>CALQYR020004106.1:0-28290 GCA_943334845.2 Auanema sp. JU1783 | reverse complement strand
TC
Organism: Auanema sp. JU1783; assembly: GCA_943334845.2. Lineage (NCBI taxonomy): Eukaryota > Metazoa > Nematoda > Chromadorea > Rhabditida > Rhabditidae > Auanema > Auanema sp. JU1783. The sequence goes on along the minus strand of CALQYR020004106.1, from coordinate 28,288 downwards.
CAAATGAAGAACAGCTGATCTTTTATCAATTTTCATTGATGTAGTACGTTGTATATTATATTATTATAGTTGTCTTGCCATTTTGGCATAGCATCCATTCAATTGCATGAGTTCTTCATGGCTGCCAGCCTCAACAATACTTCCGTCATTCATTATGCATATTCTGTAACAGTCATCAACTTATAATGTTGTGAATATTCTAAGAAACTTATCGTAGTTTTCGAGGTCTTCGAGTGAGTTCACAATAGCAATGTATGTTCTTCCATTTGAAAAAAGATTATTCCAGAAAAAAAAAAAATTACTCTCGGAAGGCGAGCCTTTTAAACGATGGCAGGTGAAAGTGCTCACGGCCACATAAGGCCGTATTCTTTGGTTTTCCATTGATGGTTGTAAGGTTGTTAGAAAAGTTCAAATTTTCAGATTTTTTGATATTTGTTTTTGATACACCGAGAAACAACTGCCGTTTGCGGTGGCACGCTGATGGTGGCCAAATAGAAAAAAGACATTTGACAGAGCCAGATAGTGTGACTGGATATTGGAATTGTAGTCTGTTGATGTTTATGGAACGTTAGAATCGGAGATTAACCTACTCTTTATCAAGCGGCTCAAATGATAAATAATATGAAGTGCATAGTTTTCGAAACATTAACACACCAGTTGGCCCTACCGGAAACAGCTGTGTGAGAAAAGTGTCATTAGGCTTCTTCAGCTCAAAAGTGTTCTCCTCCCACCTTCTTCAGATCTTTTTTTGCTGAATCTTTCACGAATAAACTGGTAAAATTGCTTTCTCAATTTTTCTTTATTTGTTTCCAAACTTCTGTTTATACTCCAGCTTATTGAGAGCTATTACTGTGGTCATTGTCTTCAATCATCTCATTTCTTCGTTGGAGATCTTCCAGTTGACAAGTGTTTCTCAAAAATAAATTTTTTTATGGCTTTCATTGAACTTTTCATCAGATTTTTGTTATAAAAAACGATTTATTATAAACCTTTTGAACAATAATATTTTCATTTGAAGAAGAAATGAGTTTTCACTAATTATCCGTGGAGGCCTGGAACCTTTTGGTTTCGAAAGTGAAAAAAGTTCTGGGAGATTCTCCAAACGTTTGCTTCTTCTACTTTTTATAATTTTCTTCGCCATTTGTTAGAGATTTTTAAAATTTTCTCTTTTTTCCGTGAACTTCAAAACAACGTCTTTCCCACTCGTCTCTCCTTTTTTATTTGAAACTATTTCTTGTACTTTACAAATTTCAGAAACTGATTATATCCTGATCGATCAAATATTTATTTTATATTGTCTTGGGGTTGTCTTCCTCCGTTCAAGTGGATAGATGCTTGTGGAACCTGCACAATCCGAGCCTCCTGGCTTCGATTGTCCTACGTTCGGTAAGAACATTTTCATATTTCGGTTCTTGTTAATTAATTTTCATTTTCTTTCTCATAATAACCTTCACAAACATTTTATTCACCGTTTATACTAGCATTTATAGAAAATTGATCAAAGTTTATGCTATTCCCCTCTTACGAACAAATCCAGACAGGACGAGTCTCTTTCTTTCAAACAAACTTCCCTCATCTTTCCTTTTATTTGAACAGCAGCAACATACATTTGCATAAATCAAAAAATCATTATAGAAAATACATGAAAAATCCTATTCGGAACTGAAAATCAGCTTTAGAAGCGGAAAATTTATAAAAATTAGTTTCACAGGGTTCCTGCTGTAACCGATGTTTCAAAGATTTCAGAGGATTTAAGTAGAAGAATCAGTCTTCTTTACAAGTTTTCGAAAGAAAACAACTAATATCCATTCATTATAACTCCACAAACAAATAGATTCTCTGAACTTAAATTACTCTTATTAATGATTTTGTTTCTTCTGCGAGTTGTTGACGATCAATTTTCATCAACAATCAGCTAAGTATCAAGTTGACTTCTGACGACTTTCAAGCAAATGTTTATTGATTTGGAATAGTAAAACACATACATATATTGATTTTTCTTTTTTTGATCAACTCAAATCTCTCTTCGTATCTCTTGTGATCTACATTCAACTACTCTCTGTCAACTTATGAATGTTTGTACGCGGAAAGAACATACCATATTTGGGATATCAGTATTACCTCTTCTTAACCAATCATTTTATCTCTCTTCCTGTATACTTTTCTAACGGATATTCATAAAATAGCCTCTGCTCTACTTATCTTTATTGGAAAATATCATATTTTGGACAGCTGAATGTTCGAACTCATCTTCACGCCTTTCCCTTCTTCAACGTGTCCGTCATTCTTCAGCTTCTTGTCCGTTCTTCTTCTCTCCATTTCTTTCAAATCATCTCATTGATTCATATACTATTTCTTTTAATTTCTTGAAGTTTACGTGGGCTTTTCACTGAAATTCTTTTTCTATATATCTCTTTTACCCACTGTTTCTGTCTTATTTCTGCAAGTTGGCTCGGTGTATACAGATTTTCTGTTTCAAGGCAACTTCTTCAAGCTTAGATCATATTTCCGTTCTTCTCTCTTCCTCTTGCTAGTACCCTGTTAACGTAGTCAGATCGATTTCCTCGATGAATCACAGTTATGAGAGATAATTTCCCTTCCTCTTTTTCGTTTTCTTGATTTTCTCTCTCTGTTTCTTTCTCTCTCTCTCTCTTTTTCTTTATGTATCGTGCTGTCTGCAAATCTTCAAGCCTCTCTTCATCTCAGTAGCACTCTCACCTTTCCAACTTTTTTTAAATTCTAAGAGGGTTTTTCTTTTTTTTTATCTCAATCTCAATATTTGAGTGTTTTTCTTTTTCATAATTTTTTGAAGAGTCGTCCTCATGCCCAACTTTAACACCCTCATCTTTTCAATTTCTTCCCCCCTCTCACTTCGCTTTGATCTTTTCTTGTACTCAACCGGATGATATCAACAGAAGCAAATTTCAAAATATTGACTTTTATCACTCGATTATCATTGTCGTCGACTCATCCAAGAGGATCATCATTTCTGGAAATATTTCTATTAACGGTTGTCGTGTTTTTTAATCTTTCACGACCTTCGTTTACATTGAGCATTAAAAGCAACTGATCCCTTTTGGCTCCAAGTTGTCTTTCACGCAAACATACAGCTTGGAGTAAATCATAAGATGAACAGAAATGGGAAAAATGAAAAATATTTTCTGGGAACTGTTTCCCAAAAAAATATTTGGACTTTGCATCATTCTAATTCTCTTTCGCATTGTCTTCTTCAAGCTTTAACTCTGTTTTTTCTAAAACTTTCCGATAGCCGGAAGAAGTACCGTCAGATATTTATCCAGCACTTCAAACGATTGGCTTTCGTAGTTGAGAAACTACCAGAGACACACACTTTAACGATTCAGAGAAATTCTTCATTTCTTTTTATTTCCTTCAAATTTCATTTATTTTAAGTTCCGCTTAACATCATTGTCTTATTACGGTAATACAGTATGATGTTCCATTAATCTTCCTGCTATCACCTCCAGTTTTCACTTTTGTTTTTCAAAACTGAGTTTATTCAAAAGATTATAAAGTATTTTGAATTTTCGATCGAAGATGAAGTCATTGAGGATAAGTAATGGTTATTTCTCTGTTTTTTAATTCTCTTAAACACACATTTCTTTATATCATTCTGTTACCTCTCCCCCTCCATTCATTTTCATTTCTCTCTCTCTCTCCCTCTCTCTCTCTCTCTCTCTTTTTCTCTCGTTCACTCTCGCTCTCAATAATTCGTTGTTAACTTTAACAATTTCCAATCTTTATCCAGCTGCTGTTCTTCATCCCAAAATAACAATATTCCATATCTATCTGATTTATAGACCATATTTGATTGCCATTCCATTTATAGATCTGTTTGTTCAATTTACTCGGATCATATACGTTTTCCAGAACTCGCGTCAGATTTAGAATCACCACAAACAGACGACGAACTCAACATGGCCTCCGTGACAATCAAAATTGATGAGGAACCGTCCGATAGTGGAGCTTTTCTACATCCTGATAGTCATGTAAATTTCAATTATTTTTTCCAATCAGATTAGGAAATGAATGACAGGTTGCACGAAGAGATTCAACTTCCCGGCGAAGTGTTAGACGCAACCGGGCTTCATCTGCTGTGGCGGAAACGTTGAATGTCCCCGATCAAATGGATGCGATACCTTCTGTAACTAGGGTAAATTTTGAAATTAGCTTTTGTTTATTAACTAATCTGATTAATTATGCACTTTCTTCTTTACTATATCACTAACTTTCCATTTCTAATAACAATTCAGAATATGAGGAAACTGAACAGTCTCGACAACGTCCTAAAGTGGTTTCAAGGTGACTCAAAGGTAAGGGAATACTTCATACGGTAAACTACCCATTTTGCATGTAAAAGAGCACTTTTCTCGATCTTTTCTATTCTTCTTCCACTATTCAATTTAATAAACTAATGAATTTTCAATCATAAGCTTATTCTTCTATTGAATTTGTTTAGAATAGCACTAAGAAATCAAAAGAGCCGAAAGAGTATGAGCCAGGATTACGGTCGTTGATTTATAATTTAAATAAAAAAATGTAAGACAAATGTTAGAGAAGCAGATAAAACTTTTTTCTAGGGAGAAGGAGGAGAAGAACTTGCAGAAACGACAAAAAAAGGAGAAAAGTTAGTTTTTTTTTGTTCTGCTCAGATAGCCATAGGACTATTGCCAAGGGCAACACCATATCTATCATTTTATTTTGAAACATTGGGAACCATAGTTGAGAGGGGTGAAGTTTGAAAAATATTTCTTAAAATGGTTGAAAGAAGTAAAACTTCTCAGTAAAGAAATATGGATGTCTGTGATGTATTGATGGCCAAGGAAACGGAGGGAAGGGGGGGGAGGAGGACGATGTGAAGAAAACTTCCGGAAAGCTTCATTATGATGTTCAGCTTTTTCTTGATTCATAGAAGAAACATTCTGAGCTGTAATTCAACTATCTTCAACTCATCTCTCTTTTCATTTGTGTAATCAAGTAATATTTTGTCTTTTTCTACATTCTACTTGGGTTCTTACTGCTGTGACCAAACTGGAGAGAGAAAGAGACAGAAACATATTTTATCGTTTGATACTTTCTAGAAGAGTATAGCTTTGCTACTTCGCTTGAAACTCTTTACCCTAGTTTTCACTCGAATTGACCACTCGCATAGTTAAGTTTCGCGTTTTCATAATTAGTTAAGTTGCTTCGACGGGACTCATTCAATTTACTAAATGACTTACGTAGTACTCATAATTCTCTTTATTTTTTAATAGTTTCCCTGCATTTACCGATTGTCTTTGAATCGAATAGTTGAAAAGATAGCTTTTCATTTTGTGTTGTTGTGTAAGACGTAGAAAGAGTTTCTTTTTTGAAAGAAAAAGTAGTCTTCTTCTAACTTTTTGGAAAATTAGCGTTAATTTCATTATAATGCATTGGCTAATTAAAAACAGAAACGTCTTCGTTGAAATTTGCTTGTTTGAGAGAACAAATGCGAAGTCATGTCCGATGAGCTCAAGGACGTAGTAACTTTATGTGCTTCTATTTAGAACAGCCTTAGGGAATATGAGAGATAAGGCAATAGCTGTTAATGGTTCATATATTTCATTTAGATAATTAGATGAGAAGCATGAAATTATCAACCAGGTATGCTGCTTCTGATGTTTAGCGCATTAGGTTAGAGTCAGCACTAAATTTCTTTAATACTAATGAGAGGTTTAAGTGACAAAATAAATGGTAAACATACAGATTGTCTCTACGTCTCCTTCTTTTTTAGTGAGAGAATAGTAGACTTCGTTTGTTTCCCCTTGAGGCATTTCGTTTGCGTCATAGTCCTTTTACATCTCATGTCTTCGTCCTTCCCATATTTTATCATGATCGTTTAAAAGAAAGCCAGAAGACATTAAGTTTTCTTTACCATTTATACTTCTTTTTCGTCTTCCTCATTTGTTCCTCAATTTTTGGAATTTATATAAGGAAAACAATAACAATAGCTCGAACAACAAGTCTTCAGCATCAGACGATATGCTATGACTAAATATTTTTTCATAGTTTACCTTAAGATATTTACGTCCTACAGGTTGGTCGTCTTCTTAAAATATCTGTTTGGAGAGTAATTTGCATAATTTCGTTTTTTGACGCATGAATCGTGGCACTCCATCACGTGTCTTACGTTAATATTACAAGGGCTCAGAGCTTATTCACTGTTTGTTGGACGCGCAGTTCGGTTGTTGCACTTTGACTCTCTTTTCATTTTTATTTTTATTATTTCGTTTTTGCTCCCGCTATTTCATATGCTGTGAAACATTTTTTTGATAATGTTCCAATTACTTCTGGCTCATTTGAGCATTTAAGTATGGCATTCTGGAATGAATTTCAGAAACTCCCTTTCATTCCTTATCTCCTATCGGAATCTTTACGTCATAGATGGAGATTTATGTGCATAAAGCAGGAGGAAGTCATCTAAATAACGAGCTTTCAAAAAAAGACTAACTGTGGTAACTGTTCAGTCGAGAGCCATAGAGCTAAAGTAATAACCTCAATATGAGGTACATTTGAATATTGGAAGTTCAAAATTCGACTTAAAAGGCTAGCAAATGTGTAATAAAAGCATTAGCCTTCACTCCTTTCTGGTCTGTACTGACCCCCCTCATCTTTCACTCTTTTCTCCGTGTGCAGTCGGTTGTCATTTTTTCAAACAATTTTTCTTTTTCACTTGTCCCTCTCTTTCAACTTTCGAATTAAGATAATGAATTTTCATATTTTTTCTATTTGAGAGAAGAGATCTTTCCTTGCGGTTGAGGTTTCTTAGAGAAGAAGACGAGAAAATACTTTTTTCTTCCTATTCCATGTCACAAAAAGTTTATTTTCTTCTTTTCGTCCTAGTGTTTGAATGACAAGTTGGATTGTAAGAGCATGGAGACTGTTCGTATAAATTCGCAGCTCCTAACGTTGCTCCTTATTTGGCATGAATTTAATTTATAAAAAGACTATTTATTGTCTGAGGTTACTGACATGTTAAATGTTGCTTGAATTCATGAATATTCTAGTATTTCATCTGTGATTCTGTCCTCAAAGCACTATATTGTCTACCTTTCTATTCATTTCTAATTTTTTGTTTCTGTTTTTGAATCTTTATTTTTCATATATCATATGATATAAAAGATTCACATCATAGTCTTAACGACTTTGATGTTTTTTGATTGGCATTCACAAAAAATGAATCTTGAGAATGTGTTGTATGTTGTCAAGTAGTACGTGAGCTTCAAGCTTTTGGTCCTTGCAATTGAACTTTTCGATCTTTTTTGAGATTACAAGAGTTACTTATGTATGCAAATTCTTCGTTAGGTTTCTCTTCCGTTCTGAAGAATTAACATACTTTCTCTTTCCGTTTCTCATCCGAAAGACCACCTAGAAGGGCAGGCTGTAGTCCTTCCATGAGAGGATATTTTCCTTTCGAACGACACCTCTTCGCTCTATAATCTCTGTTTTATTTCCTTTTTATGTTTTTTCTTTTTACTTCTAAATGTTTATCAAAAAAACAAACTACTAAAAATCGACTGTGGATTAGTTGAAGAGCTAAGAGTTTCGGCATTTCGTTTTCTTGTCCTCTGAGATGCTTTCTTCTGAACTTTTTTCTCTCGGTTAGTAAACTGCTTCTTGGTCTGAGATGATTTTATTATTCAAAATACTTGTTCTTTCGAACGATCACTTCAACTCCTTGGCTTTATTTTATGTCTCAGCATGGCAGAGTTAGAGCATGTGAGTTTAGCACTTCCTCGTACAAATCGTTTCATTCCTATCTTACGGCATATCTCGTTTTATTTCTACTCATTCTCACTTGTATTACTCTGTGAATTTCTTGACTTCATGTCAATCTGTATGATATGCGTCGTTCCAGAAGTTAATCTATATGTCCTTGGACATACCCGAGGATAGTCCGGCTAGATCCAATCCTGATGATAGAGTTTCTGCTTTGAAAGCTAACAGTGACCACGATGTCTACGATTGTCAAACACCATCTGAATCATCTAACAACTTTCATCTGGATCTACGATCTAGAGTACTGCGCGGCTTATCAGAACCGTTCTATCGCAACTCTGTGCGAAGCGTTTTACCAAAAATTTTGCGTGAAAAGCGGAGCATCACCAGCAGTCCGGGCGGCAAGAAGATCCGTTGCAGCAACACAATGCAGAACATTAATCAAGTATGAATGTCGTTTCTGGTCGTCTATCAGCTTAGGTCTTTTCCTCTTTCTTCACCATCTCCATGGCTCTATTGGCTTGGAATTTGAGTGACAAAAAGTCTTCCAAAAGGCCAAAAGAGGAATAACACGGGCTTTATGAAGATGGCGAAGAGAGTGGAGTTAAAAGACAATGAGTAAGAGCATAGTTTGTGGGCTTTCGTGTTCTATCGTTGGAAACTCTATGATCTTGTTGATTTTTTCGCAAATTTACAAAGATCTAGAATGATTAGTTGTGATTGTAATTATTGACAGAAGCGAATCTATTCAATTCAAACTGAGTAAAGTGATGTTGCAGGCTATCAATCGCCTTTCATCCGACTACTCGGTGAAAATCACGAAAGCTTCTTTCTCTCATTGTAGTAGTGGATGCATGTAAATAGTTGGCTTCAAGATGATTCATATCGTTGCTTATCCTCATCTCCAACCAACATTATAATTTTATTTCTTTTTTCGGTGCATGTGTGCTGTCTTTCTCTGTGTTGGTTGGGATGAGTGCTATGTTTCACATGTGGAGAAACACAAAATTTATTTTTCCTTTTCCCTTTTGGCCAAAATAGGAATATGTTTACAGACGACGTGCACGGCGTCTCATCTGACCCAGTTGCACGTGGATTCACCAAAATCAAGTACGATGCGTAAAAGCTTCTCCGATTTCATGCTAGGAAGTAAGTCGTTTGAACAGAAATTCATATAGAATCTGAGGTCTATGTACGTAGATACGGGGTTACGCAAGGGATTATGGATGTTTGAAAATACTTGTTGTATGTAGAAAAAGGTTGCTGATTGCTAAAGTTGATCTTCATTGCGAAGCAGCGCATCATCTTATATAATATACCCTTTAAACGATAGCGATAACTACTGAAAAGCGCCATTTGCTCTGATTTTGATTGGAAGTCAATTATGGTTGACAAATTTTGCCAAATAAGGGTAACACATGCAGAATGACATTCAGATAATCTAATATGATTGTCTGCAGTCATCTCTTCCTCTATCAATTTCTATCCGTTTCAACTTGTTCCCATATGGATAAATGAGCAAAAAATGTTTTTCTAAACTTGGACTTCATTGCATTTCTTACTTGATTTTTATTTCTCTCAAATTTCTTCAAATAGATCCACTAAGCAATCTGGGTGGTTGTGAAGAATTGAAAGCTCTGGTGTCCTGGAGCCATTGCCGTCTTTTTGCCACTATCGTCTTCCTTTTTTCACCATATCTGAAAAGAAGAGAAGCAGTTCTTTACATTTTCGTATTCTAACGAAATCTGAGGCGGAATTTACTGATCTAAGCAGAGTAGCCAATCGACGACCACATAGGTAGTTGAACAGCTTGGTCTTGTTATACTTGAATATTCCTGAGACGATTCTTAACCTCAGTTACTGCTTATCTGGAACTCATTGATGACATTCATCAGTTAGAACTCCGTCATTGTATAATTGGAAATCGAGAACAGCTTATCACTGTTCCTACTTCTATTGACTTAACACTATTCAGCTATAATCTTTTCCTAGTTTCGCTACAAGAAACAACGCGAAAATTGGTGGAAAAACATTTTTTTCACTAGCGGAAACTCATTATTCGTCTGCAAACGCCATCGTGCTTCTCTCCACAGTTTTACTTTCTTATTCAATAATTATGATGTATTTCTCGAAAAGTAAGTTTCTTGGAATTTTTATTTTTGTTTACTTGATGGTTACGAGCTTCATGTTGTGTCCCAAAGCCGCGGCTGGCTAAACGACCTCTACTTTACCTTTTCTTATTTCATTTTCTCTGACGAAGACACTCTCCATCCCTCAAGATGAAACATACACCTGTCAGAAACATTTATTTGGATTTTGGATTTTTTTGAAGCACAAGTCACCGAAAGTAATATGTCTTTCAAACTTGTCGCAAAACCATCTTCCATCTCTTCTCTTCTTAGGTTCCGTGTTTCAAACAACGTAATGATATGATAATCTTAACAAGAAGAAATGGGATATCTTTACTTCTCTCTCATTCAGCATAAGAAGTTTCTAACATTTTCAAACAAATCCATCTTTAAACTCGAGTTTTACTTGCATAACACCTCCTTCCTTTTTCGAATTTTTTTCTGACGCAGTTGGGGGAAATGAATACACTTTTCCTTTATTTCTAAAGCTATTTCCGGTCTCATAGTTGAATGTTTTAAATTTTTTTGAAAAACCTCATGACATCGATGAATTCATTGTGAGATTTCGTTTTGCTTGAAATCGTAGACAAGCATTAGCATAACCATGTTTTCACGTAAACTGCTCTTGCGGTTGCGTGAAGTTATCTGTCGCTTTTCATTGTTTTCATCTAGGCAGCTAGCGAACGGTTGTGTTTCTCTTACAATAAGCTGTCTCAGTTTCGAACAAATTTTTCGTTCAATACATTGCTGCTTTGAGCAAGTTTTTTTTTTATAAAAACTCACAAAAATTAGAGCATTTTGTTGCTTTTTCGGGTTTTCACAACAACAAAACCAAAAATGAATCATTCATACAAAGTTGTTTTCCCTAATAAGGTGCTCAGAAAATAGTTTTTTACAAATAATTTCATGAAATTCCTCCAAAGTTTTTTTGTGTTCAATAAAAAAGTTTTGAAAGAAAAATGAAATTGTTTAACAAAGGGTATTTCAAGGATAACAAGAGGTCTGAAGCTTCTTCCAACTTTCATTGGCGTACAAGAGGTGAAGCAAGAGAAAGAGATTCAACTCTATTTCTCAAACTTCAAGTACACTTTTATTCTTATTCATTCACTAAGCTGTTACTCTAAGCTTCTCGTCTCTCCTCTGTTTTTGAACAGTTTTCAAGTTGTTTGATATTACAAATCTTTCTGTTTATTTCGATTGAATATTTTTTTCGTATGAAATGAGATGAAACAAAAGCTAAGAGTTTAAGTTGCAATGTTCATGCTGCCCAGCCAGAACATTAGCCAGTTTCTTTAACTTCTCCTGGATTTTCCGGATTTTGTTCTTTTTTTTTTAAATGAAATGTCTGGAATGAGAAAGACTCGAAGAAATTCAAATTGTCCTTTCATTTTCGATTCATTTTTGTCTAAAAAAGGAGTGAACAAGTAGAAAAAGCTTGTCTGCCATTTCACATTTCGCGTGTTGGCCATCACTTTACTGTCTAAGCTCTCCAGATTCACCTTACTCTATCTATCATATTGTACGTTAGCTTGGAAAATATCCATTTTTGTTCAGATCAAATTGTTTTTCATCAAACAATGTCTTTTTGAACTATTCTATGAAATACATTTCGACGAATCTTTTTTTCAAGCAGAAAAAAATATTTTTTTCGATTTTCCAACAATTATCACATGCAAGATCAATCAGCAACAAGGCTTATTTTGAAAATAAAAAATAAATAAACAAACCCACAGAGTTTTCCATCTAGTGAAACATCATCCTTTTTGAATTGAAAACTATTCCTCCTAATCTGATCTCTTTTTGCTATTCTCTCTTTCTGTTTGACCTTTGTGCTTCTTCCCATATCTCTAGTGATCATTCAGATTCGGAAACGAAGCTAAGGTCTATGACATAACCTTATAGTTGAGAGGTTATTATCAACATTTTCATAGGGAACTTTCCTATTTTCGATGTTCTCAATGACATTTCACATAATAAAATGTAATTTTTTCATAATTTACTCATTCTCTTCCTCTTCCTTTTCCTCTCACTCTCTCTTTTTTTCTTTTAAAACAACGAAAAGCCATCGGATAGTGCTCATGCCATATTCTTCAATTTCCTCAAATAGGCAATAGAACTGAAAAGATCGTGTTTCAGTACGGAATTCATACAAGCTGTCTGACTCAGATAATTTTTCTCACGAGAAATTTTTCTTTTTTTTTCTGAATTTTCTTGAGAGGGATTCTGATCAGGATATCTCTCGTTATTCTCATTTCATGTCATTATTTTTCATTCAATATCCTTATGTTGCAAAGTAATTTTGTGGATTTTCGGATTAACAGTGATTCCAACGGGAAGACGAGGAAAGGATACAGATGAAGGCTATACTCACGTCTTATAATTCATTTAAAGACAAAAGCTTCATATTTGAACGCTTACCAGACATGACAACGTCTGTCAATCCAACGAACTTCTATTTCAAATCCAGCGAGCATAGTAAGTTGAAATAATTCAACGTATACGGTAATGCAAAAATATCACAAACCGACAATGTTGTTCATTGTTAATTGAACGCTGCAAGTTTTTTCATATTTGGAAGGTTTTTATTATTAATCCGAACAGCTCTATCGCAGTTCGCGCTGATGTAAGCTCTTCTCTTCCCTCTCTCTCTCTCTCTCTCTCTCTCTCTCCCTCTCTCTCTCTCTCTCTCTCCTTTTCTCATTTTTTCTTTTCAATACTCAGATTTTCATTTTTTCCCCCAAAGATTTTAAAACTTTTCTTCGATCTTTCAACTTAATATCTCCGTTCTCACAGCTATTTTCCAATGATTCAGTCATCGCCGAGACCTCTTTTGTGCGAAATTCTTGGTTAAATTGGAAGATTAATGTTCAATCAATTAGTTGTTTCATCAAGCTGCTTTTATTAATTGTTTGAAACAAAAATATTAAACAAAACGTATTTTATAAAAACATTTTAAATTATGTTAGATTGATAACTTTACTTTAAAATATAGATGATTACCTTGTGAGAGATATTGAGAGAAACAGAGTCTTGTTTATGACCTGTTTTGCATTAAACAGTTAAAGTTGATCAGAGATGAAAACTAACAGATGAGAATGAGTGTGAAGACGAGAATTCTCAAATTCTTCTTCAAATGTCACGTTTTTACTACTTCACACCCTCTTCACCTTACTTCTTCCTTTCTTCAAGAGTCTCTAGCCTAGCTGTCGAACTTTTGAGGTGTGGAAAAGCTTTTTTTTTGTTTTGCCGTCACCTTCGGAAGTTCATGAGGCTGAGTGAGAAAAAGGATAGAAAGATAACAAAAAATGATGAATATTATAAACTTTACAACCTGTAAAAGATCACATTGTTCTCTTTGAAATGTGGAAGAACAATGTGTGATAGTGGTCAACGATGACAGATATCTTTTAGAAACTGAATGAAGCTGAGATGAAAAGCCAAGGTGCGGTAAAATAATGACTGCTCAGCCTACTCCTACTCATGAGAACAAATCCTTCTCTTCCGTTTTCTCTTACTCTCTCTATTAGGTGCAAGACTTATCTGTTCTCCTCTGTTCTATAGATAATTTTACCTTGTTTTCTGAACCATCAACTAGACAAGGAGAGAGAAAAGGTGATTACGAGATTACTAGAAGAAGTTAGACAGAGAGAGACAGAGTAAGAGAAGAAGTTTGTCAGCGCCTGTGTTTCCGTTGTTATTTATCCGTTCATTTGAGAGTTCTCGTTATCTTTTCCTTTATTCTTAAGCTCAAATGCATAACCACTGATTGGGTGTAACAGAGAGATGCAGAAAACTGGTAAGAGATAAAGAAATGAAAGAAAAGAAGAGAAATTACTTCTGATGAACTGAGGAAATGCAGAAGACGGCAATCCTTTGAGAAGATCATTCATAGAGAGATAGATAGACGAACAGACAGCAGCTGTACCACTACCCACAACCACACCAACTTTCCTATTGATCCGATCACTCAACCCACGCCTCATCATTGCCGTTAGGCTCAAATCTCTGACTCTCTCTGCGTTTTTTATTATCTTGAAGTATCTCTGCATCACTAATTCTCTGAGTATGTTAACGACGAACTTCATCTCTGCTTAGCCATCTTACCCTCCTGTTCAACACCCACAGCATCAGGCAGTGCTCTCACAATCTCGGACAACTAGCTAAAACTTCTTTTGATTGATTTTTATTTCTCATTTTTCTAGTTTATTCCTTAAGCGATCTCATTTTTTTGGCGGTTTTTTGGGTTTACCGTAATCGATTAGTAAGATTACAGTAACCCGAACTGTATCGTCCCCTACTCTCTTTCTTTTTCCTTTGATATTGATTAAATTCCTGTTTACTCTTAGTAATTCTCATTGTTTTATTGAGTTTCTATTTCTAGAAATTACTTCAAAAATATCTTCTTGTGCTTTATTCGACTGTTCGTGACCATCCCGGTCATCCTGATATCAACTTCCATGTTTGGTGTATCCTCAACTTGATAGTTTCGGATAATATTCTTTTTCTCTTCTTCGACTTTTTGATAAAAAGTGAGGGAAGAAGAATCAAAGAATTGTCGAACAAAGGTGTCAAGAAAGAGTAGAGACCATTAGTAATCACATGAACTATCTGGCGGTCCCGGAATCGCCGGGACCACGTCGGCGCGATATCGATGTTGCTGGGATGTGGAATGATTTACGAAAGAAAAGTATCAGCGAGCTGAGTCTTGTTATGGATGTTCTTCGGGGAGGTGGAAGTCCTAATGGTAGCCAATACATACATCCAGAACGCGAACGCGTAATTGCCAGTACAGGCAATTTGGGAAAATCCGGAAAACGTAGAAGAAACGTTCGACTTACGTGGATGGCAATGACGCCAGGCAATTTCTCAAGACAATTTACAATTGGTAAGAAAATTTATGATGTTAAATTGTCATCGGAGAATATGGTGGAATTGCTAAATGTTGCGAGATTAAGCTTGAATTATGTTGGGTGACTGAGATTTCAATTTCATCCAATCTTCCTGCTTGCGTCCTATTTCACATCTTCTCCTCCATGCCCTTAAAATCTGCTATTTTGTATATTATATTTCTTTGTTTTTCGGCTAAACGCTTTGGAAAAATTTGTTGGAAAGCAGAAGCTTATCCACATCTGGTTAACGTATGACGTCTATTCGTCATCATCATTTCCTCACTGTCTCCCAAAGATGATGATTTAAATTATTATTTGACTGGTGGAAAGCCATCCTTTTGGAATCTGTCAAAGACTCCATCTCATTCTTGCCGTGTTTGATCTCTCCTCCCTAACGTTCAGAAATGACCAGAAAGGAAGTTAAACAACGAGGTGTTTTTTCAAATATTCTTTCTTTTCTCTTCTATTCTGATAAATTGTTCAAACAATTTGAATGTGAAGTGAACAAATAAAGTGTGGGATGTTAACAGTTCTTGAATTAGATCTGATCATCTAAATCCACAAAAATATTGTCAATAAGACCATTTAATCATCTTGCAATCGTTGCCGTCTACGCTTCTTCTCCCATCTAGCTACATGTATAACTTGCATGGTAAAGCTTATAAACCGTTCCAAATGCTGAGATAGATAAGCTCAACCATACTATCTATAACCTAACGGACTCAGGGAATTTAAAACAAAATACTTTCTTTTTTCTGATATAATTTTTTTTCTTTCAGTTCAAGAGGAAAAGGCTATGCAGTCAGTTCCATCAATGCCGTTAGATGCTAGCAAGTTCGTAGCTTATGTTCAAGAAAGACGAAAGAAGCGAATATTATTTAAAGGAGAATACCTGGTTCGTTTACTATTTCATCCAAATAGAACGTTGTTATGCCTCAAGGAATGCATTCAATCCGTCTCGTGATACCTCGAGATCTAGTTGAGTAATGACATTCGCTATTTCCTACCTTTAAATCAATGAGTTTATGTTTCTAACACTATCACATCTTCGCACTATTTATTTCATTCAAAAATATTTTTTACGCTTTAAATATAATTAATTTCCAACCATACTGACCACAAACTTCTTTGACCTCCTCTCACCTCCCATCATGTGCCCTTTCGTTCGTTCGATAACTTTACATTAATTTTTCGCAACATATCCTCAGATAATAAGTTTTCTGTCAGCTTTTTTGACAGTTTCCGTCTTGCTGACAGAAGGTCATGAGTTGTCCACCAATAACTTCTCTCTATCCCCTTCGCAGTTCCTGGAACTGACCAAGCTCATCTCATATGAATGATTTGCATGATAGGAACCTCTTAATAAGGATGAGCAAACTACATCTTCACAAAAAAAAAACTTGAACTTCAAACTATATGTAAAATAATTCTTTAAGATGATTAACCGATCAATTGACATAAACAAGTGTCGATGTGACGTAGGAAGCACGATGGGTGACAGAAATCCATATCCCGTGAGTTTTGAATGATTTTGTTTGAACAAAAAATAATTTCTCTTTGTATGATGAGAGAAATGAGTCTGATTTCAAAGAGATCAAATCTGAATCTTGCAGGATACGTTGCCATATGATCATAACAGAGTTATCTTACCCACATTACCTGGCGATGAGAATTCGCATTATGTCAATGCCAGCTATGTAAATGTATGTTTCATATAATGATCTCTTTCAATCAATCACAAGTATTACAGAGCTGGCTAAGGGAAAAAGCATATGTTGTAACTCAGGCTGTTCGTACGAAACCCATGAACGTCGAATTCTGGCGAATGGTATGGGAATTAGGAAGTAACTGTATCGTCATGTTAACGAAAGTTTTTGATTTCATGAGAGTAAGTTTATATACATTTTATATTGAATATATCAAACATAATGACAAAGAAACTTTCACTTTGAGCGAATGTTAAAGAGTCAAATCACCTGTTTATCTCAAATTTTGCTTGGATCACATTTCGTTCTCTCTCTATACCTTCTCATCTTCTTACTTTCTTTATCTTTCTTGCAAGTTTTAATGAGATGAAGGTTAGGAAAGATTAAAAATCTTCTAAAATGAAGTATGAGTCTATTAGATGTTAAGCCAAGGTAATTGGCACATTCTGACAATTCTCAAATAAATACTCGAACCAAGTGATAAACTCTCTTCTGTTTATTTTGAAAAAATATTTGAGAACGTCTATTTCGAATTTCTTAATGACTTCTCATTCGTGTTTGTTGCCGAAAAACCTCCAGATGTTTCTTCAACTCTTTTTTCGATTCAAAAAAAATCACAAAAAATGTTCGATGTGGGGTTACAAGATAGCATGATGTGCAGTTTGAGTGATGTATGTGTTGCAAAATTGATATTGAGAAGAAACAGAGATGTTCACTGACATATGAACTGCACACGTTATGATGTAGTTTGATAACTGGTTTACTTGCAGGTCATGTGTCTTCAATATTGGCCACTCACTAGGTTTACATTTGGAGATATCGAAGTAGAAACAATTGATGTTAAGACTTATGCTCATTATGTAAGTTATTATTTCAATTTTTGATTATAACAGAGGTTACTGTAGGTGATTCGAACATTCCAATTAACTCGTAATGGAGAGAAACGTTTAGTAAAGCATTTTCATTTCACTGAATGGGAGTTAGACTCTTTCCCTTACATCTCTGCTTTCATTGAATTAAGAAGGTATGTCATCAGAATGAATTTATTAATAATGGCTCTGACATATGTATATATCAATTATTAAATTTATTTTAGAAGAGTTCGACAATATGTTGAAAAGAATAATGTGGATGCTCCCATCATTGTACATTGCAGGTATGTTTCATATCTTATAACCCGTTGAATTAAAAAATAGAATGAAGAACAACATATTGTGAGAGAAGTGTTGATTTGATTAATTGATCTGCTTAGCCCATATTATGGGTTTTACAATTTTCAAGCTTGAAGTCATCACATTGTAATCGAGCACATGATTTTGGATAAGCTTTTGACGGCAACATATTTTTTGATTTTGCGAAGTCACGTATCCAATACTCCACCTGAATGAGAGAAAGAGATTAATTGAGCTTAGGAGGATAAGAAAAAGAGAGAGAAAAATGTTTAAAAAAATAAAAAAACCTGTAAGCGTGTAAATTCGAGAAGAAACTCGGAAGCTTCTGTTCCTTCCTCTTTTCCACATACATGTTTCAATATGAAAGAAATGCATGTATGATCGCACAGAAGTTGACGGCATCTGAATTGATTAGCATCGGTTTGATAATCCTTGTCAGCCATATTGTAAGTGAGTTCGCAAGAAAAACCTTGTTGCGTATCCTTGAACGGATGTCTTCAAAGGTGTATAGTTACCACACCGTGGACGACAGTGACGAATAAGAATTGGAGCAGCTTTAGAGTAGCATGATTGGTGATCTAACATCTGGAAAAGATAGAAATGGTTGAAATGTAATGCATAGATGCATGTATGTTTGTAAATGTATGTTGATGAAGTTAAAGAGAATTATGAAAGTCTTGGTCAAGATGGAAACCTCATTGAACCGATGGCGACAAACATATTCTCGGAGGTTAAACTGGACGGAATAGCCGCATTCATCTATAGCATACGATATAAAACAGTCATCTTGAAAATCTTACCTATGCACTGACTGTGCTGTTTATCCAGATGACAGAACAAGTCCAAATCTCTAGGAGCGACCACAGAAGGTACATCAATGCTTCCGAAAGCCATATGAGCCTGCAATCATGTTTTGTTCGTTTTCAAAATGCTTCATGAACCGTACATTGACCATATCCATCCCAATATTGAGTCGATTATTACATTTCTCTAAGCATTTTGAATCGCTCATGACATCGTCACGTCGGAAAGACTTATCGACTAGAAAGTTACAAAGTAAGAAAGGAATTAACACAAAGTGCAGACCTCTCTTTTTGGATGAATCTTTCCCTTCCTCTTCTTCATCTTCGTACTCTTTTTGTAATCGAGCTAGTGTGAAGGCAGATGGCACTCTTCGTTTCGTTAATAATCTACCTTCAATTTCATTTTATTAATAAACTGTGGATGAAGAGTTGAAATTACTTTCCTGAATTCGGCAATTACCTAAGGCTATTCCTCCTAAGACTATGAAAAGAAAAAAATAATTCATTTTTCTGCAAATAGAATGGTACGTTAACGTTTGTGAACACCTCAAACAAGATGGAAAATGAGAAAAATTTTAATAATTTCGAATGAAAAACGACCAAGTTCGTGACCTTGTAAATCTTCTCTTCAATTCTATTGAAACATGCAAACTACAAATGTTTTTTGTGTGCTTTTAAGAGGATTTTATTTTTAGAATTTGTTTTTGAGGTTTTTTTTTCTGTCATTTTGCGCAGGCAAATTTCTTAATGAAACCAATTGAGTGTTTTGAAGTACTCGGTAGAAGAAATAAAAAATCTGAGAAGATGAAAGTTGCAATAGGCATTAACATCAAGATGAAGTTCATTCAAATAGGTGTTGGACATTAGTTTATAAGATGAAGAAGCCTTAGAATCGTTTGCGAACATCGCCGCTTCGATGGAAAACGATATTCTTGACGTCCTTCTTCCATCTGGATCCACACTCTTGACCTCCAGTCGAAGAAAAATAATAGAAACATATGTGAGGGGAAAAAGTTTTTGACAGCAAAAGGTGTTAAAATGAGAAATATGAAGGATAATTGAACCTTATATAGAAGTTTGAATTATCTATTTCCAATCAGGGCACAACTGAGTTTTCTATCGAAACTTGACAACTTTGAACAGCCAGTTTTGAGATACATTCAATAGTAATAAACTGATTTTTGAATTTTTGATTGAAAAAGTTGATAAATGAAGCTTTTACGTTTTAAAAAATATTTTTTCTTAATTTTCGGGAAAAAAGAAAAATTGTTGTAAAACAGGTAATTGGTGCTTAACCACTTAGAAGTTTCATGATGGGAGGAAAGAGAGAGAGATAGTTAAGGAGAAACAGAGAGAGAGTAGATGGAAAACAGCGATAGAAGACAGTTCAAAACAATAAAATAACATTGTCGAATACTTGGCCTGATGATGAGGAAAATATTTTTTTTGTTGAAATTATTCAGAATCACATTTCGGTCAATGGCATGTCTCTCTTTCCATTTCGCTGTAGAATGAAAGTACAGATGGATTTCGGAGTTACATCTAGTCCAATATCTACTTTATCGTCTTCGCTCATCTCTTTCAATGGGTGAATTGTCAAAAAACGCTTGAAATTTTTTCTTTTTATTTCCCCCAAAAAGAAAAGATTTATAAAGGTGTTGGCGGAAAAAAATTATTTGAGAATAGAAGACGATTAGGATTTTCGAAACAACCGGTCAATGCGCTCCAACTGTTAAGAATGAAAATGATAAATAACGTGAAAACGTGGAGTTCCGATATGCAAATGAGGTAGTGAAAGAAATGAGAACAGGATTGTGATGGTTGTTAAATTACAAATAAACTTTAAGTATCTCTCAAGCATGTCAGAGAACTATTCTCATTTTAACTTTTTTTGTTTTCCTTATATGGCGAACGACAACTTACATGTGAGAGAGGAATGACTTGTTGCAATTATACAAATGATTCTATTTGGTTGATGTGCCATGTTACAGCAATGGAGCTGGACGAAGTGGAGCATTCCTTGCTTTAGATGCGAATTTGGAATTAATGAAGAAGACGGGACAGTTGGATGTATATGAATATGCTAAAACACTTGTTAATGCCCGTCCACATCTAATTGATAGTGTAGATCAATACCAATTCATTTATGATGCTCTAGCTGAGGTTTGTCGGATTTTCGATTTTTAACAAGAAAAAAGTTAAATTTTAAGGCTGTCATGTGTAATGTACAACCAATCCAAATGCATCAATTGAAAGAGAGAAGTAGCATGTACAAAGCCAAGAAGAATAGAGAATTACTGGAAAATCAAGAAAATCATGAAAATAAGGTGAGTACATCCACGAAATGGTTTTGAACTCTTTATCTTATCAACCGAGAGGAAATATCTCGAATACCTATGAGAAGTGAGAGAGGGGAGGGGAGGGGAAGGATATAAGGAAACCCTAAAATAAGTTTCCTATTCCAAATAAAAGTTATTTTATGGGCCGACCAGTGTATAAAAAGAATAAATGAATGTTAGCATCAAATTCCTTTTGTGGTTTAGCCTTAAGGCGCTTCGGAGGAAAGACGATATTAAGGAGAGCGATGCTTATCTTGTAAACTTTCATTACCTTTCACTACTCGTCCTCAATTCTCTCACTTTCGTCATTTGACTTATTGACTTTGGTGAAATTCAGAAAGAAAAAATGACTTCGATCAGTTTTTTTTCTGATTTTTGTCTGATTACGTGAATGTGAAGAACAACAGATTAGATGAACTTGTGATTTAATGAAGAAAGAGAGTAAGAGAGGAGGAGGTTGAAGAGAGATAGGGGGGATAGTGAATGAGAAATATAAAAACATTTGTGCGAAAAGAGGTAAAAAATCTCTTTTTCTCGTAAAGATTCCAGATGCACTCGAAGTTCATGTCAGTTTTGTCCTTCTTTCGAATATTTTCATTTCCAAACTAGCACACCAGTCAAATCATCTGATTTTTAGAGTTTAAGAATGAGATTTTAAGAAAGAACTGTCGTTGCTTTGAGATTCAAAAACATTTGTAGTTTATAATTGTGATTACGATTGAACAGCTGCTCAAACACAAACAATTGAAAAAAAAGAGAGCTGAATGAAAGAATGACAGCTCGTTTGACTTTAAAAGGAAGTATCCTACCACTCTCATCCCGTAGGACATGTATTTGATTGTCAAAGTAACATAATGTTTTTTTACCTGTTTTAACGATGTTGTGTGAGTATTCAACATCAAACTGACATCATTAGGGTCAATTTTACACAGAGAGCGAGTGGGTGTCAAGAGATGCCTTTTGGTTTTTTTTTGTAAAAGTAAGAAGTAAACAATGACGAAGAGAACGAAAACATGGGTAAAACTTTTAATTGCAGCTTTTACTTCATTTGACTCCCTCTCTCCGTATTGGAGATTGTGCAGGAGGACATCGTTTAGAAAATAGAGGAAAGAATCGAGATGTAATGGTCGTACCACGTATGTTTTCAACAGTATTTTTTGAATATTATTCTCAAATATTCAGCGGACCATGCAAGACCATATTTGCAAACATTACATGGTGATAGTAAAGACTATACTTACATTAATGCAGTTGAAGTGAGTTACCAACTTCTTTGAATGAAAAATTTCTCAAAAAAACTGGAAAATGATGGACCTCACAGCACCCATTCACATATGTAAAACATGACGAAAAAGGACATTAAAGGACAGCTTTTGCCTTTCTCTTCCGGTTTTCCGTTTTTTTAGCTTTTTTTTGAGAAATAACCCATAAAGGGCGAAACAAATCGAAATGTCGAGCAGCTTCCAAGTATTCTCTTGATTTGATTTGAAAAGTTGAAATCTCAGAAATGTGAAAATCTTTTCTATTTGATACTCCAATGCTTAAGGTGGATGGATTCACGAGGAAAGCAGAGTTCATCGTGACAGAATGGCCAAAATCTAGTACTATTGACTCATTTTGGACATTAATATACGACCATTCATGTCATACGGTCGTCAATTTGAGTAATCAAGGTTCTCCTAGGGTATGCGCTATAATTACAATAGTGCTTTATGATGACACATTATTTGCAGCAATATCCAACGTTCATTCATAATAAAGGAAAAGCTCAATATGGTCCTTTCATAGTCGAAGTTATCAATTATCATCAATATCCTGCCATGACATCACATATGGTTAAAGTAATGAAAAGGGTTCGTTCTTACTTCAACAGAAAAGTATTTCTTCTAATGAGGTTCAAGCTTTTTTCAACCAATGCCTTGTTGCTTTATGTGTTGAAGTTCGGAGTTTTCATTCAAATTGTTTTTTTTTCTCTCAATTCACGAAATCCCCTAATGTCTTTGCTCCGCAATTTTTTTCTGACCAAAACTAAATCTAGATGAATTCACCTACTCGTGGAGCAAACCCAAAAGCCAAAGTACCAACTTTGGAAGGACACCCGAGTTATCAAAAACCTGCTGCCAGTACACTACCACCTGGGCAATCTTTTCGTTTTAAACCTCAGTATCGGGGCAAAATAAGACCATCTGATTCATTGGAACAGGATTTGGATTCCACTGCTGTAGATGATCGTTGGCTCCGTTTACCAGTTCAGCCACGACGACGTCGAACGCGATCCGCTGAGCCAATGATACATCAGACGAATGAGCCATTTCATGAGGTTCTTATGAATCCTATCTCTCTTCCCTTCCTGTCCCATTCGATCCTCGAGAACCACCTGTTGTCCATGTTATTCATTGGTGATTAAATGTTGAGGAAGAAGAACAGAAGTTGAACAACTTTTGTTTTCTCCAATCTATCTCAACGTCTTATTGTCTTCTTGAAATCATTTTGAAAATGTGCAAAAGTCTCAATGTCCATCAAGTATTGTTGTAGAAAGGGGCGGCTGACATCAAGCGTCTTCTGAATATTCGACGAGAGAAAGCGGATCTTCAGAAGGACACTACAAAACAAATTCAGAAGCTGGTCCGTCCTTTGTGTATTTTGTGTGGAAAACTAACTTGAATCGTTCAATTCTTAACTCTGCATTCTCACCGTACATGTACCTGAGCCTCCTTTATCTGTCACCTGCCCAATTAAGATTTATTATGAATCCTTCTGTATATCTATCAACTATTTCTCTACTAAGTGCGGCTTATACTAACTTTTCTTATTATATGATAACATTCGTTTGATACAAACCATTAAGACAAGTAACGTATTCACCTCTCTAACTCCTTTCCCTTTTCTCATATTCATACTTATACTTTCAGACATTCATGATTTCTGATATTATGGCGAGTGGATCGAATAATCAGCAAATTGATGCAGAAGTTCGTATTTGTTGTATAATCCAGGTAAGTAATTTTAAATTCACAATAGCTAATGATACTTTTTTTCAGGTGCGAATGTGGCCAATTGAAAACAAAGTTCCTCTCTCTACTACCGGCTTAATCGACGTCATTAAAATGGCAAGAAGTTGGAGGAAGAGAGCCCCTGATCGACCAGAAACGAAACCCACTATAGTCATGTCTCAGTTAGTTTTTCTATAGATTATACTGTTTCAAAACCACGTTAATATTGTTATACTTATTCGTTCCAGCAATGGAGTATCCAGAGTTGGTGTTTACATTGGGGCCAATATGTGTATAGATCAGATGGATTCAGATCATGAAGTTGACATTTTCCATGCAGTCAAAATGATGAGAATTAATAGGCCTCAACTAATTGACATGAAGGTGAACCTACTTCATAAATTTATTTTTCAAAAATTGGTTCAGGACGAATACAAATACTTATATGATGTGATGTTACATTGGTATATGACGAATGCAGATTATCGGATTCATGATAAGGTTTCACCTTTTTCAAACCAATTTGAACATTCCTGTTTGTAGGAGGAACCAAATGAAGACGAAGAAACGGAAAATGAAAACGTTACGTCTAGACCTCCATCAACACGCCAATCAATTCGAGATAAAGAACATCATCGAAAGTCAATTCGACGAGAAAAATAATTGACTTCTACAATCAAATCTATTTAATTCTCATTTCTTTTCGCTTCTTAACTCTTGTTCTCCTTATTCGGTTGTGAACTTCGAAGGTGCAAGCTGAGCTTACCATTTGACCATTCGTTGCATTGCTCGTTTTGATCCTTCTTTTCTTAGCTCCCTCTCTCTCTCTCTCTCTCTCTCTCTCTCTATCGATCTTCTTCTTTTCTGTAAGAAGAACTTTAGGGATTCTCATAATCAATCCACTTTTTGTTTTACTGATCCAGGTCATTTTAAGCGGGTTTGTTCCATTTTGCTCAAAAATCTTATTTCCTCACGAAAAATAACTCTAACTATTATCAAATAGAGAAGATCTAGTCATATTTGATAAGTTTGTAGAACTTCATATTTTCCCTGTGTTTTACACTCCATTCTCAAGATTTTTAAGATCTTTCCTAATTTCGTTTAATTGTAAATTCTAAATAAGCCAATGAGAACATATCAAATATTTTGTGTATATGTTACAAAAGATTATCTGTTTCATTACTCTCCATGTCAGCAAACTTTATTTGTTTTTATTTCATTTTCGTAATAAAATTTTATTTTACTAAATAGGCACTTTAGTATATTTTAGTAGTATGTGATGATGAGGGGTGTACTATGTACCAAAACTATATCTGACTTTCGAGCTTTTTCGCGACTCTTAAATTTTTAAAATTAATTTCTATCATGTATGATTATTGCCTTATAAGCTTTCGCATAGCAGACGACTTTCGCGCAGGGCACCAGGCACGACCGATGAAAGGTATTTATAACAAAAACAGATAAAAACGGGGTTACTCAGTGTCGGTCGCTTCGTCTTCAGAGCAGGAGCTAGAGGGTGGTGGCGTGATGCTGAGGCGCAGTTCGGAGAGCGCCTGATGTACTCTCCAAACGTTTAAACAGGTCGTGGAGACTGGAATCCTATAAAAACAAAATGTAGAAAAGGAGTGATATAAGAAAAATTTACCTCATTCACTGAGGGTTCATCAGCTTTCGGCGCACCACGAACTGGAAAAAATCTTTTAAAAACCACCTCATAAAACTTTAAAATTACCTTCATGGTGGTAAAGCAGCTCATCAATTTGTCCAACATAGCTGAATAAGGCTTGCCGTAAAACTTCAATAGTCTCCCCATCCATAGAGAACTTTCTATAAATTCAAAAATAAAAAATAAACCGGAAAGAAAAAAATAATATACTCACTTTTCTAGCACTAGTTTTTTGAGATTCAAAAAATTGCCGTAAATGGTTCTGGCTTCATGCTGAAATGAAATGTTAATTTTGATTTATAAGAAAATTTTTTTATTTACTTACCGTGTTGTATCTTCCAGCCATCAGTGCGATCGACGAATGCAATGCAAGGTCTATCGTGGAATGAATCAGGGTGCATTATTTTGTAGTTTGTTGTGTGGGAAGTTTGTCAAACGTTTGAAAGAAGTGATCAAAAATTTTTCAAGTCAAAATATCATTCACAAAACTTTTTAAATAGTAATCTTCTTTGTTCATACGCACGTTTCATTTTCATACCTCAAGTGTAGTTTCCATTGATTTGCTTTTTCTTGTTTGTTAGCAATCTGCTCACATAGACTGTTGTTGTTCATTTTCTCAACATACCAATCCCTGCAATATTAACTATACATATATTCATTTTTCATATAAAAGTTTTGCTTCATACCTGCATTGAATCATCATTTCGTCTATAATCTTATAGATAGGATCACCAATGGTACATTTGACTTTTGTGCAGCTCAAGTTGTGTGTCCATTATTATTTTTGCTATAACGGCTATAATGCAGTTTACACATGTTATTTTCTCTCTCTCTCTCTCTCTCTCTCTCTCTCTCTCTCTCTCTCTCTCTCTCTCTCTTTATCTCTGTGCGAATTATGAAAGTACAAAAAACGATAAGAACTTATACCATTTCAACGTACTGATCATAATAAGATCATAATTGACAAAACTTTGGTTTCTACCTCCATTCTGCTATTAGTTAATCAGTATGTCGCCAATCTCATTTCATAACGACGTCACTCCTTACACATCGATAACCTCAAGTTTTCTTCAAGTGAAGTCATATGTAAATTCAAGACTTCATCACGCAAATGATAGTTTGGTGACTTTGTAGAAACCTCTGCAATGGCAAACAATTTTGACTTCCTCGTGTTTTGAACATGTTTCATTCCTTCACCTGTTAGAACCATTTGATTCAAATAAATAATTCTTGTTCATTCGCTCTTCTTTAACTGGTTCAAGTTCCTTTTCTAAAAATCTTTGAGGTCTGTATACTTGGTGTATGATCATCATCTTGAAGCTTCAGAAATAGCTTAATAGATTTAACCAATAGAATGTTCATGATTAATGCCAATACGTTTTGCATTTTGTAACTCGAGCACGATGAGTCTTTGAAAATCCAAAACAAAACAGACATCATCTTTGAACTGCTGATCGTATGATTGGGTTTATGAATTTTGTAGTTCCAACTGCATTTTTTGCCTCAAATGAACGTGAAACACTTGTGATAACGTTATTTTCCTCTGCATTCTGCTAAACTTAATTTTTCAGGAAAGGACGAACAACGCACAAAAACTAGCTTGAAATCGTTAATGTTATACAGTATCGTCTTATTCTCTTTGTCACCTATAGCTGTCATCTGTTTCATTCTCTCCTTCTACTGTATCTTATTCCATTCACCAGCTGTAATGAGCAGATATTACAAGTTAACCTTATATTTTCAATCATCGACGTATGTTACTAATCAAAAAAAACAAAATAATTCGAACTCTTTTTTTAAGAGCCTCTCTTTCAACTTTTCTTTTGACAGCTGGTTCTCATCCTATAGTTTTATCTCCTTGTTTAGCTGGTTATCCTATAGGTTTTCTGAATTATGTTATGTCGACAGATCATCAAACAGCTTTCCAAGTGTGTCTCATAAGCTGTAAGTTTCAACTTCAAGCTTCTCATCTCATCATAAACTTTGAGATACAATAGGATCAAACATTTTTTTATTTTACCTGCGTTATGAGGCTCTGAATGTTGAGAGCTTCATTAAGAAACATAGTACCCTACGCTATTTCCTCTTCTTCTTTTACATCTATACGTTCTACGTTATCATAACCTTAGTAGCAATCTCATTTAGATTAGAAAATAAAGAAAAAGAAAGAGAAAACTGCTTGAAGGTTCTCATTATTCCATATTATCATATATATTCTACCTTTACAGATATACAAAGGAGATCTACAGAAAATCTATAATGAAAGAACAATCTTCCTGGCTTTCTTTCGAACAGGAATTCCCTGTGCCTTTTTCCTCATCACAATCATCTACGTAATTAGCATGTACGCAGTTGGTATCGCGTTCTTCGGAGCTCTAACACAGAAAGCTTTGACGAGAGTTAGAACACACATATCTGTTCAGAGCCTACGGAAGCAAGCAGTCATCATAAACGTCCTATACACCCAGGTTTGAATTTCTGTATACTCTTCCACATGAACTTCGCATCTTCAAGACTATAATTCAAGTCGTTTTTGTGAGCATCCCGTTGTGTTTCCTAGCTTTTCTCTTCGTTTCTGAAGCTGATATATCAAATGGTTACAACATTCAACATCATTCTCAATTCAAAATCTTTTATAGAAAGTCACAACTATAGCATTGCAGTTATGGCGGCTGCTAATGTTGTAGGACCAGCCTATGTTCTCTATACTATCCCAGACTATAGGAAAGCCATCATAGGGCTTCCCAAAGGATTCAGCAAAAGTGATATACAAACCATCACTCGGTCATCATGAAAAATCTTTCTTTTTTCTTCCGCTTTTCTTGTTCATGAT
>CALQYR020004104.1:0-26124 GCA_943334845.2 Auanema sp. JU1783 | reverse complement strand
AGAAGCTTCAAATCTAATGCTTTATATTTTGTATCATATCTCTGCTCAAATAAACATTCACTTAATTTATAATAAACTTTTTTTTCTATCTCTCATTCACAACATTAGATTTTTAGCTAACAAACACAAACATAAAGAGTAATTGTTATTAGTCATCTCCATATACACGCTCAACCGTTCCCTGCAGCAACAAATCAGAATAATTCTACGTCGGTAAAACTGGTAAATGTTGTAGCAGAACTGATGGATTTACAATAATTACCAGGGAAAAGTACTTGTATATAGAAAAAGAGAATGAAGCTGCCCAACGTTTACGCTAACGCGCTTGCTGACGCGTCCCGCGTTTTCGAATCTATTCTGTGGTGCGTCTTCTCCGCGCTGATTACCATATTTTTGAATTCCCTCATTACTTTATAAGTGAAATCATGTATATATTTGTTGTTTTTGTTACGATTTCTTAGAGATTATATTAGTTTGTGATTTCAGTTTTTAAACTTCGGTTATGTCGCGTCATAATCAGACCGCTGAAGGTAGGCTATTTACTTTAATCAAATATTTGAAATCTCGCATGAAGTTTGAATGTAGCGTATACTCGCCATAACTGAAAGCATTTATCATTAAGAAAGCATTTAATAGTGTTTTTCAAGCTCTATTGTTGATGTTGATTTCAGAAGCGGCTGCTTATGCCATGAAGTTGCAAGAAAAACGTCCTATTGATGAAGCTGATGAAGACGATGAAAACTTGAGCATGAACAAAGCCAAGTTCGGTCAAGCAGGAGAATATGACAGCGTAAGAAATAAGAAATGTTTTTTTCTATAATTCACTGTCATTAGGATGTCTATGGGAGTGTTCGTGGTAATAGAGGTGACAAGTACGTATCTTCTATCAGTGCCGGTATTATATCATTTATCAAATTCTTGCTTCATTCTCATCCTTAGGTGATATGGACGATGATGACGAAGAGGAAGTTATTGCTCCAAAAAAGCAAAGTAGTTATGCCGTACCTGCTAAATTTTTAAATGAAGTTGCAAAAGATTCAGATGTAAGATTCAGTGTATTATTTCTGAAGTTTAGTTTTGTTTAGGATATTGATCCTTTTGCCGAAACTCGAACTAGAACTATTGTAGAACGTCAATCACAGTATCAGCAAAGAGCCCGCAAATTGCAAATATCGCCTGAGCGTATTGATGCTTTCGGTAAGTTGTTTATATGATTTATCATCATAATTTACTTCGTTAAGTTGATCAAACTCCTGATGGACGCAACCGAGACTATGCTCAAGTCATGAAAGAACAGCTATATAAGGAAGAAAAAGCTAGAGTGGACAAAGAGATAGCCGATTTAGCTCAATCTGGTGATTTGAAATCGATGGGGCCTGATAAGAAGAAAGGAAGATGGGAGGATTCGGCTAACGATGTTGTTAATACTTGCATGCAAGGTTGTAATTTTTTGTTCTAGGGTGTCGATGTTAAAGTTGAACCAGCAACTCCCAGCGGTCCTCGAAAAAGATTGGGGATATCTTCAAGCATCAGTGCAGAGGTATTGAGATGTTTAGTTCTCTACTAACTGTTAACTCAGGCTGCAACTCCACATGTTGCTCGTTGGGATGAAACTCCAGCTCATAGTGCTACGGCTGCTACTCCTTCTGCTAACAGGTATTTTCTTTAATAGTGTTTGATCAGGCTTACATTATCATAGATGGGATTCAACACCCGCAGCCCAAACACCAGGCAGACGTAATAGATGGGACGAAACTCCTAAGGAAAGCGGTATGGATGGAAGTATGACTCCTGGTTGGGGTATGGAAACTCCAGCTAGAGATGATAGCAAAGTTTGATATACTTAACAAAAGGTTTCTAAGATTTATTCAGATTGAGGACACTCCTTCCGCGTCGAAGCGTCGCTCGAGATGGGATTTGACTCCTGCGCAAACTCCAACTACTACACTGCCAGCTGGTGCTCAAACTCCTTCTTTTACTCCAAGCCACCCATCAGCTACACCTGTAAGCTCATATTCGAATTTTACCTCTCACTTACATATTCCAGCAAATGATGACTCCTGGAGGAGCTACACCAATGGGCGCTGCAGCTATGGGAATGAAAACACCAGCAGTACAAGTACCAATGACACCAGATCAAATGCAAATATACCGGTAAAGGAATTACTTTAGTATTGAAGATTCATGTGTCGAATTTCAGATGGAATCAAGAAATTGATGACAGAAATAAGCCATTAAGTGATGAAGAATTAGATGCTTTGTTCCCCGCTGGTTATAAGGTGATATCAGTCAGGAATATGCTTTCATACTAAGTTTTAGATTCTACCCGTACCAGCAGGCTACATCCCCCATAGAACTCCTTCTCACAAACTTATGGCAACTCCTACTCCTATGGGAGGCCTAGCGGGATTTACAATGCAAGGAACTCCGGACAGAGAAGGAGTTGGAGAGAAAGGTGACTTAAGCATAGACGGCTCGCATAATTGCTTTTTTGTAGGTGTTGGTGGCATCGTTGACACTCAACCAAAAAACCCGGAATTACCTCCTCTGAAGCCAGACGATATGCAGTACTTCGATAAATTGCTAATGGATGTTGATGAAAGTAGTTTTTTATACAATGATTCATTCTCATATTCGTTTTGTTTCAAGGTACTTTATCCAAAGAAGAGCTCATTGAGAGAGAAATCATGGGGCACCTTCTGAAAATCAAGAACGGTACTCCTCCGATGCGTAAAAGTGGTCTCCGTAAAGTAAAACTAATATTTTGAATCCAAATATTGTTTTCAATTTTTAGATTACCGAGAATGCTCGCAGGTATGGTGCTGGCCCTCTTTTCAATCAAATTTTGCCTCTATTGATGTCACCATCTCTGGAAGATCAGGAACGCCATCTCATGGTTAAAGTAAGTTCTTCAAGTTCTGGTGTCAAAATCATGTTCATATCTTAAGGTAATTGATAGAATTTTGTACAAGCTTGATGACTTAGTTCGCCCATATGTTCACAAAATTCTTGTTGTTATTGAGCCATTGCTCATTGACGAGGATTACTATGCTAGAGTTGAAGGTTTGAGATAATTTTTAATTTTCATTTGTTCTTTTCTTAGGTCGTGAAATCATATCTAATTTGGCTAAAGCGGCTGGACTGGCGACAATGATTTCCACCATGCGTCCAGATATTGACAACGTCGACGAGTAATTTTTTTTTCAAGCTATCTCAGTTAGATATTTATAATTTTAGATACGTCCGTAATACAACTGCTAGAGCTTTCGCTGTAGTTGCTTCTGCTTTGGGTATCCCAGCTCTTCTTCCCTTCTTGAAAGCCGTGTGTAAAAGTAAGAAGAGTTGGCAAGCTAGGCACACTGGTATGACTTTTTTTGTTTCTCTGATTACCAATTTGATGCTTTGAAGGTATTAAAATTGTTCAACAAATGGCTATTTTGATGGGATGCGCTGTCCTCCCCCATCTGAAAGCTCTCGTTGAAATCGTTGAAGGTGGTTTGGAAGACGAGCAGCAGAAGGTACTGACCATTCACAATCTTGTTAGCTAGTTTCTGATATAGGTGCGTACGATTACTGCATTATGTTTGGCTGCTCTGGCTGAAGCAGCCACACCATATGGTATTGAGGCTTTCGATTCTGTATTGAAACCTTTGTGGAAAGTATGTTATTTTGTTTTTATATAGTTGAATCTGCCGTTTCAGGGTATTCGTATGCACAGAGGTAAAGGTCTTGCTGCTTTCTTGAAAGCTATTGGATACTTGATTCCTCTTATGGATGCTGAATACGCTTCGTATTATACGAGAGAAGTGATGCTCATTTTGATCCGTGAGTTCGTATCTCCCGATGAAGAAATGAAGAAAATCGTTCTGAAGGTTTGTACGGTTGGCTGATGTTCATAATAGTAGTTGTAGGTTGTGAAACAATGTTGTGCTACCGATGGTGTTGAACCTGCTTATATTCGAGATGAAATTCTTCCTAGTTTCTTCCGTGCCTTCTGGAATCAAAGAATGGCTATGGATCGTAGAAACTACAGGTATCACTATTTACCTGAAGTATTTTACTATTTTCTGCAGACAACTTGTTGACACCACTGTCGAGATTGCTGCAAAAGTCGGAAGCTCTGAAATGATTGCCAGAATTGTCGATGATTTGAAAGATGAAAATGAACAATACAGGTATCTTGGCTGACTGCTAGGAGCTGATGATATTTCTTTTTCTACAGGAAAATGGTTATGGAAACTGTCGAGAACATCATTGCTTTACATGGTGGTAATGAAATAGATTCAAGACTCGAGGAACAGTTAATTGACGGTAAATCTCAGTTTGTCTAAGAAATCTTTTCACAACGTGTCATTGAAGGCATTTTATACGCTTTCCAAGAGCAGACACAAGAAGATGTTGTTATGTTGGATGGTTTTGGAACAATTTGCAAAGCTTTGGGAAGGTTGTGTTCCGAAATTACTTTTTGACTGAACCTTTCTCTGTAGACGCACAAAACAATACTTGCCTCAAATCTGTGGTACTATCCTTTGGCGTTTAAATAACAAAGCTGCTAAAGTTCGACAGCAAGCTGCTGATCTGGTAGTTTCAAGTTTTTCCTATGTTTCTATTGTTTGTTGTACAGATTGCTCGAATTGCCCCCGTTATGCATACGTGTGAGGAAGAAAAACTGATGAGCCATTTAGGCCTTGTATTATATGAGTATTTGGGAGAAGAATATCCTGAAGTCCTCGGATCTATTCTTGGAGCTTTGAAGTCTATTTGTAATGTAATTGGAATGACTAAGATGACTCCACCTATCAAGGATCTTTTACCTAGGTATGTTAATGATCGTGACGTAATATTAATAAGAGGGATTAAATCTTTTTAGACTCACACCCATTTTGAAAAATCGACATGAGAAAGTACAAGAAAACTGTATTGATTTGGTGGGAGCAATTGCTGATCGTGGTTCCGAATTCGTCTCTGCAAGAGAATGGATGCGTATTTGTTTCGAACTATTAGAACTTCTGAAAGCTCACAAGAAAAGTATTCGTCGCGCCGCTATCAATACGTTTGGATATATCGCAAAAGTGATTACTTAATCTTAGTTTTTTTTTTCTCAAACATGACTGTTTATAGGCAATTGGCCCTCATGACGTTTTGGCTACCCTTCTCAATAATTTGAAAGTCCAGGAGCGTCAACTTCGTGTCTGTACAACTGTGGCTATTGCAATTGTTGCGGAAACTTGTGCACCTTTCACTGTTCTACCTGCAATCATGAACGAGTACAGAGTACCGGAGATGAATGTGCAGAATGGTGTGCTTAAAGCACTTTCGTTCATGTTTGAGGTAAATGAGGGTTCGCCGGAAAAAAAAACTCAAGTTCGATGTTCCAGTATATTGGTGAAATGGCTAAAGATTACATATATGCTGTTACACCTTTGTTAATAGATGCTTTAATGGAAAGAGATCAAGTACATCGACAGATCGCTATTGACGCCGTAGCTCATTTAGCTTTAGGTATGTCATATCTCTCGTCTGCTGATCATATTTTGTTTCAGGTGTTTATGGTTTTGGTTGTGAAGACGCCCTTCTTCATTTGTTGAACTTTGTTTGGCCTAACATGTTGGAAAATTCTCCTCATCTTATTCAACGTTTTGTTTTTGCTTGCGAAGGCATGAGAGTATCTCTTGGACCTATTAAGGTATATTTCTATCATACTGTCATGGTTTATTTAAAAAAAAAACTTAGGTTCTACAATATTGCCTACAATGCTTATGGCATCCCGCCCGAAAAGTTCGTGAGCCAGTTTGGAAGGTAGTCGTGCATCTTAGATGAAAATTAAATAATGTTTTACAGGTTTATAATAATTTAATTCTCGGCTCTCAAGATGCTCTTGTCGCGGGATATCCTCGAGTGGAAGATACTGATAGAAACACATACGTTCGATATGAACTCGATTACACACTATAACTTAACATTCTTTTTTTATGCCAATATCTTGTTTCTCATGGAAGATTCTCATTATATTTCCTGAAGTTCATAGTGTCTTCCTGACAACTTCTACTCGTTGTTTTCCTAATCTATTTGGTTGTTGAATTTCTGTTAATCGATCATGAATTATAACAGGTGTGTCTGCTCTTATTTTGTTGGTTAACTCCATTGAAATTATTGGTCTCCGTTTCATTTTGATAAAAGCTTCCATAGATTTAGCAAATGTTCTAATAATGGATGAGTCACCAGAAGCAGGTGACAAAACTTCTTCTGACTATGGGGTACAGGTTCGATTAATCTTTTCTCGTATGGATTCAGATTTGACTTCAGATACTTAGAGGTAAACTAGCTCTACATAATGGGGACAACTGTAAATTTTGCTCATCTGTTCTCTCTGTTCTGAATTCCAGACGCACTTGTCATGAGCACACTGTTGTTCTTATAGTTAGTTTGCTGCATTTCAAACAGTTTATATAATCGATTTAAGCCGTATCTTGATGTTAATATTCGAAAAGGTGTCATTGTCAAAGTAGAGAAATTTAGCCAAGACGGATCTTTTGGGACGCCACTTATTTTCCGCTTAGATGCAGTCATAACTGAACGTAAACTAGGCTTGAAGGTAGCATTTCCAACTATTTTTCAATTTTGCATCGTTTATTCAGGAACCAACTATTTCAATCGAGCGAAACCTTGTTCCGGACACTCATTTCCAATCTTATAAGCCTGATTGGTCTGTGAGGATAACTGTAATACCAGATGATCGTCTGAAAGATGTAACTGTTCCCTTTTTCAACGTTCTTGAAGTTCATGGTTCCTTCAGGTTGCTTTGGACAATATTCAGTTGACGTTCAAGGAGTTGTACATGTCAAGAGCTGATATGTGGCGATATAGGAACGAGCTCATCGATAATTGTGCTTACTTACATAAGCCGGTATTTTGATTCATATTTTCTTATATCAGGTTCCTTCAGTTACGACACTTCAACATAGCTACAAAAGTATCTGATATGTGGCTCAAAGGTAATGTCGTGAGATGTGGCTATGTGAGCAAAGATACTCGTGTAGTTTTTCGTTCAAGCAGTAGCATGGTAAGGTTGAGGTGCTATCTTAAGATTGAGTTGTTGTTCAGGTTCTTATATATGTTCAAATGAGCTCAGAGATGTGGGAGTTGGATCCTCAAGGAGATTTATATTTTGAAAAATGCGTTCAAGGTGAATTAAGAACAGTCACGATTTCTATGATTTCAATCCTTTCCAGGTTTTATGGCTGAATTGTTTAACAGATGGAGAAAAAACCAATGTGCTCACTATGTCTCGATTATATTATGTTCTCGTTTTTATTTCACTGAAACTCCTGATGATGAGACCAAAGTCAAACTAGGATCAGGGACCAAGGACCATAGAGGCCGATATTTTCAAGTAATAATCTTTTTTTTTAACTTCATAATAGATGTTTTGAGGATTTTTATCGCCTTCTTGTTCAAAATGAACACTACGAAGATTGGAATAATGTGTTACTGTTGGTACTGATTTTTTTTCTTTAAGTTCATTCACTTTCAAAAATTAAGTTAAAACGCACCTATAGTACATATCAGGATAAAATCAAAGAGCAACTAGCTGCAAGCTACCCAACCATGAAGTAAGAACAAAGGTTAACCAAAAAAAACATTTTCCATTTTCAGGGATAAATACGAAATCTCTACAGCCGCAGATGGCAACTTCCTTCAAGTTCTGAACATGAGTATGAACTCTTTCAGTATTTACCATTCAGATCGAAGATATGAAACTACTGGTCAGCAGGTATGTCATGTTGCCTTTTATTTTAACAAGCTATTTGCTAGATTATTTTTGTTACTCCCGGTGGAGGAGTTTTGAACGTGGATCGGGATCTAGTGAACATGACCAAACAAAGAATCATCGATATGGGAATATCTCTTGATTTAGTATGGATAACTTTTATTTTTGACAAGTTAGGGTTTTCAGGTCTGTTTAGGAGAACAGCCTCTTCATGCCGTCCCATTGTTCGTTTTCCATAACGCAGGTATAAAATTGTATTTGAAACTTTTACAAAATTTTTTCCAGACTCCACACCCAAGGAAGATTATTTTATTCCTCACTGGATGAATTATTCGTACTATAGAATGGATGGACGAACTGCTATAACAATGCACTTTCGACCGAGAATAGTGTTGCCAAACGCTCTGCTGGTTTCAAACAAATCCAAATCACAGAATTATCTCGTTATTTGAGAGTGCGAAGGGTGGGTTGATGTTGGAAGGAGCAACTGATGAAGGATTGAACATGTTCGATTACGACTGTACGGCGTTCAATAAGATTCTCAATTCAAAATCAGGTAATTTGAAATACAGTGACTTTCTGGCATTTCCATTTCTTTCATTTTATTGGCTACGAGTCGGTCGCATTTTTGATTTGTGTATTCTGTGTGCTACTATTATTTTTTAGATTATTTCTCAAACGAAGATGATCTGAAGAGAGAACTAGGAATTATATCCAATGAAGATGAGAACATGCGACAGAGACAAGTGTTAGATGTATGTTTCGACCTTTCTACAGGATTCTTTTTTTTTCATTCCAGCGTATTCTTGCTCGTGAAAAAATTGTTGGTTTATCGTCCTCTCCTAAGGATATCTCAGACGTTCCTGCAGCACGTAAAGTTCTACAGATTACTTATTTCTGCTTAATAACAGTTTTTAGCTATCATTAGA
Source organism: Auanema sp. JU1783 (assembly GCA_943334845.2). NCBI lineage: Eukaryota > Metazoa > Nematoda > Chromadorea > Rhabditida > Rhabditidae > Auanema > Auanema sp. JU1783. The sequence continues at coordinate 17,424 of CALQYR020004104.1, read as the reverse complement.
AAGAAAATCATTGTTCCGTATCAACGAAGGGGTACGCAAGATAGCTTAGATCTTCAAGTTTTCAAGCATGTTTCTGAGCATTCTACTCTCATCAACCCATTTCGACCAGAAGAGTTTGTTGTACCTATAACAGCTAACAGAAGACGTTGGATCCATGTCTTCCCTGTCGATGAAAAAGTAAGTTGATTTGTGAGGAAACCTCAACATCGAACTTAGGGTCGTTCAAAACTTGCTCATCACTACGTTGCTGGTAAAAGTATTGTCGTTATCAATGAAGAAGAGGTTCCGATGGCTTCAGACAGAAGAGGACAAGCCCTTTCTAGTAGTTCAATATTTAATTTCATCATAATGCATACATTTTTAGTCTCGGGGTCTCCTTCGCGCTTTCGACCTGATTCTCCTCGAATCTCAGGTTTCTTGAACGAATTCTCAAAAGTTGCTGCCCTCAACTCGCTTCAAAAATGCTTTGATGGAGATAATCAAAATGAAAAGCAGACTGTTTGGGCTTGGGGTAGTACTGGAGAAGAAAAATGGAATCCTGATGTTGAAATTGGAATGGATTGGAAATCTCTAGTGCGATCGGCCTTGTTGCCTATAACCACAGATTTTTTCCCTGACGGAACGAGCTTGGCAGAGTACAAAGTTAACGAACATCAAGTTTATCTAGATCAGGACATTTCTAAGGTTGATCATTGACTGTGAGGTGATATAAAGGATTCTTAACAGGAAGATCGAGAAAAATATGGCAATAACCAAAGAACGTATGGGTTAGCTCTGTTCGAGCAGCTCGTTTGTCAAAGATTGCAGAGAGGATATCAAATTATTTTATTGCCGACTAAATATATTCATGTGAGTTTTTATGTAAAGATTATTTGTTATATTTTCTTTGTAGGCATCTATAGACAAAATAGGGAAAATGGAGAAGAATGATGAGTTAATCATAAAGGAAATGTGCCTTTCATTCAGCAAGGTTTGCTTATCTTTTTTGTCAGCCAGATTCAACTTTCTTTCCAGATTTATCAGCGTATAGTCCTATATAGCTCATACATCCACGTTCTGGTATTCTATCCACACTTAGAGCCCAGAAAATGCCTCACAACTCGATCTCAATCGGGTGGACATATAAAACAATATAGTGAGCGTAGGACAGTGGATGGTATGGACAACAGATTACATTCTACTGCTCGTGATATAATCCCTAACTCATCTTCGACCGATCATGGGAAAGAGATGGGTTTACCTGTGGAACACGTGAGGATACGTGAAGCTCGCTCATCAGATGCCCTTTACGAGTCATATGAGTTATCACAATCTCCTGGTACAGGAGTGGGTGGAGCTGATTATTTACGTACCACAAAAACTCAGCCTTACTCGTATTTTTTCCAAGTAGAAAAAAGTTTTTTTTATCTCTCATCCTCATTAACTTTAGGTGCCTGATGCTGCTGTTTATGAGAAAAGCACTACAAGCTTCAAGTCGCATCAGTTAGATAGACTGAATTGGGCAGAGTTCGACAGTGGAGTGAAAAACCCTCGCAGTAGTATTCTATTCAAAGACGAGGTTAAACCGTATGCATCAAGGCAAGATGAGAAGAGTAGGTTAAGTCTCAAAGTGATGTGTTAAGGTTCATGCTAGTTGCACAGTCCATAGAATTATCCAGCGAGAAAAACTCCAGAAGAAGCCCGGGAATCATGTTCCGTGGGACAGATTCTTGTGATACTATGGGTGAGAAAAATTCTCCATAATTTCATAAATGGTTCCTGTTTTCAGTTGCTTACGAGGGCATGATTAAAATTTTGCTTCATATTAACAAGTTAGAATTGAAATACAGAGGGTCCTCTGCTCCTAGTCCGTCTCTTGTTTCTACGAGCCAGCCGGATCAGGTTTTCCAATACGGTAGTTTGATTGATAACTAAAATATCTGACAGGTCTTATCTGCTTTTCTGGAGAGTGGGTTCGTGGGTATTACTTCTACCTCCGATTGTCGCGTACCTCAAAATATGTTTGTATCTTTCCATTTAGTAAACTGGTTAACACGTGAGTAGTGTAGTGTCGCACGACAAGTTATAAATGTTGACATGCTTTAGATAATACGAATGGCGTACTAACCAAGGAAGCTGCCACGAATTTTATAAAAACTCATCTCGTTACGACAAACAGAATCAGGATAGTTAAATCATGTGAGATGGCTTTTGAGTTTTTACTCATTCCAAATACCTTGCTCCAGATGCTGATGAATATGAAGAGGGTGATCATTATGTTCCTGCAGATCTATCAGAGTTCAAATACGGGTTCCAACTTTGGTATGTTGTGGATAGTGGGCTTGATGGTAAACTCCGTCAGGATAGTGGCAATGATTCTTTTTTGAGGCAAGCTTTGATTACTCGAGATCGAGATTTTTCTATCGTCCTATTTCAGATGGATGTGTGTGGAATTCATAGAGGGGTGCGATAAAAATAATACTAATCATATGGAAATTTGTCCATACCAACATTCAGCAATTGACGTTGACTTATCAGAGCCTAAAAATATGAATGCTATGAAAGAACGTGCTAGAGTAAGATCACTTAGTATTATCCTGGAAGTCATGAATATTATAGATTTGTTACGAAAGAGCGTTCTGTACAGAGAAAACTTTTGAGATGAATGTAAAGTGGTTCATGGCTACCGGCCAAACTGTAGCTCAAGCTATTTCTGAACAACAAAGGGTTTTCATTTTATTTGGCATAAACATCTCAAACCCATCCTTAAGATTGCTAAACAAAACAATTATCTCATGTTTCCTGTCCCTGAAGATGCGATAGCTCTACCCAAGGATGTGCACTCTAATCCATTGCGTTGTCCTATAAGAATACAGGTCAAAGCGAGCGATATGCCAGAAGCAGATGTGAGGCCCATTCTTTATAACAATATTTTTTTCTCTGTTCCAGCTTGAAAATGTGTTGTTATATCTTTTATATCGCTTCGGGTTCACAGCAATGGCTTGTCATGTTGATCATCCGCCTACTAGCCGAGGCTCTACAAGCTCTCATGTTCCAAATAGTTCGTATCATTTGGTTCCATTTGAAACATTCTGTTTCAGTCATTGAAACTCCTGATGCCACGCCAACACCAACACCAGGGAACTATTTTCCGCGTATCAAAATGAAAGCTCAACCTTCACGTCATTTTATTCACCAAGTCTGTGCACATTATTGAAAAAGACATTATGCAAACCTTCCAGACAGGAGGAATGTTTGTATCTCTCGAATTTTCGCAAACTGAACCGTTTTTCTTCTGGGCTTGGAATCACATGTTGAGTAACAAATACAGAATAGCGAGGTTCGTTTATTCGTTCAATATGTAAAAAGAAATGGGTTTTAGTTTCTGCGACGAAGCATTCCAAGATCAGATGTTGAGTGAGTTCCGAAGATATTGTGCTAATCAGGAAGGTCTCCTCACTCAATTTTATGAGAAAATGAAGAAAGTAAGATAGCACAAATTGTTTGTGAATAGTTGGTTTCTACCAATAACTTCTGGAGTAACGTGTATTACCTAGTAGCTAGTCCACTAATTTTGTTCTCAAAGCGAGATTGATCCGGGTTCAGTTATTACTGATGGAGTCTTTTGACATTTATACTTTAATGATTTCATTTCATGATGCTAATAGAACATTTTATTCGAAATTTTTTAGTTCTTCATTGGTTGCTTCTCCAAGATGTTTTTTTTCATTTCTCCTATGTTTTGTTATTGTATGTTTAGGTTTAGATGAAATACGCTCAGCTAGTGATGGGACCCGCTGGGAGTGGGAAGGTATGTTTGGGCTCATAGTTTCAAATTAGATGTGAACATAAATAGTCGACGTATTGTTCTGTTATCCACAATCATTGTACAAATGTTGGAAGAACTGTTCATATAGTCAATCTTGATCCGGCCGCTGAAAGGTTCAATTATCCCACCATTGCAGGTCACTTCGTGCCTACTTTTCTATGTTTATAAGAATGTTCCATTCAGATGTCAGAGATTTGATAAGTGTAGACGATGTGTTACAAGATGAAGAGCTTGTTATGGGACCCAATGGTGCATTAGTTTTCTGTATGGAGTAAGTGTACGAATAGTAGTGATAATACTTCCATTTTCAAGATATTTAGCTCAAAACTTGGAATGGTTACATGATGCTATAAACGAAGGAGAAGATGAATACTTCATATTCGATTGTCCTGGACAGATAGAGTTATATTCCCATCTACCAGTAATGCGAACCATAGTTGATGCACTAAGGTCAGGAATTTGTCGTTGAACAGAATAGTATCAGTTAAATTCAGATCATGGGATTTCAATGTATGCTCTGTTTTTCTAATTGATACACATTTCGTACTAGAGGCTGAAAAGTTGGTCTTATAGGTGACTCAAATACATATTTCAATTCAAGGTTTATTGCTGGAGCGTTAACTGCCCTCTCAGCTATGGTTTCGATAGAAACACCCGCAGTTAACATATTAACTAAGATAGATTTGTTGTCAGAACGAAACAAGCAGCTCGTTGAAGATTTTCTCGAAACTGATACTCGGAGCATAGTTGATTTAGATTCAACTCATTCTTGGAATGAACGTCATAGAAACTTAACCAGAGCAATCGCTCAGGTAAACACTTCTGAATTCATCTAAAGACATATATGTACTACAGGTTCTCGAAGACTATTCGATTGTGAAGTTTGTTCCTTTAAATGTTGATGATGATGAGAGTGTTGAACAATTATTACTGGTTATTGATACAACTATCCAATATGGGGAAGATTTGGAGGTTTGTTCTTTGTTGTTCATTTCATTTTCATAATTATATTCAGGTGAGAGATCGGTACCCAGAAGAAATAGATGAAGACTAAAGCAAAACGTTTTGTTATTTCCATTGTTGTTTTCTTTGTTTTGTTAAATTTTACATTATGTAGTCCTAGCTTCACAATAGTGTGCCGTTCAATATCGGCTTCATCGTTATCTCTGTTTCGCTACTTTCATTTTTAATCACTAGTTCAGCATGACTGATGTCCCATCCACTTCTGCATCAGTGCCTATTGCAACAGAACAGTAAGAACTGAGATAAGTAGGAGGCGCGAGACTTTGCTTATAGACCGGACACAATTCGAGCTGAAAACAAAAGTAGGAAACCTATCAGGAATGATGACAAGGAACCTTTTGTCTTACCTCCTAAGCGACCAAGATATAAGACTGAGAATGTTAGTTTACTAGAAATACTTCAATCAACACCTAGTTCAGGCAAGATTGGCAAAAGCAGCTAGTAGTAATAAGCAGTTCACAACCTACCGTCGGATAGCTCAAGCTAATCACCTTAGTAAGAAAGTATCTGTGATAACGATGACAGGGAAGTATCCGGTTGTTCCCCAACATCTTCCTTATAACTCCGCAGTAGCTCCCCAACACCTACCGTACAATAGTCCTGTACTTCCCCAACATTTGTCATTTAACTCACCATCAGCTCCCTTGAGTAATTCAGGTAACTTTCTAGAGCATTGGTTTCATAATACGACATCATCTTTTCAGTTTTATTCCCTGTGAAGCGGTTGTGTCCCAGAAAAATGGATTCTTTCGAAGATGAAGCCCAAACAGAACTGGTAGAAACTATTAAACAAAAAGTTGGTTTTCCCCGGATTTTAATGAACTCTTAATTATGAATCTCTAGATTTTGAATGATACAGCCAGACGACAGGCGGAAGCCAACGGAGCACGGTCACGCATAGAAAGAACTACATCTTCTACTAACAGTAACCATGTTAACATTAATAATACTAACACCAATACTAATAATATTACTAATAATTTATCTACTGAAAGCAGCACTAGTTCCTCTAATATTCCATCTTTTGCTATCGCCACTAATCTTTCTAATAATACTCCTACTACTTCAACTGTCTGCGAACATAATGACAACAAAACTGGACTGAAGGTGAAACTAATGGCTCTTCTCAGTTTTACTTCTATTTTAGTGCAAACAAAGAGCCATTCTCTGCTATAGATACTGTATTAGGCATATTCTATGGGATCCTAGAGCGCCATACACTCAATGTGAACATCTATGCCGTCCTCGAAGTAGAAAGTTAAATTATATTTCAAATAATGTTTCTTGTAACAGATAAAAAATCCGAAGTTTCGCGTTGTACGAATGCTGTTAGGAATGATAGCGGAGAGGTACTTTGCAGTACCCATCTCATCATGTACGGAATGAAGGTAGTGATTGTTTTAATGAAGGAAGGATTTATATAAAAGTTCTGCAGAATGTCAGGAAGAAAAAAATGCAATACACCGACTATTATTATGAGGACTACTACAACTCACCCAACAGCAATGGAGAATATATGTATTTGACTTCTGCTCGGTATTTGAGTTCTAATCGCATTCGCATCCAAATGTCTTTCATAGGAGCCCTTCTCCCAATTCACCTAATCAAGCATCGACAGGGAAAATGATGAAAACTACTCTATCTGAACCACCTCTTCCTCCAATACAAATTCCTCAATTGCCCCAATTAGGACAAACAGATTTCACTGATTCGACATATGAAACTAAAAGGTAAAAGCTGAATATTACTTCTCAAAGTTCTTTCTTGTAGACCTGTCTATAATTTTGTGCCAGCATATAATAACCAGGAGTTCGTACCTATATCCAGTAAAAGTATAATCCGAAAACCTCCTCTGCCGGAAAGAGAGAAAAGCCCAATTTTCATTATTAGCGATAAGCTATCGAAATCAATGATTCCCCAAATTAGTTGTGATACAAATGGACGTTCCGACGATCCGAAAAGCTTAGTCGAACCTCCTACGACAAATAGCATCCAAGTTACTCGTGCTCTTAATGGATCGGATGTTACAAAATCTAAAAGTAATATCGATTACAGAAATTATATCTACATCCAATTTACAGCCACTACTGCTTCTACGATTGATACTATAATTGAGGAAGTGCGATTAGCTGCTCGCCGATCAGTGCAAGCACGGGCTGAATTAGCTGAAAGTAAAAATCTGTCGAAGTTAACCCCCAGTCCCCGTAAGATTACAAAGAGGATACTGAAAAAAACTCCTAATGACGATGACGTGATTGATATCATAGCCCCCGGTTCTGTGAACTACCAGAGTACAGCCGTACCTGATAATATAGTCAGAGAGTCTTTCGATGTGAATATTGTAAACAGCAGTGATGCCGTTTATATTCAACCAAAAGAGAAATGTGAGTTTGTAAGTATTGTGATCACTAAACTTTCATCCTCAGATTCTGCAAAGATCAACAGCTCTACTTCGCAGCAACAGCGACAGTTACTTTTATCACCACTGCAGCAACATAAACAACAACAACATCAAAAGCAGCTGCATCACCAACATCAACATCAGCAACAGGGACAGCCGCAACAACCGCAGCATCCACGATCACAACCACAACTACATCCAAATGCAAATTCACAGCACCAACACCAACGGCGACAACAGCATCTTCAACTACAACAGCACCAACTACAACAGCGGCATTCACAGCATCAGCAGAAATCAGAAAACCAGCAACTACAGCAACAAAAACCAAAGCTCCAGCAACAGGTGCAACATCAACAAAAGCCCAAAGAAGAGACTGATGGTTATTCTGCGACGCTGAAAAGAAAACTTATCCAAGAGGAGCGAGCTTTAAGGAAGAAACTGAAGAAAACACCTGATGTATTCAATAAGATGGAGAAGATACTGGTTTGCTATAGTAATGTAAAAGTTTTTCTAATTTACAAAATCAGAAAGAAATGTCGATTGGACCGACTTTCTCTACAGATGATTCAGTTGGAGCAGACGTCAAAGAAGGGAAAAATCTGAGAGAAATCGTCCGAAATCTTCAGTCAAAAACGATGAGAACCGTAAGAATATGCTGAATATGGATTCATTTTCTTGTGATTTCAGAATCTGACAGAGCTAGAGGCATTACAGAACGAAGATGAGGTGGGTTTTATTTCATTAGCACAAGAGGTTGTATTGTATGATTTCAGAATATGTGCTATTCCCCTTTTAATTGGTTCGCGCATGAAGGTTGGCTTATGAGTTCATCGTATATTTTCCTCAACTACGAATTCAGATTTCAAAGAAGAACTGTTGGAAGCTGACGACGATTCTTTCACATTCGTCAACTTCTGTTCTGGTTTGTACTATGGGAATTACATTTCATAATAGTTTTAGGGTATTGGGATGAGCAGACATTTTGGGAGAAAAGCAGAAAAGTGAGAAACCGTGAAATAAGCCAGTATTCCTATGTAATCAAAAAAGCTGCAGTTTCTCAATTCACTAATAATTTTAGGAGAAGCTGGCTGGTTTGTTAGTTCGTGTCAACGCTCTCTCTGACCATATGAAAAACAGTGATATTTCTCAACGAGTACAGAACAGATTCTCTTGCACTACTCCTGATTCCCGAGACGGAATTGATGTTGATTACGACGATTTGAAAAAATGTCATCATGTCGAAAATAATATTCGGTATTTCGAGAAAAATGGTTAAGACTTATGTTTCTGTTTCAGGTGTAATAAGAGTTGTCTGCCTTATGCAAATCATTGTAGCAATCATGTGTTGTATAGTGTCAGTCAGCGTTTATTCTCTTTCTGCACCCACACATGCTGCAGGTAGTTGAATATTTTTTTCGTTTTTCTCATTTTTTTAGGAGACCTGTGGTTTCTGTCGATGTTATAGTTTGGGATGGGAAATGTAGGCTGCACAGAGCAAGTTTATACGATAAATATGGTTGGCAGTTTAGGTTTTGAAATTTACTATGATTATATTCAGATTCGGACGGCGAATTAATAGTCAAGGAGATAGAGAGCAGTAACGTTCCTCTGAATGAACTATACGGGAAAGGCAAATATGACACAGTTCCATGTGTAACTAGGAAGTGTGAAACATCTGTAATAGGTCAAGCAATCCCTGTTATGCCTATTAGTCGTGAACCTCCCGTCGTGCCGAAAATGAATGATAATTTCTTGCACACGCTCAACACAACCACCCCGGATATAGGAGGAAACAATTCTTTCGATAACATGAAAGATGACACGTTATATGAAGGGGATGGTGAAGTAGGAGACCTTTTAAAGTTCATAGATGGTGAGAACGAAGATTTGGACTCTTTTTCTCTCGAAATTGAGCAATGATTCGTCATTGTCTTCCTTACAAAAGTTGTTTTGATTGTAAATTTTCACTTATTATTACTTCTCAACTCATGTACAGTACAGCATCAGGAGGTTTTGATCTCTTACTCAGTTTTTAATGTATGATATTTCTAATAAGTTGTATATATTCATATGTACATATTTCTATTACATTTTTGCATTGAAAATAAAAATTATTATTTTTGATCCTGTTCTTCAGTAACGGTTAGGAAATCTGTTTGACTTTACAACTTGTTTAGATACAGAGAAGATTTTACGGCTTTCTCCACAATTTCACTTTCAATCGTCGTTTATGGAAATTGTTGTCTGTTCTGCACGATCTGTACTTGCTAATCCTCTTTTGTCATGACAGGCATGGTTGATTCGTCAAGCCGAGTCTTCGCAATGTACAACACACGGCCACACGCCTGTAAACCTTTTTTGTTTTTATAAAGTATGCATTCGCCTAAGAATACTTGGAATGCCATTCAACTACACTAAAGAACCTGTTTTGCTTTTTTTGCAATAAGATATAATTAAAGTAAATCCTGTGCTACAAGAGTTTCCGGATGTTGAACTTATTATTTATAATTTTTGACTTTTGTTCTAACAGTTCAGTTATCTCTTTCTCTCTCTCACTCTCTCTCTCTCTCTCTCTTTATTATTTTGTAATCGAAATGTGAGGCATTCAAGGAATGAGTAACGAGGGATGCAATAGGAGGAGGAACTATCCTCCATCCGTGCACATAGGTGTCAATGGAACATGATCCAGTTATGGAATTCATTCCCCACTTCAACTATTCCTCTTTCCTTGCATTTTCATTTCTATAAGTAGGATCTCCACCGTTTGTTCTTTTCAATCACATCTTCGAAAGTTTCTTTTAACTAGTATCCCTCGGTGACCCACAAATAAGTTATTTAATATACCTCTACAGTTGTAAAACACTGTTTCCCTCTTGCTTCGATCACTACTCTTCGATTTATCAACTATCGATAACTTGTTCAACAACTCTCTTGTAATTTCAGATGATGAAAAACGATCAATGGGGATTAAATCGACACCCACCTATAGCAGGTCAGTCATCACAAACCACTTTTCCTTCCTTACCTTCGGACCAACAAGTAGAAGAGATAAGTGCCACTGTAAGTTTTCAATAGCTTCTTCCTGTCTTCATTTTGTTACTTCTAGATTAGATATGCCAAACAAAAACCGAAGAATGACATAATAGGAAGGGAACAATATAGTGGGCCCATCCCTCGAATTCGATCTCGAATGAGAGGAGACACACAGGTTTTGTTCAAATCAGCAATTCCGGAAACCCTCAAAATCCTTATTTGTTCAATATTTCTAAAAAATAAAAAAATAACGTTTTGAGCAAAATGTCCCAGTCCTTATACGCAACAAGGGTCTGAGCCTTATTTTATTTTTTCACCATTTTGAAGCGGTTGTGCATAAATTTCTAACAAACCAATTTTTGACTTCTTATAGAATTCTTGCAGACTTTACAAAAAGGAAGAAATTTCGATACTTTTGGAGAAAATGCCTTAGAAACGGTAATATTTTCTTTCTTTCATTTGCTTGTATATTGTGATTTGCAGATTTATGATGAATTCCGATTTCTGGACGAACCAGAAGCGCCTTCTCCTTCTTCTACGAGTCGATTGAATGTGTTCAGTGAAATCCCAACACAACAAATACCGCAACAATCCGAGGATGAAAAACATCATACGTAAGGAAAACTTTTCTACTTCCATAATTTGATTTTTATTAGGAAATCTGACCGGAAAATGTCCCTCCGTTACTTAGCTTTTGCACTCTTAGCTTTAATACAGCTGGCTTGTGCTATTACGTTTTTCGTTCTCGCCTATCTGCGTACTTACCAATTTTCCATCGTGAGTTCCTCTCTTTGTTTTCTCAAATTGTATCGGTTACAGGATGAAAACTGGGAGACAGGTGATTCGGAATTCCTAGAGTTGGATCAGAGCTTGGTTATTAAGAGAGAAGGTTCTTTTTTCTGTTTCCCAATCACTGTTTAAATATTCTGAAGGAATCGATCTTGTTCGTTTCAAATCTGCATTGTCCCTGTACATACCAGCACTTCTGCAGTTCCTATCTGCCATTTTCTCTTTCTGGCCGTTTGTTGGTCGTTATCGTACTTCTTTTCAAGTGAGTTAATGCTTTTCCCGTACTCTTGAAAAATATTTATTGGAGGTGCTGCATATAACTTTCTCTTTGATTTCGATAATAGTGTGGTTCAGTGCCGTAGAAGTCGTATGCTATGAGTTGAACTCTAACTACTCTCAATTAGATTCTACTAACACTGCGAAGTGAGTTTTTTGTACTTAAAAAGTGAAAATATTTGATTTCAGAAGCAATTTTTATATTCTGTGTTTGGTTTTACTGGGTCTCGGTTTCTTTGCTACGATAATTCTTCCATCGTTGACATTAGTCTTCACTTGCCGTTTACTTGTTCCTAGTCGCCGGCACTCGAAGGTAAACTATGTAGTTCGAGCTTTTCCATCTGAATAGCTCAGAATCTTGCGAATACCGTCTTAGCAGTTGGGACAGCCTTAATCTCTGCAACAGCCCTTTTCTTCGCCGCATTCTCTACTTCTCGTTCTCTTCATTTGACGTTCGCAATCAAATATGAGTTTGGAAATAATATCTTCGATTTCAGTTCCACCCAATCATCGCTCATGTATGGCATAGGATTACGTGAAGTGATTATTTCTACACACGTTGTTTTTTGTTCTTTGCTTTACTTCTTCGCCTCTCTGTATAGGGATTTAGGTCTTTCGATATCGTCTAGTTTACTTCAAATGTATTTTCGTTTGATCTGCAGTCAATGTTGTTTTTTTTTTCAGGACAAACATTATAAGTCTAGGATGTTACATCTTCAATTCAACTCGCTTGCTTTCTGTCATTTATGACATTATCCTGTTATCGAAGTCCAAGATTCAGCCAAACAATTTGCAGATAGCATATCCTAGGTATTCTGCTAATTCGTTCTCTCCAAATTTCATTTTTTCAGCATTTTGTTGTTGTACACGTTTCTCTTTGTTTTACTATTGTTATTGATTGCTCAATTGGTGATGACGGTCATCTCAATCAACGATATTCTTCGGAATGATGACCATCGTAGGCTTCTTCATTCTTCTCAACTTACAACGACCACCAATACTAATTGCTCTCAAATTCGAACTACTTTTTGAATTTGCTCAATTAATAAGTTTCGAACTCTGCTCATTCAATCTGGTCACAACTTTTCCCGGTTTATATAAAGATAAGTATATGATGTATGTTTTCACCATGGTTGTTTCCAAATACACTTACTTGATCAGCTTATAAGCAGTAATCATTTTATTGTACAAAAAAAGGAGCTGATCATACCCGTTTAAAATAAATCAAAGTCTCTGGGAGTAGAAGCCTTACCGGGTTTAGGATATGTCACAGTACTTCAAAGAATTTTTCGGTCTAACATTCTCACCGAGAAGAATGTTCAAGGTTCTTAAACAGTTGGTTTGTTTTCACGAATTTCAATTTATGATTACCTGGTTTCCACTTCTACTGTTAAAGCAAACCCAGGCTTTGTATCGACGACATTGTGTCTTCTGTTGCGATGCATCTAAAGAATTTGTGAATGGAATCACCACATATATTTCTTACTGTTTGTTTATCCAAATGGAATATTCTAGGACGTTGTGAAGTTTCTTCAGGTAAACCGGCTTCCCTTCTTATTCTATCCTTGTTCAAGATGTTCGCATTTTTTTGACATTTGGGGGGCTTAAATCATCATATAGCTTATTAACTCCCAAATAGATTTTACAATTAGTTCCGCACAGCCGGAAGCTTTATCTTCCATGTCACATAGTGAAATACGGCAACGGAAAATTAAGTTCTCATCTCCTGGGAATTTGAACACAGACATTTCCTAAAGAAATTAAAAACCCTGATTATTTTATAATGTCACCTGGAAGACATAGCTAACGAGATCGTTCCCTTGTTTTTCAAAGCGTGAATAGTTCGGGGTCTCAACGAAGTGCTGATCTATCTCACATCTGAAGTGTGTTGATAGAAGTTATATTAGGTATTCCCTTTCAAACCCATTAGAATCGAGTATTCGAACTGTATTACTCTCAGATTTTGCATAACAATCATGGATAAGATAGCGATATTGATCAGCTTAAAGCTAGTCTATGAGTAATATCTAAGAAAACGAGAAACTCACGTGTGTCGCAAGTCCATTTGTGGTATAATGTTTCCCCGACCTTGGCATCCAAAGCTACGCATTGTTGAGGGTTATATCTGAATAATTTTGATGAATTATAGGGGTTAGTCGGCAAACCTGTGTAAAGTATATGAACATTCTGTGTCAGAAACTCGTTTAATAACCGATCGATCAATCTCTTGATGAGAGGGGGCTTCATGATGAATGCAATTAACATCCAATCCCTAGGCATGTATGAGTCACGAAAGGAAACGCTTCTTATACCTGATCAGCCCTCGTCATGATCAATGGATGGAATTGTAAGATAATTGTCACATTAAATTGGCTGCCATCTCGATTCTGAATGGCTTTAGAGTGCAATTATATTTTCAAGTAACTTACTATAGTTGGAGTTTTTGTGACTCCACAGGTTCCTTCGCGTAGAGTAATTGACACTTCTCTAGTATCTCCACGAGTTATCTTTAACATTCTCTTTAAACTATTTTTTCAAGTGAGAGATAGTACCAAAACACAGTTCTCATCATCATGGTAGTGTTGAGCATACATCAAACCTTGCATTGGTCGTTGTGTTCTCACCGTAAATGTTACAGAGTTAGCATTGCAAGTTACGTCTGTTGCTCCTCTAATCTGGGGTTCTACAAAAGTTTTGGCTGCAAGTTCTATTGGAAATTTCTTACTCGCGTTTGAATCCAGCGTTATTCCCTCACAACCAAAGCCAACATACTTCATGAACTCATTTTCAAAGTCCTGTAAACTTTACATGAACGGAAATGTTTTGTTGGTGTTACTTGAAGGTTTCTGGGTGTGAAAACTCGGCTAGGGTCACCAGCTATCATGAGAAGTTCTGCTTCATCAACTAATGGACGAGGTGTAACACTAACGGCCAGAATTATTATTCCTAGGAAAAGCGGTTAAGAATCTTTTCAAATTTCAAGCCTCATAAAACCTTTCTCGCGAAGTAAAGTAGCCTGTGCTAATGGGGATCGAGCGGAATGACCATCTGTTAACACCAAAACCAACTTTGGTACTCCATTCCTTGTCCCGGAATTCACATCTTCGTTCAGAAGTTGATTCATAGCTTCTTTTAGAGCTATGTGCGTGCTTGTTGTACCCTATAAATGAGTTTCCGATTTGCATGTAATAATTGAGTTACACATTCACCTTTATCGATCTCAGTGTTTTTAGATGTTCAACCACGGCCGAATTGTTACCGAAATGGAAATCATTAAAACCGAAATGATTGAAGAAATTGCCAGAATATGTAATGAGAGCCAATCTGAAGATTAACAATTCCCTCTCAAAGAGATGTTTTATATTGACTCACCTTACTGCATCTGGATGAACGTTAATGTTGGCAACCACGCGCTCAATAGCGAATTTTATTTGATCTCGGAAAAGATGGTCTAAGGACTCGGAAGCATCAACCAATAAAACCATATCAAGAGGCTTGTCCGAGCCTTTTATACAAGCTTAAAATGATAAGTCACTTCATCTGTTACGTGGAAAACATACTCGGAATCTTTTCACATATTTCTGTTCCGTGGAATCGATTGAATTGAGGTTCCAATTGATGAAGGTTTTTGTTAGTTACAATTTTACTTACATCCTTAAAATTCTTATATAATTTAGAGAATGGAGGAACGCACTTGAGTGTAGTTCAACAAAGCTGTCATGGCCACATATTCTCCAGTTCCATATGCCCAGATATCAATATTTGGTATTTTTCTATAATTTTGAGTTTCATCTGAGACATAAAGATTCTATAGACCTTCGTACAAGTTCCGCTTGTTCCCAATCTTTTGGAAAATCATGTGTTCTTCCGTCAGAAAGTAGATAAAGGATTTTTGGAACACTGGCATCACGTACTCCCTGTAATTGTGTGTGATTGAAAAGTAAGTGAACAGTACCGTGTTGGAATTGATCATTTTTTCCAGAGTGAACTCAAAGGCTCCCCCTATTCTTGTAATTCCAGACACGTGTCTGAGAACTTTCAGAGCTTCAAGGATTTCTTCACGCGAAGTGAACTTGTGGAAATCGAATTCTAGATGTTGAGTTCCACTGAAAGTAATGGAGATCTAGATTTTATTCATTGGCATGAGTTACCTGAATTGGACAAGCATCACTCGTGTTGCAGTGTCACCAATCGTTACATGGTTAACTATGCGACGAATAATATCGATTTCATCCTGATTTCAAGTTAGTCAGAATCTTCCATACCATTAACTAACCTGGAACTTATCTCGAAGCGAACCAGAACTGTCCAAAATAAAAATAAGATCCAGAGGGGGAGCTTTTATCACACATCTAGCTGAAAACTGAGTTGTTACCAGAGAACAGAATAGGCAACTTACGCTTGAGAGCTACGGGTGAATGAACTATCTCTGGTGGAGCTAATCCATTATCAATGATCTTGACAGATAGGATTGGATGGAAGAAAAGAAAAAGCAGAAGTTTGAACATCATTTCTACAAAAGGAAAGACATATGAGGCATTTATGTTTTTATATAGTAAAAAGCACTTGTTATAGAGGTTTCACTGCAGAAAAGGTGAAGGAAAGAAAGAGTACTTAGATGAAGTCTCGAGATCCAAGAAATAAACAAGTTTGCCCTGAGACAACACACTAACTTTGCTTCACAAAAGATGGCAGAGCAATGGCATGTCATGTGAAAAGCTAGATCTGTCAGCCAAAAAAGCACACCATTTAGTATTATTAGATTAATGGCAAAGATATAATATTATTTCCTAAAGGGCGATGTAATCAAGAAGAACGAGAAAGGGAGGAGAATATTAAGTGGAATATGACTGACTTGACCTTGTCACCTCTGGTTTTGATCGGGAATGCAATAATAAAGAGAAATCATGTAAGCATAGAAGCTTGCGAATTTACATTTTATCTGTTCGATAGCAGCTACAAACAGCCACGAAGAACAATTGAAAGAATCTAAGAAAACAGGTTTAATATAGTTAAAAACAGCTTCAGAAGAAAGCTTCTTCCTTTTATAGTTTATGTAAGAGCAAACATGACCCATTTCAATATTAAATATCTTATTTTAGGATAATTCCACGTGTATATTGGCCCTTCTATTTGAAAGAAGTTCATTTGTTCTTTCTTTGTAAGCTGTCCAAAATCTGGTTATTCTAGAATTTTTTCTTTTCAGTATTCTTTATTAGAAATATTAAACACTTTACACAGCTTTACATCCTCTAAATCATATTCAATCAGGTTATTTTATTACATATACTTAACTAATATTTTCAATGATAACCTCTATCGGATTTACCAACTCATTTCAAAATGGTTATCAATCAACATCGGCGCCTCGAAAGCTGTTGCAACGTTACGTGCCAGGAGATCGCTTGTTCATCTGATTTCTGAAATTGGTTTATGACATATCCATTAATGAAAGCATTCAGTTTTTTGTCATATTTCCTCCAAACAATCTTCAATCAGAATAATGGAAATGGATTCAACTGACACACAGTTTGTTGGAAAAAGATGTATCCTGCTCTATGATTTTCTTACTGACGAGACGTGAACTCAGATATAGAAGAAACTCATTATAAGATTACCGAATATGTTTAACATTATTCAAACATTTTTTACAGACAACGACAAGCACGAAATTACAAGGTTATGAAACTCATACGTTTCATAAGTGTACGAAAGAAGGCATTCTTACTTTGCTGAGAACCATCGAGTACATGAGTTGTAGTTTGTATGCGGCGATTGATTCTTGAAATACTCTACAAAATAATCTTTTTCTAGAACAATCTAACCTATCAACACATGTTTCGATTATAATATCTGGAAGCTAAAACTTAGGAACGAAGATAATTCCCGAAAATAACGTGCTATGCACGACCGCTCCAACTTTACTATTAGCACGAGAATGAATTTTTTGATTTCATTTTAATTTTTGAAAATTAAATTTCTCGGTGTCTCATATTGATTTCATTTTCATGTTTGGGTTTCCTTTGAACGGTGGTGCAGTTTGTACCACGTGAAACGTGAGAGTGCGTTTGTGATTCATGCGTAGTAATGT
>CALQYR020004098.1:0-21025 GCA_943334845.2 Auanema sp. JU1783 | reverse complement strand
GTACAAAGTATATGAAAGATACTGTAAGGAGTGAGGAAACAGGTCAATCAGACGATTTGTGAATAATCTGAATCAAGCATATTTTTTCATTATCCATCACAGTTCTCAGACTTTTCATCGCTATAATCAAACGAAGGCGACTTGGCTAGTTCATTGCTAAATTTATATAAAACCTCTTCGAACTTGTGAATCATGTTATCAACTAATTTTCTATTTATTTCTCCGCCATCACGCTGACGGATTTCTTCGAAACTACGCCTGAAATAGGCACGAATGAAGGGGAAACGAGTGTCTAAGAATGCTACTGCAGGAGTCATAACTTTCTCCAAACGGAACATAAAAGGATTGGAAATTACGTAAGGCGGTTCTACAAGATTGTAGTAAGCTTCAATAGTAGTCGCCGATGCCAGTTCGCTTTCACTAGGCCAAATTTTCCCGGGTTCTTCAAAGACGCGGTGTCCCCAGAATTTCCAGCTAAAGTGTGGCGAGAAGTTGAGTGTCGTTCTCATCTCCGTCCGGCCAATTATCTCTAAAGCTGCTTTAATCAAATATCGATTGTATATGCGTGCTAAAGCATGATGCACAGTGTTGTTCCATAACTGCTCATAATCCTCTTTGCTCAAACACGTTTTGGACAGTTTCGCAAATTCAGTGTCGAAGTCAAACATTGGTGGTATCAGAGACATCGTAGTTGCATTAATTGACAGAGAGCTGTCAGGGATGGCTACGTTTTCTGGAAGTTGTTCATTATCTCACTTATACCGGAAATATCAATTGAAATCAGAATTTGAATAGTTCCAATCATTTATTCTCAATAGATTTGTCATACCTGCAAATGAAAGCGTCGCAAGGAACAGACTGATAAGGAGTAGAGTCACCATGTGTTCACCTGAAACTTGTGAAGTTGGAAGCAATCACGTGAAAAAAGTAGGTGTAAGTGCGTTGATATCAATATAAACCGAGAATAAGACGAAAATAACAAAAAAATGAAGATATAACAGAAACATACTTCCATTTCCGTAATATTATTCTTTTAGAGAACTGAAACTTCAATTTTCTTATCTGTTATCTCATCTGGGCGGTTATCAGGCATTGAAACACCACGGATCTCATTAATTCTCGAATCTTATGCGAGATTTTGTAGATCAGGGTTACTCATCACCGTGTAGTCTGTTTGTATACTAAGAAAGGTCATTGAAGAATCCCGAAAACACTTTAATCTTAATCTGGTCGTAATCTCCTCATAACCACAGATGTAGGTATGAAAAATCTATTAAGAACGACTTGAAGATTTGAAATTCTTTACGTTCACGTTTACGGTAACGTTGCCTTTCCTGACAGCTCTCTGTCGATTTCTGCACCTACGACGCCATTGACACCACCACTGTTTGACTTCGACACTGAAATGGCGAAGTTGTCCAGAACGTGTTCGAGCAATGTGGATCATGAGCAGATATGGAACAACACTATGAAATAATTGTCTCACTAATGATCTCAGAGACCACAAAACTGGAAAAAATAAACATCTATATCTATAAATATCACAACTTCGAAGTTTTAAGCTCATTCTCTCATGCAATAGGCATACTGTAGAGAAAATCGAGCAAGCTTACAGATGTCAAAATAGATACGGTCTACATAAAACATGAACAGATTGTAGTTTTATAAGTATTTTTCAAGGTTTATTGCCTTCAAACAGTTCTCTTCTTAATGTCTCGATTTAGAATGAAGAACATTCATGTGGTCAACTGCTCACCTCTCCTTGATGTCGATAAGTGAAAAGTATCATCAATCACATTTATTATAATATGCTGTTCCAGGGAAGAAAAATGCCACACTCTTATTAGGCGACCTGATCATTTTGTACTTAAACGATTGTTCTATGCTTTATCCTTTTCAGCTTTTCAGAAATACAGCGTACAGATGACTTTTTTTTTCTGGTTTGCAAATTCAATTCAAAAAATTTTTTATTAGGAATTTGAGATAGGTGATATCTTCACTTAATAGTATGTAGAGTTTATCATATAAAGTACTTTCCAGCCTTACTCATTCCTCTTTTTAAACTCCAAGATTGTGGTAGCTGATGCTCCGGGATCACTTAGTTTTTTGTTATCTGTTGGCAATTTTTTTGTGGTTTCGTCTGAACCGTTTGTTACTTTTGCCTGTAATAAATGTTTTTTCTACGACATAGTCTTTCATTAATTTACTTCGTTGTTTCGATGAAAGTTCTTGTCATCATTCGTCTTATCTATATATGCAACTTCTATCTGCGAATAGAAGAAGGTTTTTATAAAAATGCCTTATCATTACCTTCAGCTTCCGTTTCTCCCCTTTCATAGTATTAGTACTCTTCAAAACCTTAGCTTCGTCCAGTACCTGCAATTCTCAAATATGCAGAATTAGTTTTGCTTTCACCTTCTGGTCTGCTGTCGAGCAGGGTTTATCATTGGCTATTGTTAGGGCAATTGGAAAAGAGTAACCATTTGGAAGTAGCTCATGTGTCTGATTTCTATATTAAAATTGAATCAATACATTGCAATTACAAATTACTCACGGTCGATGCTTCCTATACCACTCCAGACGCTTTTTTTCATCACCGAAAAAGTACTGGGGGGGCTCAATTTTTCTCATAGTTGGAGAATCAGGGATTTGTTTGTTTTCAGATGTTCTTTCACTAAAAATGTAATTCTTTGTTAAGTTCCTAGTTATTTTTGGAAGATAAACTGTCTATAGTATAATGACCTCGCTGATTAGAAGCCTTAGAAAGTTTCTTTTCCTAGACAAGTTGTCTAACTATATTATTCAAAACTAACCGTATTGTATCAGACTCGCGGCTATCCATCAGAAACTAGCGAAAATAAATGAAACTGAAATTACGAGTGAGACATATGAGGAACGGAAATGTAATGGACAGAGGAAAATCGATGAGAATGCAGCAAATGTAAATTAATTTTCAATATTCTTTGTGCAGTGCTATATATATATATATATAGATATATGTGTATATTATATTATATCAAGACAAATTCGATATATACGTTTTGAGAAATTAATAAGAAAAGGAAACCGATTAGCATTTCATATCATGGGAAAGGTTATAACGCTATACTATTTGACCTTTGCGGAAAGTTACACCTTCTAAATTCTATCGCTATTCCGAAATTTTTATGATTTTTTTGATGATGAACACAGTTGCGTCATTTCCCGCGCATCCTCGATTGGAATAGTGGAACAATAGTAGGGGGATTTTATCGTCATTTGTCATAGTACGCGTTCAAATTCTCCCGCGTTCTTCCTTTTGGGGTGATTAGTTATGTGTACTTCCCTAATGGCAAAGGTCAAATATGATCAGGCTGAATAACCTTCATAAAAATGCATTTTCTCATGTATGTTGTATTTATAAGGTTGAAGTAGGATTAAAGAATATTGATTGTTATATAATCTAATGTGGCTACGCTATGAGAACATTTCAAATTAATTCTCTTTTGCTGCTGCAGTCCTATCGATTTTTCTCACTCGCCGTCCGCCCATTCATTATATTTTCATTTTAATATATATACATACATTCGTTACTCAGTTGTCATTCTAATTTCATTCTTCTAGATGGAGGGTATGACTCAACGCGAAATTGATCTGCGCAGGTTGGTTTTAATAAATATATTTCTGAAAAAGATAAAATTATGAATATTCTAAATTTTCAAGTCCATTTACTTATCTTCAACACTTACTTTTAAATACCTTTAACTTTTTTCAGAAGAATTCATTATGAAAGTGATGAATACGAGTCTGGCGATGATGAAGTCTATTCACCATATCGAGGCCTGCCAGAAGAAGAGAGAAAGCGTTTGGAGAGGAATACAATTATTGAATCGTAAGATATTCTTGGCACGAAGAAAATAATCCTGATCTTGATGCAGAATTCGCTATACCAGTGACGGTCAAAGTGTCATGACAGTCAGACAAATTTTGGACTATATGAGTCCTCCTTATGTTTCAGTCAGACGCTTTAACGCAAGAAGAGCTCGAGCCTCTAGAGCCATTGCAAACACCAATCAGCAGAATTCAACAAGAACTAATGCAGTTTCTAGAACCATCCCAAGCACCAATCAGCAGAATTCAGTTGGAGCCAATGCAGTCTCTAGAACTATTCCAAGCACCAATCAGCAGAATTCAACAGGATCCAATACAGTCTCTAGAACCATCCCAAGCACCAATCAGCAAAGTTCAGCAGAAGCCAATACAGTCTCTAGAACCATTCCCAGCACCAATCAGCAGAATTCAGCAGGATCCAATACAGTCTCTAGAACCATTCCCAGCACCAATCAGCAGAATTCAGCAGGATCCAATACAGTCTCTAGAACCATCCCAAGCTCCAATCAGCGTAGTTCAACAGGAACCAATGCATCATCTGCTGGTATCAATTCAAACGATGTTTTTCTAAGGTTTGTTAGCTCTCAATTAATGCTCCTCTTCTGATTCACAATCTAATTTTTGCAGATCTGCAGATGTGAGAGCTCCAATGCCGAGACGTCGTCTCACTTTCAAGCAAGCCAGGTTTGAAATATTCCATAAATCTTTCTTACATTCTAGATTTTAAGAGAAATTGGCATGTCTGTTGATGAGTACTATGGTCATGTCTTCTGTAAACGCTCCAAATATGAGAAGAAGATTGAAGAAAACAATGTTATGAAGCATATGAAGAAGCTTCCTGTCCCAGTTGAACTGTCTGATAAAGAGGAATAAAAAGAATGAAGATTACAATCACCAAGAAAAAGGAGTATACAAAAATCATTTGTTAATATAACACTTTAATTATTATAATAAAATATATTATTTGTGTAAGTAGAACGTAATCATCTCTTTAATAAATAAACTTCTGTGTAGTTTAGTCAGAAATTTTCTTTGTTTTTCATAGAATTTGAATTATGTAAAGATCATTTGAATGATAATTTCATTTACTTATTTATTTGAACATATTTATATATAAAAGATTTAGAATAAGATATTGTGTACTAGACCAGGAAGAGAAGAGATCAAAAGGAGTTCAAAACAAAATCATCTCAACTGTTTAATTTCCCGCCGCCTAGTTCTTAATGAGTGATATTGATAAGAGCACAGTATCAACGTAAGTAAGATATAGATGAGTTTACTTTCTGTTCACTCATGTTTTCAGGAAAATGTTTCCCCATACGATAGATAACAGTATACGTCTTGAATGTATTCATATGACACCATAAGAAGTGAGAGCGAAGAGAAAACGAGATCCATTTGTTTGGCTGAACGTATTCAAATACAAGAATCGAATAAGGACCTATCGGATGTTTTGTTGATCAAGTTCATTAACTTTGGAATTATTTGGATCGTTAAGATCAATATTTGTCTCTATTTGAATTGGTTTTCATTGAAAGATATTGTAGAGAAAAGTTTTGTTTATATTATACAAATCTGTATTATTTGCTATCGTTATTGAGGTATTATGACGGGAGAGGTCACTGTGCACGCCAATTGCTCATTTCCGCTTTCGTACGGAACATTTGTAGTATTGTAAAGACTTTAACTTACTCAAAACTGAGCTCAAATGATTTTCTTCATTCTACTCTGCTTCAATCTCGGTAAGGGGTTTATAGCTCTGAAATAACAATTTCAATATATTTTCAGGATCCCTCATCATGGCAGCTTGTTCCGATAGCGAGTTTATTGGCTGTGTTATACGATTGAAATCTCAAGGAGCACCATTTGGGAGAAACATGATGAAAGTTGTTTTTGATGTCGAAACTGAAGCAAAACTCCTTCACACTTGCAAGTATGCTTCATATTTTTGAGTGTTTTTTTCATTTTTTTCTTAACCAGAGTGTATGGCAACGTTTTGCCATGTTTTAGCCAGAAAATTGAAGTATGTGGTGATGCGAAGCAAAAACGGTTAATGAAAGAAGTTGATAGCATTTTTATGTTTCTCTGCTCTCCTTTCAGTCTACAAAGGCAAAGGTAATTCACTTGGTGTCTCGACTAAATTTCTGATGTCTTATATCTATACTCATCACTTACAGTCTTTTCCTGAAACATCGTGAGTGCATTTCGGGAACCATGAATAAAGCTCGAAAAAGCACAAAATGTAATTTGACTGAAGTAACGAACGGTGAAGACGTTCTTAAGTGCAAGTAATCCAGACGAAAAGAAATCTAGAAAACCATCAACTCGTTCAGAGATAATTGTATGGTTTCTGGACAAGCCGATATTGTTTGCATGGTAAACAGTTGGGTTTCTGAGCAGAACGTCTGTACGTTGAATGAGATACAAGGTAATGATAGGAGATAGAGATTTTTGATTTATCTCTCATCTCAGTTAGTTGTGGACAAGACGCAGCTGATTTCTATAAGAGTATACAACAATATGTCTTTGATCCGAAATTCCCGATTGTTTGCGAAGAATCAATATGTGAGACTCGTTTTCAGCTTCTTAACTGTTATTTCTCTGGTCATTCACAGACTCTGGTAGCAACAAAAATTCAACAAAGAAAGAAACTTTGAAGAAAAATGAAAAGAAAATCAGAAAGGTTAGTTTATAGTATATAGATTGTCCATATATCATATTCCCGGCTAATGTTTACAGAAAAATAAGATTTATAAGAAGGTAACTGAGAATGTCACTACAACAACTGAGATTGTCACTACAACAACTGAATTGTCTCCCAATGATTCATTGAGTCAGGTGTATCTAATGCCTATGAGTATTATCTTATAAGCTTATTCTTATTAAACTCTTTCATTTCTAGAAAAAGAGTCTCAGAATTTGAATGAGATTTTCGATGTATCCAAGTACAGTGCTAAGCCTGTTGAAGCAACTTATAAGGTAATCACCTATGGTTGACCTCTCATAACCTTTCTTAGATATACAATTCACTGCGAGCAGTTCTTCAAGCTAATATGAGTCCACAAATCGTGGATATGTTTAAGAAAACATCCGACAGTCTTAATATTCAAAACAAAAACATTGAATATATAACTCCGAAAGCTATTATTACTAGTACTATAGCTCCTATGATGACACAATCTGTTAACAAATTGGACAAATTAATAACTTCTACAACTATCAGTTATAATTTAGGGAATAATATGATTTCATCTGGTGATGGTTTCAATCAGAATAACATGACTACTACAACTAAAAGTAATTAATCATATTAACTAACATAACATACAATAACATTTCAGAGAAATTGATAACTTATGTGACGCCAAGATTAAACATGAGTAAGTGGAGACCATGGTATCTAGATGGTAACTGATTGATTAACTGATTTATTTTATATTATTAATAAATATGCTTTCATAAGTTAGTTTGTATATATTAACTAATTATATAATAAGTTAATTATATATTATATATATATAATTAAAAAACGATAATGAATAAGTATTATCAGTTAAGTGTATTGTTATTGAAAAGTGTTTGATTAATAAATATAATTAGATACATATATAAGTTATGATTTAACAGAGAGAGAGAGAGAGAGAGAGAGAAGTGTCATTGAATAAGTGATGAAGTAAGAGAGTATGTTAGAGAGATCTGTGTTATCTTCTATGAAGAGATTTGATTCTTAAACATATGCATCTATTTGTCATTTTTAACGCTCAGATAATCGTTTCATTGGTGTTGAAAACGCCAGACAGTATTTCATATATGTAGATCGCTCATCCAAATAGCGAACACAACTGTAGATGATGGTTATGAACCATATTTCCAAAAAGAATGATATTCCATATAAGGTCAATAGAAAATATATCCGAAGCATTGTGCCTATAACATATATTATATTGTTATTTTCTTTATCATTTATATATATTTTCTGACCTCCATCTAGTCCTACTGTACTATAACTAGGATGCTCAACAAACGGAGCAGCATTGATCAAACGATAGAAGACGGCCAAATCTGTTGTTACAGCTATAATACCGGCAATGACAAGTAGCGCGAAAAGAACAACAGAGATTGCCTATAATGATAGAATAGTTATACAGGCTAATGTTTGCATATGAATAACCTGTATAATCAAATGCGGAATCAAAAGTAACGATTGATGTCTTGAAAGACCAATAAGCAGTAGCAGAACTGTGAAAGATGCTATTCCCAATCCAATACACTCAGCAAGGAATGATCCAAAAACATAATTTTCTTTTACTCCTCTAGCCTGCAATTTATAAAATATGAATATAATCAATATAGATATGATACTTCTTGAAATCGTCCATCATGTTGAAGATAAACTAATAGTGAATGGACGAAAAAGAATATAATCATGGCTATATGTACAGTAGCAATGACGAATGCTCCTGTCTTTACGTGAAAGCAGCTACACAGGCATCTATATTCAGATGATCCCTCATCGAATTGGATCGTTTGTTGAACCTGCAAATCGTTCAATTACTATTCTATATAATATTTAAATATTGACTTGCTCATTCGATGAATTATTTTCATGTTTTCTAAATGGGAAAAAGCGGACCGACGACCGCTCACCCATTTTCTAGAAAATTTGAAATTTCAAATGACGTCAGTGTTGTCTGAAAAAAAAAACAATTTAAAGATTAAAATGGGTAAATGAATAGAACAAAAAAAGGGAAGAGGAGGAAAGCCAGAAGAAGCAAAAACCGAAAATGAAATGCCATCTCATCCAGTAACCATGAATAGCATCATGAAGAGATCTCATCAGAAACAACGACGAATGTAGTAATGACAACGAAAATGAGCTAATCAATTGTATTATATTATTTATTTAAAAGATAACAAGGATAAAATAAAAAAAAATCGAACAGAAAGGAAATGCTTTTACGATGATGTACATATTTATTTATATTTTTGCTTGCTTCAACTGCAGATGTAACAAATAATTGATCATTTTAGTAAGCAACTCAAAACCACAAGATGTTTTTCTTGAGTAGTATTCACACATTTCTTGTTTACTTTATTATCACAAGCAGACAAAAGCATTTTTATTTTTTTGAAGAAGAATGCGTGCAGGCGGCGGCTGTGTTTTTGTGGACGTGTCTTTCAAAAGTCTTTTTCTCTTCTTCTTCGTTTTTTTTTTTTCGATTTTGTCATTCCTTTTTTTGAAGTCTTTTGAAGACGGCTTAGGTTTTCTTCTTCTACTGCTCCTTTTTTTGCTTTTGGAGAGAGATAACTAACTGAGTTGTCACATATACAACATGGAATGCTGAAGGATGTTAGCTAGATAGTCAATAGAGTATAGTGAGAAAAAAATATTCATAAACATGAAATGGAAAATTGAAAAAGGCAAACAAGTATGAAGAGAGAAAGATGTTGAGGTCATCGTACTTGTTGAATATGGCTGTTGTGTATGTGTGTGTGGTTGTGTGTGTGTGTGAATACACACATGGTGATTATTCATAATACAGCAGTTGCAAATAGAATGCTTGACTAACAATGCGGTTTGCATAGGGCAGTAGGCAAGATGAATCATTTCATTCAATCAATTTGATTAGAACGCATCTACTAGTTACAGCCACAGCTCAATATGATAAAATACATTTTCAATTTCTTATCTTGACTTTTGACCAGAGAAAAATAAAAATATGAAAATATTTGCACAACTTAAGCTGAATAAGTCAGACGAGGAATAACAGTCAAAAAAAAAACATAAAGAATGATGCATCTTCCAGAATGCCAACGACACAAACATTATCTCTCTATATCCCTATATATATCCTCTTTTACTCTTTCTCTCTCTCTCTCTGTCTCTTTCTGTTTCCCTCTCTCTATTTCTCTCTCTTTTTCTAATTCTCTCTATCTGTCTCTTCTTATTCAGAAAATTGTGAACAAGCCATAAAAATAAGAAAATTCACGCTCACACTACAATGCCTTTCGATGTGATCTTGTATTCCGTGAAATAGATAATAAAGGAAGATGAAATTATCGACATAAAATTTCAAGCTCGTCGCCCGAAACAGCAGGAAGAACTGAAGGAACATCAAGATCAAATTTTATACAAATGAAGTAGAACTCATGACTCAGCAAATTTCTTGCCTCGATTCTAGCTTTTCTCATTCTCTCGTTCACTTGCTTTCTCTAGCTCTGTGAATTTGTTCACAATTTTCATTGTTATGGACAACTATCTATCAAATGTGTATATCTGCTTTTCTCTCTATCGTACATGATGTTTCGTAGAGCTTTTCATCTCTGCTCCTCTTGATAGTACAAACTATCTTACTACTTCACTTTTTTCATTTCTCTGAACCTCTCATCTTTTAACATACAAATGTTAGTCTCTAAATGTTTTTGTGTCTATCCTCAACAGCTTTCTAACTATCTCTCATACATTTTCTTTTCATCTCTTAGGTTGTGTATTCATGCATCTCTCATTTCTAATATCGTCTGATGCATCTCACATATTCAGCAACTATCTCTCATAGCATCTCCTATCCCTTTTGTTCGTATCTCACTACACTTGAACATTTTAGTGTTTCTCGTCGTTCTATCATCTTTCACTATTTCCAGCTTACTCTCTACTATTTGTATATCTACATATATATGTTTAGAGAGAGAGAGAGAGAGAGAGAGAGAGAAGGATAAAGAGAGTAAGAAAGTGAAAGATATAGATAGATAGATATATAATTTCGTACAAATCCATAATGTTTTAGAGTGAGTATGTGAACTACAACTATCTATTTGTTGTTTTTCAATAACATGATTTGAACGGTTGATTGAACTAACTCGAACTTGTAACCTTCCACACATCAAATATGAAAATTCGAATTTGAGGAAAACAGAACCATGGCAGATAAATGCATTTTCAACACAGTTAAAATGGAAAATATGCTCAACACACCAACAATGCTGTTTGATTCGGAAGAGGGTAAGAGGGGGGGGGGGTTGTCAAAGAGAGAGAGAGAGAGAAATCAATTTTCACTGTAAAATATGAAAAGAAAGCTGAAAATAAAAAAATAAATAAAAAATATTCTAAACTTGGCAGTATATGTATGAAGAATCAGATGGTGACTCTCTCTTTCTCTCTGTATCGATATAATGGAAGGATGTTGGAAAGTGTCGCTTGTCTCATATGTTCAACTTAACTTGGTTAAAGTTGATATTAAGAATTGACGTGACAACTCATGACAACCGAAATGCTGAGCTAAATCTAAATATATACAAACATGGACATTTGAAACCACTTAACTCCTATTAAATTGCCGTCTTATCTCATTAAATTCACTGCATACAAATTATATAAACAATTCGTCTCAAAATGGAAATTATATATCTTTTTGACTATCTATTTAAGATGATTTACGAAGAATGAAAAATCCATTTATGGCTCTCAAACCGTCACTATTCATGTGAATGAAGCAATTCATTTAATAAAAATCTAAATAAACATGACTTTTCAGGAAATAGACTATCATGTTTCAACAATGATGTTGTCTGTCATTCGTAGACGGCACATGCTCTATGAGATAGAGTATTAAGCAAACCAATGCTTACCGAAACTCTTTTACCATAGATAACTCATATGAATGAATTCAAATGTAAATTAACTCATTATTACCATTTAAAGATACTGTATAATAAGACAATCAGATGCTTAAGCTGGACGATGAGGCTTAATGATGAAGGTTAGTAGAATAGGAAACTCAATGATGAATGTACAACGAATAGAAATGCTAAGACAAACACGAATTCGTTAAAGCACAATGTCTGATTAGAATGAACGACAGCTACAAAAACAATTCGTTGGATGAGAATAGAACTATGGAACACGTGTGTATCGTTCATGTACTTCTTCTTCAGAAGAAAAATTTTTTTCCGTGAGAAATAGGAGAGAAGAGAGAGCTGTCTGCTGGCTGCAACAGCTAACAACTCTTGAAATTTTCTTTTTTTTTTTCTTTTCCTCAATTGTCATCTCATAAACTTCTTTTTATATTTTTGGTGAGAAAAAAGAAGGAGAAGAAAGAAAAAAGAGGAAAAGCTTAAAAAGAAAACAACAAAATGTATTTTCGACTAAAATCGTCAAAATGAAATAAGAAATTGTTGGAAAAAAAGAAAAAACGAGAAAAAAAGGCAGAAAGAAGAAAAAAAAGAAAATAAAACAAATTTCGCATAGTTTCTCTCCTATCCTATGCCTCTAAACGAACGAGCTGTCTTTGCGTCTTTCAAACTCAATTTAGCTAAGAGGAATGTATTTTCCGAGCATTAGGACAATTTTTTCGTTAATTTGATGTGAGTAAACACAAACTACACTGTTACAGATACATATGTGGGCAATGAGTTAAAGAGAAAAATGCGAAATAACACAAATGTGTTTTGTGAGTTTCAAATAACAATGATCCTTTTCTTTTTTTTTCTCTTTCTCTCTCTCTCTCTCTTACACTCTCACACTCTCTTTGTATTCTCTTTTAAAAGTTGTTAATCAATGAGAACATGGAAAACAAAAGGTTTTTTCATTGATTTTCCCATAGAATTCTATTGTATAGAGGAAATATAGGTTGTGAAAGAAAGATATATATATAGAAAGTAATAGTTAGAGAAGAAGAAGAATATCAATTCAATATAGTAATCGATAATATTAAAATGAGAATGTGAGTAAGAAAAGCTGTTGCTCTCATCTTCAATTCATGTTATTAACTTAATTAAAAATCTTATCTTTTAATCGAAATATGCTAATAGTGAAATAGATAGATAGATATCTGTCATTAGCAATAGATGTTATGTACGTATAAGGAAGCTAATGTATAAAGGTTAGATGCTAGATGCTAGAATGGTCGCACCGTAAAAACAAAATGAGGTATGACAGGTGCAAATAATCGATGCATAGATGGTCTATATGTCTATTACCATTACCATTTATGTAGCACAAACAATAATAATAATTAGATATTTGCTTTTGAAGGTTGTTTATAAACAGAAAACAACGTGTCAGATGTGAATATTAAATGCATTTAACCTTATAGACAGATGGATATGCTTTTTTTTTTGAAAAAATTTGAAGCATTTATATACATCCATGAAACGGCAGCTAGTGTATGTATGTGTCAATGTGTATGTGGGTATATTTGGATGAATGAGCTTTTCTAAATTTCGAGAAGAAAAAAAAGGAAAAAGAAGAAAATATATATAAATGACCTAAGAGTTACTAGAGAGAACGACGAAAGAATAATGAAATGAAAGAAAACATTGCAAAAACGAGGAAAGTAGTTTTCTATTCTTAAACGTTGTCTTTGTTTCCAACATTTCAGAAGAAAATGAATAGACCACATCACTCACATATTCCAGAAGTATTGTTTAGAAACATAATGAGGTTGGGGGGGCAGAGACAAATTTATGCTCAAATTTGCTTGTGTTCAGACATGAAATCTTCAATTTGTTAACAACCAGCACTTTAGGAGAGAAATGAATTTGAATATAGGAAGAAGTAGGGAGCGAGTGCGGGGTGTGAGGAGAGAAGAGGGGGGGGGGGAGAAAGCGATGGCAGAGTTCTAATGAAATGAATGAGTGGCCATATACGGAATAACATACAATATCTTTTCTTAACTAAATTGAAACATATGATTTGCATAGCATAACAACTTAAATGAAATTGTTTTTGACAAAATGCCAAAAAAGCGTCTCAAATTGTAAATTAGAGAAAGAGAGAAACAGAAAAGCGAGAGAGAGTGAAAGAGAAAGAGAGAGTGAATGACATAGAGAGAATAAGAAAGTGAGAGAGAGAGAGAGAGAAAAAGAGAAAAAAAGAATTGTAGAAAGTGCCTTGATAGGCTTCAAAATACAGAATCGAAATTCATTTTTTTGCATTCAAAACATAACAAATGTCTGTCAGCTAGAAAAACAATAGATCAAAATAAATAAAAAAAACTTTTTTCTATATAAACATCGAACATTTCATTTGACTGCTACTTCTAGTGGTATCATTCAAATATTTCGCGGCAATTTGCTTGCTGGCGCCAATTGAATACAGCAGTTTGATTTCCGCTTCATTCTGAATAACAATCAAGAGTACAAGAGTGCTCGGAAATTATGCCCAAATGCATAGTTACTTCCTATTGTTACGATGAATAAGTGGATAAGATGCATTGTTCTCAATAGAGAAACTAGTGTCTAACACAACGCATTTCTTATTAAATATGAAATTTCAATAATATTTTTTCATTTTTTAATATATAACATTACAATTACATTGATATATCTTATTAAATATATATATATATATATATATATATAGTTAGTGTTTTATATGATGATCAAAGCTTTTGCCATGTTTGAACTGAGGGTTTGTCGTCGTACATATCAAAGGCCGGGTTAGATTTGCCTGCTGATCTAGATTCTGGTGTCTTTTTCTGTAATTGGAGAGTTTCTTGCACTTCCTCTGACGTCTCATCTTCTTCTATTATGACCTGCAAATGTACGCTTTCTTTCAATAATCAAAGTGTCTACACACATTCTTCATATGTTGTGATCTGTCCTTTGCTTTGTGATGATGTTCAGGATGCTCATAGAGCTTTGGATTGATGTATAAGCTCTTCTTTCTTGGTCCGGGTACTGGACTTCCAAAGCCAACTGGGGCTATGCTGGTTCTACGGTCATAAGCGGCAGCTAACTGTTCCAGTGAAACTTAAAATGGCCGTTCGAGATTACATTTTCTTATCAGTACATAAAATGCTACTCACTTTCTTGATTAGGCATCATTGACTTTCGTCTATGTTCGATACTGTTGTTCTCCGTAGGAGCAACTCGAACTGCTTCAAATTCATCCCAACCATGTCCATAAGCATGTAAAGGATAAGCAGCTTCTCCGTGCTTATATATATCAAGACCATTAATCTCAACTTCTTCGGGGACACGAAGTTTACCAATCTGAACAGAGAACAAATCAGTTCAGTGATAGCCATTTCCAAATACTTTTCTCAAAAGAAGGAAAATGGGAACCATCCACAAGAGAGACCAAGTCATGATAGCTAATGCACAAACCATTTGCCATCCCAATTGCTAAAGAAATGAGAATAATTTGAATTCATAAAGTTCATGAAGACTAACAGCAAAAGCTTGGCCAACAAGGTGTTTGTTTGGTAATCCAGCAGCAGCATCATATACTGTGTATACAATACCATTTTTTGCTTAAAATGATTAAGATAATATATGATATGTACTTATATACATACAGATGATGCATGTTGAGAATAACCCCCAAAATCCACCGCCAGCATGTACAGCGAAAGCATCCAATGGATCATCTACTTTCCAGCTTAAATGTATAAAGGTGAGAAAAGCTTCTCTTATCATTATCAAAAATCAAAAAATCATATTGACTACATGTACAGATCACTATTTCATCACACAATATCAGTCATAATCTCTTACTTTTACACACCTGATTAATGATTATCTTTCAAACGAAAATGAAAGAACAGAAAATCAAAATGGTATAAAATCAAAAACTTAATGATAACTAAAAAGATAATACTATGCAGACAACAAACCTTATCATCAATTTGCTCAAACCCAAATAGATAAGTCCAGCGCCGATTCCAGTAAATGAGGAAGCCCATGGCTCCATATTATTACAGCCTGCACATGATGAAACCATACCTATAACAAATGAATTACTTATATAATTGCTTGTACTATGCGAACCAGCAAGGCAAGCGTTGATAGTTAAGAGTAAAGTCCATTTTCCATTAAAGATGTAATGGATTAACAAATAAGTAAGTGCAGCGAACGCTCCACTAAGCATAGTGTTGATCATAGCCAGAGCAACAATCTCTCCTTCACCAGCCTTTACGATATCAGCCATACTTCCTGAAGCAGAAATATGAGCGTTTTTAATAGTTTAATTTCAAAACCTCCATTGAAAGCTAAAAATCCGAACATCAAAATGAAGCCACCCAAAGCAGCAAACTGAAAGGCTCCTTTTCAGCCTCACATTCATATTCTATTCACTTACGGGAACACTGTGTCCTTTAATCTCAATAGACTGTTCTTCTCCATCTTTAGGGAAACGACCGATACGAGGCCCAATGATATAAGCAGCAGCGAACGAGATAGTCCCTCCGCATAGATGTACCACACCAGCACCAGCAAAATCCTGTAGTATATTCGAGCTAAGTGAGTAATCCAACTTATTATTACAACATAAGTAGTATTGATAGAACCAGATGTGATTCCTTTGAACATCCATCCTTCAGGGTTCCAACCCCAATGTGTTAGGATAGGGTAAACAAAAGCTGAAAAAGTGGCAGATTGATAGAATTGTTGAAAGGAATTTCCTTTGATATATTCCGGAATCATTGAAATCAAATAGTTTTTAATATCCAATAAAATGTAATACTTACTAGAGATAACAGTGCAATATGTTACATAATTAAAGAATTCACATCTTTCTGCAACAGCTCCAGACACAATTGTTGCGGACGTGGCAGCAAAGACATATTGGAAGAAGAATCTGAACGCAGCTGTATCTTGACATTCATAAAATCATAATTACTTAGGGTAGTTAGTCATTCCAGATAAGAAGAATTCAGTATGTCCAACAAATAATCCAATAACTTCATTGTTAGATGTACCAAATGCGAAAGCCCATCCTAGTGACCAATATCCCACGATAGCAATACCTTAATGAGAAGATAATATCTCGTTTTCAAAGTTTATCTTACAAGAATCTAACAAGTTTTTGATCAGAATATTAGTTGTATTTTTACTTCGTACAGCTCCTGCTTCAAGGAAAGCAAATCCACATTGCATGACTAAACGGGCAGATGTGTGAAAGCCTCTAAAGGCTTTAATAACTTACGGAAAATGATAAGAGCCATTGAACACAAGAAGAAAGCATTCTGATTTTCAGATAAATCAGCTTCTAGTGTATCTAACTGCTGCCTGAGATCCTCTATCTGCTTCGTTAAATTGTTCAGATCCATCTAAAAACAGACAAAATATTCTGATTGTAGCAGTTGGAAGACAAGAAGCAATGGAGAATAATCAGGTACGCGAGTATCTAAAGTAACCTTATGACAAAATGATTTGAATACATTGTAAGATAGTTGGAACTCATTAAATTTTATTTCAAAAACAATAAAATTGATCATTCCCAAGAATCTGCTATCAACACATTTCAGAGTATATTACTGTAGATAAAATGAAAGTATTTCTTTTCATCTACCATATTGTTGATGTTGGAAAATGAAAAACCGAATTAAATAAAGATTTATGTAACATTAGCTTAATTATGTAACAGAATTGATATGATGATGCTCATGTGAACACTTATTCATCTGTCAGATGAGATATTGACAGATAGACTGTCAAAGAGAGAAAGAGAAATTAATTATATGAAAATGAATTTCATATATATTAATTACTGTAATAACTATATTATTTTATTATTATCATTATTATTGTTATATCTGTGAAGATTATGAGAAGTAGGGGTGTGAAAGTTTTAAGGACACATCTACCTATTATGATAAGAGATAAAGGCTGTTTTTATATACTCAGAGATTGCTTGCAATCAGAATTTCAATGATCAAATTCTAGATTTTTTGATCTTATAAGATGAAACACCACCAAAACCTCCCAGATTAATAGTCTTATCAGGTTTTGTTCAAATGCTCTAAATGTCACACTAATTGACTATTCTGTATTCAAAATGTTCAAAATCAAAGTTGAACTGGGAAATGCTATCTTATATCAGACAAATCTATGGGATGAAAACCTTTATCATTGTTTTTTCAATTCTCAGAAAGAAGTTCTTAGAACTATATTATCTCGAATATTGATAAGAAGTTAAAGAATTTGAATGTATTTTTAGAAGTATGTTTAATGATTCTTATTTATGTTTTTAAATTTAAAGATTATAATGGAAGTTTATTTCTTAGCAGATTCTCGATTCTTGTTGACTACATGCGATGGACCATGGGACTTTCATAACATAAACACTAGAGGTCTCTACAATATATTGATAAACAATGAACTAAATATTATTTTATTTACAGCTATAGAGTTACTCTAAATAGAACAAATTTTTTAAAAATTTTTTTTTGTTTCAGAGTACAAGTAGTTCTATTAGATCCATTATATTACTTTTGTGATTCGGTTGTATTGTGATATAAACTAAATAGGTCAAACATCTGGCTATGAGTTAACCACATACAGAAGTAAGCATAAATGTTTTTCACTCACTTAGATCTCGGGAACAAACTACAACTTTCATTGAGGAAATTATGAACTTTTTGGAATTGGACGCATTCCGTACTACAAAAATTATATTCTGCTCTTAACAAGAAAACAAGAAGTCAACTAACATGGAAATTACAGTACTGTGAGTGATCATTAAACATTCAATTTGAGACAATGATTCAGAATCATTTTTATTATCGGCTCAACGACCCAGTTCTTTGTAGATAACTTGATCAGACATAACTACATAATATTGCGTGAACCATTCAATTGATTATTTGCACATGAGAAACCATTGTTGCATTGAAAAACTTAACTTTTCAACAGCTTCTTTGACAAAAAATCATGATAGTAAGAGCGGCACTTTAATTTATGAGATACTGCTTGAGACTTCCAATCAATCCACTGGGATTTACAATCTCTGGAATTGAAAACATTTCCATGTCGAAATGAAACGCTCACCTTGATTCACATTGTAGTGAATGAGACAGAGTCAAAGGAGAAACTGGAACACTCGTGGTGGGCTGCTTGGTAGTGGTAGTGGTGGTGGTCGTGGTTGTAGTGGTAGGTTTCTTGGTAGTGGTCGTGGTTGTGGTCGTGGTAGTAGGTTTCTTGGTGGTGGTCGTGGTAGTAGTGGTGGGTTTCTTAGTGGTGGTCGTGGTTGTAGTGGTAGGTTTCTTGGTAGTGGTCGTGGTAGTAGTGGTGGGTTTTTTGGTGGTGGTGGTGGTTGTGGTCGTGGTAGTAGGTTTCTTGGTGGTGGTAGTGGTAGTAGTGGTTGGTTTCTTGGTGGTGGTCGTGGTAGTAGTGGTGGGTTTTTTGGTGGTGGTGGTGGTGGTGGTAGTAGTAGTAGGTTTCTTGGTGGTGGTAGTGGTTGTAGTGGTCGGGAGAGTAGGTTTCCTAGTGGTGGTAGTGGTCGGGAGAGTAGGTTTCCTAGTGGTGGTAGTGGTCGGGAGAGTAGGTTTCCTAGTGGTGGTTGTGGTCGCGGTAGTAGGTTTCTTGGTGGTGGTTGTGGTAGTGGTGGTTGGTTTCTTTGTGGTAGTAGTGGTCGTTGTGGTCATGGGAGTAGGTTTCTTGGTGGTAGTGGTAGTTGTAGTTGGAAAACTCCCTTTCTTGGTCGTAGTTGTCCATGGTCCTTTGGTTGTTTCTCCTCCTTTCTTGGTCGTAGTTGTCCATGGTCCTTTGGTTGTTTCACCTCCTTTCTTGGTCGTAGTTGTCCATGGTCCTTTGGTTGTTTCACCTCCTTTCTTGGTTGTAGTTGTCCATGCATTTGTGAAACTACCTTTTTGGTTTTTTTCATCGTTAGATTTTTCAATCACGTTGAGAAATGATGCTTCAGTCGCGCTTTCTGAAATATACATATGATCGATTCATATGCAGTCATCAAACCTCACCTGGTTCTGTGAACTTATTTTCAGCCGCATTGTCAGTTTTACCCAGTACGTATGAACATAAATGAAGTGAAATGAGTATGGGAATTATAAAAGGTATCCTCATGATTATCGGAAACATTGTTTTTGCTCAGTTGCATCTCTTTTATATGGAATAAAATCGTTTCCTGGTTCAAAAGTACAATTCTTCATTGTCAATCGTGAATAGAAGTTGTATTCCTCAAACGTGGGTATAATTCTACTTCCTAGAAGCCGAAAAATTCTGTGAAAACATAGTATCATGGTCGGCAAAAAACTGTCGAACAATTTTGCCCATTGTTTAGATAACATTTTTTCATTCCCCAAAGAGAATATAAAATGAAAATGATTAATAATTTCTGTCAGTTCCCAATCTCACTCTTCATGATTCAATCTCTTTCATATGGAAAATGATTCAGATGAGAGTAGGAAGTAGATTCATATTGTTTCGATTTATTGTCGTTTTCATATTCTTTTTCTACGCTCACAAGATTCACAAAAAGTTTTTTTGATGCCACTAATCAGAATAAAGTTTCCTCTATTGATTTGGTTCTTCATGCTGTTTCAATCTTTTGAGTTCAACTCATGAGAGATGAAAAACTTCAGAAAGTCAAACTCCATTGTAAAACAGAGAAACTTTATCTGATAGCAATGTGAAAAACCTGCGTGCAAACAGATTATCGTTCCTAGCAGTGTAACTGATTTCGTGGATATAATGGCTAGGAAAGCATAATATGTTTCGAAACGATACAAGCAAACTTGTATTCTATTGCAAATTATTTCATTCTGAAACTATTGAGATCAAATTCTTCTGTTCTCTGGTAAGGCAAAAAGTGATCATTGAATCATTAATAACATTTTCATTTCTTCACTGCATGGGCAAAACTGCAAAGAAGATAACTTCAAATTTGCACTGATGTCATTTCATGTGATTAGATCCAGATGTTTCGCAACAAAATATATTTTTAGATGTGACAGTTTTAAACTTTCGAACTGTGTTTCCAATCTCTGTCATCTTAGCCAGAAATATGATCCGTTTTCATTTTTACAACTCCAATAAGCTTTTCCGATCATTTCAAGTTATTTCATTCGAACAGTTTTATTTATTTTAACTCACAAGATTATTTCCAATTATGAGGTTAACAAACGTTCTCCTGCAGACTATGACGCAGTGACTGGGAGTGTCTCACATCTTATCAATCATTTGAGTTGTTGTTTCTACTTTTCGCTGCACATTTCGATAAGAATCCTGAGAAGATGTGTGATAATGTGTTCAAGTAATAACTGATCAAAATCATGATTGCAGCTTCTGCTCAGAGTATTCTTTGAATTGAAAAATCTTTATTTTCGAATTTTTCTCAATTTATTTCGCTGTTTTCACTCTCTCTCTCATACAATTCTGAAACTATATGTTATAGGAAATGCCAACCAATGATATCATT
>CALQYR020004097.1:0-20897 GCA_943334845.2 Auanema sp. JU1783 | reverse complement strand
CGAGTAGGAGCGGAGAAAAAAAAAAGAGAGAGAGAGAGAGAGAGAGAGAGAGAGAGAGAGAGAGAGAGAGAGAGAGAGAGAGGAAATGTTCTGTACAACCTTAATGGACAGAAGGATTAGAGGTTGTGATGAGAGAAAGCTTTTCAATAGAATACCAACTGATGACAGCACTATGGGGAAGAAGCTGAGACCGTTTTAGTCATGGAATGAATGAATTTGATGTACATAAAATCTTTCAAAGATAAATCACTAAATTGAATTGGCTAATTGACAAAATCTGATTGAACTAATGTGTTTTTGGATGGAATTGAGTAGAATGATATATGAAGTGAAATCAGATTTTTTTGCTCCCACAACAGCCACTCTCTTCATAAATTATCATAAAATATCAGAAAAGATGAAATGTGGCATCCATTTCTTTCCTTTTTTCTTTGAAAAAAAGAAAAACATCCAGGGAATTTACGCATATGATTAGCCATTAGCTTTGAAATGTTTTCTATCGTTTGGCGCTCATTCTCAAACGAAAATAAACAAAAATGTTTGAAAACTTCTAATTCTATCCATGCTTTGACAAAGAACTACCATGAATACCTATGGAAGTTGGAGATGAAGGAGTAACGACAGAAGCATTGATACAAGACGATATAACTCGGGGAGCTTATTTTGAAAAACTAGCAGAATATAAAACTTTAAGTTTCAAAATTATTGCCGTTAAATCTTATTAAGCAACCTTGTACTAGCTTGAGCTTTTCACATTCGGAAAGTTGACGAATAAAGAGGAATGCAGGAAGATAGAGATGCAGAAAGCATGAAGAAAAAAAGAGAGAAAGAGAGAGAGAGTTGGGAAGAAGTAGGAATATGTAAGAGGAAGCAATCAAAGTAAATCATCTGCAGTTGAACTCAAGAAAGTCCACAAACTTTTATTTGTCATCTATTCTGTATTCAGAAATGATTCCTAGTGAAGGAGGGGAGTATTAAGCAAGTTCATCACAGGTCAAATTGCGTTTTGAAAATAATTGCTGTAAAAGGCTGAGGAAATAGAAAAAATGAGAAGGAAATGTGTATTAAATTGAAAGTATTAACGATAGAATGGAGAAGCCAAAGCTTATGTCAGAGAGAATGGAAAGATGAAGAAGAAAAGAAATAAAATTTTAAGTAAAAGAAATGCAACGGTCTTGTGGCGTGAAACGAAGCAAAAATGATTAATTCTAACGTGAAAAGCCACGTCGACATGTTAAAAATCAGAATAAAAATGATTTCGGTGGAGCTGAAGTAACTAACATACCCTTGTGCGCTTTACGGAGCCCATAGTAAATTTGAATAATCAAATGAGAATTCGCTTAGAAGTTTGTATTAGAATGAATGGTAATAGATATACGAACACTTCAGCAAATATTCTTCTAATCACCTTACTTTGAGTAACTTCTTTTCTTCAAAAGGTTTCTAGTTCTAGAGTGATTATGTAGGAAATCATTTCTAATAAGGCGTTTATTGACTCAAAATATTCAATAAATAGCCACAAGTACTTAGTTCGAAAGAAAGGAAGTATAAGACGACGATTTTGATGCTGACGAATATCACCACAAGCCATACACAGATTGATTTGGGTGAAGAAAGAACCAGACGTGTCTATGCTCTATGAATTGAGTGGTATGGAGCGCCGCGTGGATGAGCTAATGGGATTCAGAAGCTCTTCTTCACAAGAATCTGAATGACCCCGTAGGATGTCTATGAGCTGTCAGTATAGGGCCACCGATTTACTATTAGAAAACCACGCGAGCTGATGAAAGAGAACACGTCGTTTGCTGAACGCATTTGAATGTTATAAGAGCTCCCAAAGATGGGAAAAGTCGAAAAGATAATGATAGTCAAAAGGTGCTTG
Source organism: Auanema sp. JU1783 (assembly GCA_943334845.2). Taxonomy (NCBI): domain Eukaryota; kingdom Metazoa; phylum Nematoda; class Chromadorea; order Rhabditida; family Rhabditidae; genus Auanema; species Auanema sp. JU1783. Next base: position 19,015 of record CALQYR020004097.1, on the reverse strand, counting down.
TCTCACTTACTCCTCTTATTCCAAAAAAAAAGAGTTTGAGTAAAGGAAAGATAGTTGAGAGGATTATAACACATTTTCACTCAACATAAAATGTATAAGGCTTTTCCAAAGTTTTTTTAATTCAATTAGCATGAGCACTAGAGAACACGTATTGGAGAGGATGCTCTTTTGGGTTTTAAGATGAACTTACTTGAACAAATGAATACATTTTTGTATTCTCTGAAATCATAGTCTAATGTATAATAGTTTTATGATGGAGTTATGAGAGATGTTCATCTGAACGTATGTTACGTCTTCTTCAGTATCAATTCATCTCTTCTTGGCTTCAAAAATAGTCCCAAAAAAAAGATTTGGGAAAAAGAACAAGAAGAATAAGATAGAATACGAGAGTAAACCTCAAAATGAAATATATTTGAGAGGCGAAAAAAAAGAAAAAGAAAAATAAGCCAAAACGATTCATCAGATGATTCGAACAAGACACTGCCTATGATCAGCTTTTTGATGAAGAAGAAGCTGAATGACATAGACATCGCTTGACAACATCTGCGAGCATTCATATTTCAGTTCAGCATACATTATAGCTAATCTATACGTATAGTAAGAGGGATTACTGATCAATTTTTGGAAACATTCCTGTTTTTCAAATGTTATACTTAGTAAAAGCTAAAAAATAAAGGAAAACTTGAGATTTCATCTGAACAGAAAGTGCAAAAGAATATTAATCGCATAAGGAAAGAGAGAACATAATGAATATGATCTTGACAATGTTCAAAAGCCAAAAACAACAAACTTCAGGAGTAGAATAAACTAGAAAATGAAAATTTCATTATCTTCACATTTTTTCTGTTTCTTTCTATGAAAATAGAAAGTCGGGGTTAAAGAGAAAACGTTTGAAAGACCAATTATTCTTCAAAAATATAAGAGTGTTTCTTGAGGGATAATACTTTTACAGAGAAAGGAGTGAAGAAAGAGAACAACCGCTTTAGGGCGTATGTAAATCAAAAATGAAAATTCATCAACATTACCAAGGTATAGGGTAGTAGTAGATGAAGTTGGTAGAGATACCAGCAAAGCAAATAACAAATGTTTTAATTGAATCAAAAGTTAAAAGTTGAAAAGTTCAAGAAGAGGAGAAAAGGAAAAGAAAAATGAATAATAGATGAAATAGGAATCAGTGTGAAGCCTCATTAGTTCAATTTTCAACAGCGAAAAACAAACAAAACCTCTTTAAACGCTCATTTCGTGCTTGATAAACGTCTTTTTTGCATTTTCTAACAAAAAAAAAAGATGGTTTTATTTTAAAATTTGCATAAAAAAATAGTATTTTGGAGCTGAAGAAGTCTAGAATATGTGTTATAAGAACGAAAGTTGAAACGTTAACATTGGCAACAATGTCGTTTTTTTCTCAATTAGCTTTCATCCAACAGGTGAATTCAGCTGAAACTGCTGTAAAGCTAACTTTGAAAATTGACAAATGTCATGATTTTCTTTAAAAAAATTTATAAAATAAACTTTTACAAAGCACACGATAGTAACTGTGATGTACGAATTTGAAAGCTAAAACTCTGGATTCCAACTACTTATTCCAGAATATGAAGTGGTTTGAAATCTCAAGCTTCTCGAAAATATGAGAAGAAGGTGCCAAACGATCAAGACATCCACGATAAAGACGATTGTGATCCCCTGAGGGAAACAAATTGTCGGGGTGGCCTCACGTCAGTTTTCAGCTTATTCTCGTATTTTTACGTTGCCTTCTGCCAACTTGAGATGCTTTTTCAGCTAAAGCTATACATGAACATCTATCTATGTATGTATACTGCAAAGCTTTTTATGGTTACTTCAGATGATATAAAACTATATTTTAATGATCGTTTGATTATACTTTACTCAAAGACGACGTTGAGTATAGAGCAATAAGAATGAATCAACACATCATTTGTGACATTATTTCTTTTCCGTCATTTCTCAGTCGCTAGTTTGAAGACAAATGCTATTCGTCTTTCTAGTCATTCCAGAAAAGGAGAGCTGATAGTAAAGAGAGCAAGTCAGAGAGAGAAAGAGCGATAAAAACAGGGATAAATAAAGAAGAGAGAAAGAAGGGGAAGGGGATAAAGATGAGGCATAAAAAAAGAAAAGAGAGAGAGAATCATAAGTGCTTGCTCCCAAAAACTAATAGTCTTGAGCAAGACAAGAGCTGAGACTAAAAAAATTCATTTCAAAGAATTATCCGCGTATTGCTGATGTTCAATACACTACGATCAAATTGAATGTACTAATGTCCTAAGGACTTCTGGATTACACTGGATGCTTTTTTTATCAATTTTTTACAGTTCGATACACTACTTCGTGCTAGTAAAGCGTTTGATAGCTCTAGACAACAAGCATATTTAATATAAAAGTTAGCAAAAAAACAAAAGCACAAGGGGAAGAATGAGAAAAAAATGAGTGGAAAAATAGAAAACCATAAGTCTTCGATATCTTTTCTGGAGCACGGGTAACAAGAGAGGAGAGATAGGAAGTTTTGAAAAAGAGAAAATAATTTTAAGAGATAAAGTGATTAGGAGAAAGATTGAAGTATTGAGAATTCAATGAAACAGACAGATAACCGAACGAAAACTATAGAAAGAGAGAAGAAAGTACTAGCAGAAGAGGATTGGATAGAGAGAGAGAGAGAGAGTGAGAGATAGAGTACAAATCATGAGAGAGATTGAAGAAAAAGAAAAAAGCTGATCAAAGACGATTCAAATACACATGAATCTGCCATACTACTATTAAAGGAAAATCTAACGTCATTTTTGAGGAGGAAGAAGCTCAAAGGAACTTGCGATTGAGCTTGGACTGACTTAAAATGACGGATCAGGCATTATATATTTTGACAGCTTTACACAACATTCATTTTTGCTTTTACTATCAATGAAGGTTTAAATCAGATGAATTTCATGGGATTACCCATGTATGCCCCCAAGCTAAAATGCTTTTTCATGATTTTACAAGTTATAAATGTATTGAGTTAAAGCTTGAGATTGTTCTTAATAAGGATTTTGTATTTGAATGCTTTTTGGACAATATCTGAACATGTATCGAAGATTATTAGAGAAATACAATGTTCCCTACTGGGATAATTACAAAATGATCGGAAGCATAAAAGAATGAAAGCTTAAGGTTGTAATTATTTTCATACTTTCAATTCTTGTAAGAGGTGAAAAACAATAGATGAAGAAAGCAACCGATCTTTTCGTTCTCAGAACTACAAATGATCTTCACGTGGAAGTTGTTCACGTATGTATGAATGTATTACTCCTTGGACATTTATGCAAATTTTTTCATGATGTCGTGTAGGAATGAGTTGTTGGAAACGTTTGGATGAGAGTAGACTATAGAAGATGATGTTTCGAAATGGCAAGAAAACTATGAGAGCCTGTTACTCTTGTTGATACTTCTCGCCGACATCATTATGAGTTCTCCATTATAAATCCCCCTACTCTCACTTTACTCTTTCTCCGTGCTCTTTTGACTTGCTGAAGTTCTATTTTGCAGTAATTATACGGCACCTTGATGTATATGACAAAAAGAAAATTTATGATCTTTCAAATGAGATGAAGAATGTGAAGTTGAAGAAATTCGAAGTAACTCAGAGGACAAGTCTTCCATTACACTTATAGAGAGGATGGAAATTTCTTATCAGAAAGCCATTTCCTCGAGAGAAGAATAGCGGAGAGAAAAATATTAGAAGTGTGATGAACACGTTATGTTCAATCATTTGCGTTAAATTAGTCTTTTGCTCATCAATTTCACAGCTTATTATCTTCGCTCACAAGTTGTCAGTGAAGCTCAGAAGAACTGACAGCCTGTTGTCAGATAATTTTAAAATAAACTCTCGCTTACCATGTTATGTTACAATTAAAGTTGTTCGTGGGGGGAATAACAGGTAATTGTTAGTTCACAGGTAAAATATATTGTGGATGGAAGATAGATGTAGAGAAAGAGAGATAAAGAGAGAGAGACACAATGAGAAAGAGAGATAAAACATGCTAAGGTTTGGAAACGTTAGGCGGGCAAGAAAGAAACACTAACTCAGTATATGGAAATATCTAATTCGAAGTTCTAATGCTGGATGACATCCGAGATGAGGATGTTGAGAGACAAATATTAAAAAGTGACAAACGTAAAATAGATTGAAGAGAAGACCAAATTATTTGAAAAGCTTGAACAAGCTTCAACCAATTCTTTCAGCTTTTCTTATTTTCCATCAGATGAAACAAAGGAGATTCAAGTGTAATATTATAATTAGAAGTGCCTCTTCTTATAATTATTTTATTATTATCAATAGTGAGAGATTGAAAAAATGGGAGGAAAAGCTTAGAAAATCAATTTTGCTAATTAAGAGTGAGTTTGAAGACTGACGAAGTTCAAGAGAAGGAAAACTCTTTCTAACAATTAAAATTAAGAAAAGTTCCGCAGTTCAAGTAGGGAGTTTTCTGAAAAAAGGGAGATAATCCTTTTGAACGCAACTGATGAGTATGAGCGGTCACACTAAAGAAGCGTTAGAAAGGGAAAAAGAGTAATGTTTGAAATGCATATAAGGGAGTGAAGAACAAAGATGAAACAGCGAATGAGTATAGACAGTTTCTTATTTTATGTGCTGACTCATTTTCTAGATCGCAAGATGAACTTCGAAATTGGTAAGAACGCGATTTGAGCAGGCTTTTGTCTTTTTTGTGTCTTCAACTACCTTGTCTCATTATCTCTTCCCCCTTTATATCTCTTCTCTCTCTTACTTTCTGACTCTTTCCTCTTTCTTATTCTCAGCCTTCTTCCATTGCTTTTCTTGCTCACATCTTCAGCTTTTAAGACTGTTTATCCGTTTTCGAACAGATCACATTACATATCGGAGACACGGTTGACGAAACAACGAGGAAAAAGGTGAGCGGGAAAAGCTAAAACCAGGTGGCCAGTAAGCAACTGACCCGGGAACATTTCTTTTCTGATCACCAATACGTCAATAATTATAAAATAAGAAAAACTAAGATGATAGTTTAGCTTATAAAATATGGAAAAGGTTGACATGTGTTGGCAGCTTGATCGAAAGCTTGATGTTCCAGAGAAGTTTTTGAAGTCATCTCTCAGTTCCCTCCTTTCATCTTGAGAGAGAATGAGATTGATGAGAATGTAATGCTAAGTTGTAAGAGAGAAGCAGAGAAAGAAAAAAATTATTTTGTTCAAAATTTTTGTGAAATGCCTCTAAGTTGGCTTTGCATGAAAAGCACCTCGAGCTTACAGGAGCAAAGGTTAGATTTCTAGACGTAAACGAAAATGATGTTCAGAAGATGTGACATCGATATGAGAGGAAGAGAGAGAGAGACAGAAAGATGAATTCGAGTGAATCTCGAAATAATTCATTTGAACATAAAACTGTTAATTGAAGGAATGACCAAAAAAGGAAACAACGGAAGTAGTAGCCCAGTTGTAGCATTATTTCTTGGAGAAAAAGAAGAAGAAAGACATTCTCCTTTCATGATATATGAAAGTCATTCAAATTAACGACAGAGTCAAGAAGAATAAGAAAGGCCCTGAGGCCATTTGAATAGAAGAAGATGTCACTAAAACCAATCTAAGTAGTTTCATAATGATGTTGTCGAAAGATTATTCCATATAGTGTTCTCAGACAACTTTCGTTCATTACTAATCTCTCTTTTTCTGTGTTTTACGAATTGTTTTTTATAAGAAATATCAAACCCAATAAAGCGGAAAACATTATACTCCCGGATGCTTTGGTTCACTCCCTCAAGTCTCGCAATCTCTCCCTCTCCGCATCTTCGAAATATTTTGTGTCAAAAAATCATACCGTTTTCCTATCTGCAAATGTGCTTTCGTCATAAAACATCCGGACTGATGACCTGGAAATACTATATTCTTCAAAACCAACAAACATCCACAAAAGGTAAAATTTCACCGAAATTTCTTTCGTAATCTTCAGCCAAACCTTTTACGAGCAGAACGTGAAAATCCACGATCTGAGTAACGATCAGATGAAGTAATAGATCCATCATCATCGTGTATAGATAGATAATCCATCTGAAAATACGAAGATGAGAATGTTGTGAATATGATTTTTAAACAAATTCTTTCCAAATATTAATTATAAAAATGACGAAATGAATTAATTCTTTGTACTTGTTTGCTTATAATCTGAATAAGAAAACCGAAACCCTTAAAGTTGCCAAAAAAAGCTGCGGTAAGTCATTTGTCCATAAAGAATGAGAAGGATTAAAAGGAAAGGCAGAAGCACAAAGATGATAAATGCTTAGGAAGCTTCCGTGGGGTTATCATCAGAGAGGCAAAAAAAGATATTTGGAAGTCAAATGTAGTGCTTTCAAGATGGAAAATGTTGAAAAAGCAGCAAGATATTCGCAGAAAACCGAAGAATAATATGGCTTTAAAGGTCATTTTACATATTTATATGCGTTAATAAATGAACTCATAATATTTCAGCTTTGAACGTCGGAATGATAGATCAAGAAAGTTAGGTAAATGAAGAAATGCTGAAACATACAAAGGCACCTGCAGTGGAAAGGAAATGAAATGGGAATATTCGCTTTCAAGGTTCAAGTCAAGTGTATATTTAAGGTGAAACATTTAAAAACATAATTTAATATTATTTGTCGACTTACGGCCAACTTCTGCAACTCATGGAAAGCTTTTCACACATTTTTCTTTTTTTTTTTCCAGAAAAAAAAAATTTTTCTCGTTTCTATAGATTCTGTGTTAAGATGAAGCAGAGAGGAGGAAAAGTAATTTGGAAATTAGATAATATTCCAAATGTCCCCTGTCTTATTAGCGAATGAACAAACATCTCCAGTAATATCTTTAAATAAAACATTTGTTATTAAAACATAACATCTTCTCCGCACATTGAAAAAAAATTTCAACATGGATTTGTTAGGTTTTGCAGAAAAATAAAGTAAAAAGAAACGCAACCGATCTGAGCGACTGAAACATGTCGAATGAGAAAACGTGAAAATAACGTTCACGTAACTCTCACGTAAACATATCAACTGCTATTTTTTAAAATTTCCGTTTGGGAATCAGAAAGATTGACGAATTAATCTTCATATAACTGAATGGTGGATTAAAAAACGGCAAAGAAGGAAGTATTGAACATCTCCCATGCCGTTGGAAGAGTTCAGGAAAAAGCAATATGTGCAATGTCAAATGGTTTCCGCAATATCATCATTTGCGGGCAATCACCAAAAGTTGCGAAAAAATGAGAAAACTTTTCGAAAACCGACAACAAATGAAATAGGAAAAGTTCCGAAGTAGAATCTGAACATATAGGGCTCAGTAAGTAAGGGTTAGCATGAGGTGTAGGTCGGAAAAACTTCAATATTGTAAGTTTGTATAAGAAACTATAATGAGTATAGGTTAAAAGCACAGAACGAGACAAGAAATAGAGAGAGAGAGAAAAAGAGAGAAAGAGAGAGAAAGAGAAAGAGAGACTGAGAGAAGTAGTCGTTGAATAAGAACAAGGCGGACGAACTGAAAGAAAAAAGCCAATTAAGCTACACATTGTCGTCACTGTCTATTCAGAATTCCAGAATCTCAACTTAGAAAACTTTATATGGCAACTCGTTAAACTACTATGACTCCAAAAACTGATATAAATTGTTGACAAGGCTTGTAAACTTTTTTTAGAGACAAGAAAGAAATTGGGAGGAGTGGAGTGAACGAGGAAGAGCCCAAGAAGCATTTCATATTTCTCGAGCATAATTTTTTTCGATATTTTCTCGAGTAGAAATCAAACATGCAAAAGAAAACGTTTTTTATTGCATTTAATTTAAATAGAAAATTAAAGAACGTCGGGTCTCATTAAAACGTTTTGGAAAGTCTATTGAATTTCTGAAAATCGTCTTAGCGACTCTTGGTGTACTTTTTCTTAATTTATTGAGAAAGCGTCTGGAATACTTGAAACTTACGTATTGAAGGCTCGTCCCGGACATCTTCTTGTCCGAAATGAACGATGTGGAAGACACCGGTGGATTAGATGCGGGACGCGAACACGGTTGAGCCGGTGAAGTCGCTAAGCCGGCTTCTGATGAAGTTGAAACGACGGAAGCCACCGGTCGTCCGGCAGACGTGACGGAAATGAGCACGTCAGCCAGGATGAAAGGAGATGAACCAGCAGCAACTAGAGAAATTGGTTTCTTAATTTGGAGGCAGAGAAAAATACGAAATGAAATAGTTGAAAAAGAATTTGTATAGTGGAAGTAATATTGATGTATCTTCATTTGATTTCACTCTTGACTTGTAGCAGAAAAAATACTTTAGGAATTGAGAGAAAACATTAGATTAATGCGATGAGCAAGATTACTAAGGAGCTGCACATGCCGACAACAAAGAATATGATATAGAATCAGAAGATGGTTCTGGTCCAAGGACCACATACGTAGTAAAGTTGCTAATCACATGTTTCATTAAATCAAGCGGAAGTAGCAAAGAGAAAAATTAAATGAAAAGTTGGCATTAATCATCGTTAAACTCCTTGCTGAGTTTGTTGTAGAGACTTATAAAGTATGGAAAAGTAAAGTATTCATCGGTAGATGATAACTCACTCAAATAGTGGGAGGACCTTTCATCCTCATAAATATCACAGACAATTGGATGTAGACAATTCAAATGGCATGGAATATCAATTTGCAAGAGAAAGCCGTGACGGTTCTTCAATAGAATATGAAGAAGATGAGCATGGAAGGAACATCCTATGTCGAAAATTAAAGAAAATGATTTCTGATTTAAGAAATTTCAAATGGAAATGCAATTTATTCATCTGAAGGCTATGAGGTAATTACACTTTGGCCTGCATCTAATGAAAAAGCTAAAATGATGTTTGTTCGAGTTTGATTTCAAACATTCAGTGCGAATGTCGACGTCACACGTAAAAGAACGCTAGAAATCTGAATTTATAAGAAAAACTTATTTTTGCTTTTCCATAAAACTTTTAATCATCCAAGGATCAAGTGTTTGTTATGTTTTGTTTTGATTTAAAACTTCTGGGTTTTTGAATAGTTCAGCTTCAAATGAGCAACGTAAAAAATGAAATGTGTGTAAGAGAGAGAGAGAAAGCAAGAAAGAGAGAGAGAGAGAAAGAAGGAGGGCCCTAATTAATGCAAAATTAACCTATACAATTCATAAGGGCGTTAGACTATACACTCATGTTGAAATGAGAGATGCTACAAAGATGAAAACTCAGAATTTATCTGAGTTTCCAGCTTATTCTGTAATCAGATTCCTGTCCATACACGAGCCATAACCAAATAGAATAAATTAGTAAGAATGCAATTGGATGTTGAATAAGTGCCTCTCCATATAAGGTACATGAACATGCTGACGAAGCTAAAAGCGGAAAAGAGGAAAGCAGCACAATGAATATGTGTTCTATTAAAGAGGATGGTACAAGCATGTTTCAAAACATTTTGCAAAAGCAAAGTATTCTTGATATGTAGCAGGCTGTTTTGAGTGTAATTATGATAAAAAATAATAATAATCCACTCAAGTTATTTATGATGAAATGTTAAAAAGGAATGCAAACTTACAGTGGACCAACGTCGTTTAGAGTTTGCCATCTCAGGGTGTCCAAGCAGAAAAAAATGATTTTAAGGCCTCTCAATCTTTTCACAGATTCATCTATCTGATCCAAAATCTTATCAGCTAACAGTTGTGTTTCTTCTCTGTTCAATTTCTGTTAGTTGGATTAAACACGAATTCAATTGAGAAAAGAACGTAAGTGATGGACTTCAAATAGCCGATCATTCTATTTGTCATTTGATTTTAATGTATTTATTATTTGAAGTTGTTTTTCTCAAAAATTCAAGTAATTTCAAGTTCCTACAAGTTCCTACAATTTGCAGAAGAATGGAAGAAGAATTAATGAGCTCTTTTGATTCATTTGTGAAATATGAACAAGATGTGAAAGATTAATTTCTTGTCAAATGAAAATTCAAACTGATAAATCAGTTTGTTACATCTGTCCCATTGAGAACTTAATCAAACCTTCGTGTGAATGACCGTGAATTTTAACGAAAAAAGTTGTTTGTTAAGAGTTTTGAAAATTATTAAACAAAGTGATGCTCAATCATAATGGTTAAAGGTTTTTTTATTTTTTTTTTCTGAATCTCTTGACGTCTCTGATCACGTGGATTCATTGTCATATAGTTTAAAATAAAACTGTTTATTACATTCCATACCCGTTAAGGATTCACAAGCATACGTATGTTTTGAAGGAAGAGAGTCAAAGTATATCAATTTGGAATATATGAACATCAAGCAATATAATATCATGAATCATATAATTACGGAATGATCAAAGAAGTATAAAGGATGAACTCAATTTGAGCCAACAAATATGACAAAAGCAGATGAAGTATGAGAGTCTCAATGGATATAGTGAACCAGTCACGATTCAATGAGGGTGGCTTTAAGACATTATCAAATGGATATGATTGATAGATAAAAAATAATAATAATATTACATAACTTGGAGTAATATGTGATTTCGACTACTATGCTCATCCACAGATGTCGCATGTGCACTACTACTCTTACTCTGCTTAATATTCATTTTTAATGGACGATCTATGATTGTAACTGAATGGAGAAACCTTTTAATTGTTTGACGCATAAGTGTTCGATATCTCTTTGATACAACACAATATAAGCAGAAATTCAATGATGCATTCAGGAATACAAGCTGGAAAAAAATAAAATCCGTTTCTTTCTTTTCAATATAATATTCAAATAAACAAACCTGTTGGGAAATACAAGTATATACAATAGCTTTTGAATGATATTGTCCATAGTAATCAAACATTAAACGAGCTGGAGCCTTAAATAAACATTTGTTTCCATTTTTTGAATATAACTCATACCTGCGGTCCGACACAAATGAGAAGCATGAAGACCACAGCGAATAGCATGGCATTGGCATTCAATCGATTCGTATATGATTCCTGAAAGATGAAATTATATATTTCTGATAATGTATTTCTGATGAACGATAGAACAACCGCAGGCACCCGGAGCGTCATATACAATACTTAAACCCTGGCACAGAAGCTGGCAGTCTACGTGGCATACTCCACGTGAAGTATTCACGTAAGCTAATTTTGACGCACCTGCACAAGAGCTCCGTCAGCAAGACGAGCTGTTTCCTCTTCTCTTTTCGTATCTTCATCAACAACTCTTCTCAGTGTCAAGATGATGCGACAGTTCATTATCAATAATGCCAAGATTGGTAGAACGTTGAACGCGGCCAATGAAACATAGTCCATAATCCGATAGTAAAACTAAAAATCAGGTATTACAAATTATTGGAAAAACGATTGAGCCTACCCTTAATGTTGGATTTTCTGTCATGAGAATAACATAATAATAATCTTCAGAAGAGTTTTCATAACAATGACGGACTTCATAGCAGATTGGCCATTGTATAGAACAAAGAAAAGCAATCAAAAAACTGAAATTAGTTCAAACTGTATATGAAGAGAGAGAAAAAAAGATTTTACCATCCATAAATGGATAATTTCGATGTTCTTCCTGTGCAGAGTTTATGAGAACGTAGAGGAAAAACAACGCAAATGTATCTTTCAACGTTGAATGCAACAACAATTCTGCGAAAAGACCGATGAGTTAAGTTTGCTATTGTTTGAAACATACAAAACACTGCTTTTGTAGAAAGTCGAAGCCAATGTTCGGATGTATAGGACCATATGTGAATAGAAGTGATTGAATGTTGGCGAAAAAGCGAGTGAAGCAATTGAATGAGGAGTAACATCTAATGTGGCAAAAATTAAAAACAAACAATCACAGATGGCTAAGGCTAATAGTAGAGTCCTATAAATGGTAATGTTATATTTTGTTTTTTACATTCGCAGCCATACCAACTTGGCATTCGTCGAGCTCCTCGATTACTAGTTAAAATGGCTATATTAAGAACGTTACAAGCAACACCAATAATGGCTATAATAGGTAGAACTATAACATTGCTCCACCATACTATTTCGATTGCACTCTGAAATTGGAACGAAAAAGTCGTTTTTCAATTGCTTTTTTCTGTACCTGATCATGTATTTGGTCGGTGATGGTCGAGAAATTACATGTGGACGGAGTAGATAGTATAAACTCTTCTCCTAAAGATGGCGATTCTACAGAGGAAATTGCGTTGTCCATCTGGAAAAAACAAAAGGCTACTAAGTGCGAAGGAAAAGAAAAATCCCGCGAAAGAAGAAAAAAAAATAAAGAAGGAATTTATTTGAAAATATGAAAATAAAATTGTGATCAAGCTACCCTGCATTGCGAAGAAGAAAAAAAATAAGTTTCGGGATTGAAAGCTTTCAGGCCATTTCTTTGACCTGTTGATCGAAAGTGACAACAAAGAGTTTTAAAACGATAGATTTATCTTATTTTTTGTGAAAATATAAATCATAAGAAACATCGAACAGCATGATATGAGAGAAAATATTGAGGATAATTGATAAAAATGTTTTTGAAAAACGATGAGAACATGCATTTCAAGAGTTCACAATGACAGTTTAAATCACAAGTTTCATTCGAAGTTCAGAAGGCTTGTGATGGTAAAAAAGTGAAATTGAAAAGAAAAATAAACTTGAAACTACAGAAGTGACGAATATTGGCAACAAAAAAGTTATAAAAGACTTGGTTGATTTCGTTTTGTTAAGTAAGTAGTCGCAAAAAGAATTTGTGTGTGAGGAGTCTTAAATTACAAGATCACTTTATTATTGTATCTTTTCTCCAGCTTCATTCCATCAGAACCTATTTTTTAACACCTTTCGTTAAAAAGAAAGAAAAATGGAGGAAGAAATGTATGGAGTATGAAAGATAGAGAGACAGATAGATAGAGAGAGAGAGTGAGAGAAGGCGAACGAGGGAGAGATTCGGAAAGATGGTTGCGAGAGTATAATATAAAGAAAAAAGTTTGAAAAGAAGACGAAAGAAGTAAAGAGAACAAGATGAACAAGCAGGAAAGGCTAACGGATCTTTCATTCCAAGTAAATAATACCGTCATCACGAGCATCAAATAGCGAACAACTATGAAGGGAAGACGTGTATATGAAGAAAAAGGGAATGAGGACAACTGTGACCGAGAACGTTCGGAATGAATCTTGCAGAGTATTGCTCACTATTCTTTTGATAAAACTTGAACAGTTAATAAAAAGAAAGTAAGTGCGTTAGGAAATGACATATGAGGGGAAGGCTTTGTGCAAGACATAGTGATACAGTGAGTGAGTAGAGTGAGACATTTTATGGAGACAAACCTACAGAAGCGTACCGAACAATGAATTCAATGGTCACGTAGATTGAAAGAGAAAAGGACTGGTCAAGAAAAAATGGTATTGCCGTATAAAGAAAGTTCAATGAAAGGGCAACGAGTTCGGTATTGAAAAGGAAAATGTTTGATGACAACTTTGTCAATACAAGTGCCTTAGGGCGATTTGCTATAGCGAATTGAATGAATCACGAAAAAATAAAATAGGTGAGAGGAGAACAAAATATCAACAAAAAAGCTATTTCGAGATGTTAGAAGAGAGAGACAAGCTGCTGAGAAGTAGGTAAGCGGAGGTTCCGAAGTACTTCTACTAAGCAAAAACCAAATACGGTTGAAAGTTCTGTGAACAAAAAGAAAAGGGGAGAAAGAAAAAAAAGGAGAGACTGTGATATGAATTGTAAATGATGATATACATCATTCCTCGTCATTCTGAAGAATAGAAGAAAAATTATGCAAAAAAAAGGGGCCCTAAAAGACGAATACCGGTTTCGGATTGTGAATTACGTTTCCTCTCTCATTCGAATAATTTCTTTCAATATCTGATTTGCAGAACCTTAAAAGAGTTTTCTTTTGGCCTTTTTTCTTTCCTTTCCACTTTTTTTTCTCAAAAAGATAAATTCTATTAATAGCTTACTCTAAAGACAACTATGAGAGGAAGCAGATTTTGACGTGAAGCAGCAGCGTTTACATAACAAATGCGCAACGAATTCAATATAATATAAAAAGATTCTGGTTATTTTTATCATTCTTCAATTGTTTTTTCTCTTCGATTGATCATTAACCTTCTCTCTTTAGTTCAAATGCCAATAAATGATTAAACAAATAAATATCTTTTTTTTCTTAAGAAAAGTTATTAAAAGGAACTTAGTATACTGGTGTGAGACTTCAGTTCAAAAACAAAATTTTATTTCTCTCAAAGTTTTTTAGTGAAGAATTCGACTAATCAAGTTCTATTCTGAGAGAATAGTAAGAAGAAAATAAAAATATAAAAGATTATGTTAATTCTGACAAAAATGCTGAACAAACATCCGATGAAGTGAGAAATCCTTCGATTTAATACAATAAGAGTTATTGTGAATCATTCTCTCCTTTCTTATAATCTCTTCTGTTATCCAAATTCTTCATCACTCACACAAAGTTTTCTTCTTTTTTTTCATTTTTACAAAAAGCTTCAAGAAATAACATGCAATTGACGGTTTAATTTAACAACAACACGTCTGAATTTAGCCGAATGTTAAAAAATCAGACGAGCGTTGTGTTAAAAACGTTTTGTTTGTTTGTTTTTACAAACAAAATGATTTATGCAAATTGATTGTTGAATTTACAATAGAAAAATTTGTTTTAATAATTAATAGTTTAGAAAATGAAAGTTTGTAAGTGATGAACATAAGCAAACAACCGCACTGTACTTCACTGCAATTAGAAAATGAAATATTTTTGAAACTGATCACGGCTTCTTACGTGAATTAGTCACGTGGAATTTTCACATATAAAAAGTAAAATATGGAATTGTATCAATAACTTTGAAAGCAACACAAGTAAGAAAAGTTGGTATGAGAAGCTGATGCTACAGACATGGTTAGGGCGTGAACTGTGAGTATGAGTCAGACATATCAGAGTAGTTCTAGGAAGATGCAGAATATATTCTATATATTTAATGATCAATTCAATTGTTTTTTCCAAAAATTTTCTTTAAATTACTGTTTTGAGTGCTTAAACAGAATCTATTGCCGGAAGCAAAAGATGAGTAAATCTAGCAAATCGGCTAAGCAAATAGCTGCTGTATCATAGTCGGCAATGGATATATCATGAATATCAGTTTGTTGAGTTACTTTTATGAATGAAACAAAAGTGTTTAGAACAACTTGAAGACAAACACGGATTATATAAATGGTTTTGGACAAAAATAGTATAATATAGAGGGATATATACATATATACTATATATATAGTAATGAAAATATCTCATTTAAGCTTTATTTCTCTCGTTACGTTGAATTCTATGTCGTTCTCACAACGGAAATGAGAAAAGTATTAAAGTGCTCTTTGGGGCAATTTATAAACCCGCAAGTGACCAGGCAGGTGGGTCAGAAATTGTTTTTTCTTCTGGATAGTTTGAATTATTTCAGAAGTTCTGACACACTTAATGTGAGTTGTCAACGGGAAATCAAGTAGCAAACTGCATAAAACAAAGCTGGGGATACATTACGAAAACAGAGGCAAATTGGAAAAATACATTAAAAGTAATGAATATAGTTCATAACAATCTCTTTCTTTTCCCTCTTTCCTTTATTTTCATCTCTTTTCTCTCACTATTTTCAAGCAGAGCATGAATGAGAAAAAGACGATTGCTGTATAAGGAAGGATGAAGCTGAGAATCTAGTAAAAGCAAAAAGCAAATAGCCATTTTTAGTTGACAACAAGTATAGAATGAACGAAAGCAAAGAAGAAGTTTATAAGAATTGAACAGTACAAATACTATTTAAAGTTTGTAAATGGTCAGTCTGATTTAATCTGCTCTAGTGATCAATATGCTCTTAGCTTAAAGTAGAAGACAGAAAATTTCTAACAATAAGGAAAGTTGATGACAGAGAATGAAACAGCAGAGAGAGAGAGAGAAAGAATGACTCTAAAGAGATAGACAAACTAGTGAAGAGGGCTTAAGAGAGTTAGAGATATTTGAAGAGAATATGAAGCCATTCAGACGACAAAGAGAACGAACGAGAGGATAGAAATGGACACGATCAGCTCCACGACTGTACAAACAAAATCACTAGTCAGGGCATACATACCTCAGCCAAGTCTCCCCAATTTTTTTTTATTTTTCTCTCATATTCTCTCTAAAGTTCCTCTTATAAGTATGGTCTTCTTTTGAATCTGCGACTTCTCTCAAATATTTTCTAATGAAATAGAAATTGTTAGAAGCATGCGGAAATCCTGGTCATGAACCGGTGGAACAAACGTTGACAATGAACTTCGTTTTTGTTTTGATCATCTGAATTTTCCAAACATTCATTATGAATGTTGGCTGGTACGGTTTTCCTTCAAATCGAGCCCTACTCCTGAGCTTGTTCATTTTCCTTTTTACACACAACAGACAAACGAGTACATAGAAATCATTCGCAATTTTCACTCTAGAAAAACTGTAAATGACCATCACTAGGTGAATATTTTTGTCATTCCTATACTTCTCACCTATTCAGGGAAGTTTTGAAAAGAAAGAGATAAGAGGAGGAGGTGGAATGCTATTTCGAGAAAAGGTCAATATACGATTCATGGTTATTTACATGAGTTTCGAAACTTTTACTTCAAATTACTTCAGTTGAACTGGAAATTTCTACAGGCACTTCTCCTTTTTTCTGTTACATGAAGTTTTCTCTTGTTGAAGTGAAAGAAACTTGTACAAAGTTTAGGAGAAACAAGAAAAACACACAAATTCTGTTTTGTACAATGATGATAGTTCTGTTGACGAAAGCACCTTCCGTTAGTAGTAAGCAGATGCCAATAGAATCGTGGGTATAACTGTGGTTTTCGGATAACCGCAGGAGTATCAAGTAGCCCAAGAGGGAATGACAAATCACTCATTGGTGCTGAGTAACGATAGTCTTCAGAAAGGAAAAGAAACGAATGCCCAACTGCAGCGACTAGAAAACATAATGAAGAAGAAGGAGAGGCGAAAGATGATGAAGACATAACAACAACAAACTCTTGGTCTGAGACAGTTACTGCTTTAGCTCTAAAAACTAAGATATGGGGGAAGTTCAACTTTGAAAGATAGCCAACTAGAAACTCATGATTATAAAATTGTATTTTACTCCACATTTAGAGTGAAATAAAGAAGAACAGTGGATAAGCAAAAACGAGTAAAAAAACACTTGACGAGGCATAAACCGATGAAATCCGTACATACATCTCATCCGTTTTCTCATAATTGCAATCGTTTTTCACGTCTTTTCTGCTCATTTCTATCTTTTGGCTAGCTTCTAGATAGGCGATTCGTGAAAATAAACAACCAAAAATGGGAATATGGACAGGTGCAGCATCAAAACGATGGAAAGGAATTCTAGGAAGAAAAGTTGCCACAGCTGTTGGGAAGCAAAAAGTTGCTATAGAAAGTTCCTGTTCTCATAAAAATGTAGCAGATAGTACATGATCATATTGAGATCTGACGTGACAACACAGTAATAAAGAGAGATCACGAATCCGTGGAGTGGAAAGGAAGGTTTACTGATTCCGTGCCGGCTATACTGGTCCTTCAGGATATGGAGAATGGACCCAGATTGCATACAATGCTGTCTCGTCTGTTGGTTTTGAGCAAACACTAAGACCCATTCCGAAAATACTCGTGGTCGTCATTGTAAAATTTGAGAAGAAAAAGGATGTCGTCGTTAGATTGCAAACCAGTCAAAACACAGTTTCCGTTCATGTTAACCGTACCTCCCAAGTATCCCTCGTGTTAGAAAGTAACTGATAGTTTTCCGAAAAACAACTTTAATAAGTTATAAACAATGAGAAAAAAATCCTAGCATCTCCCGAACATCTTGCGGTACATCATTAACCATAACAATAGCACGTTTCGTCCTTGAATTTTAGTGTTGTAAATGTCATAATCCGTCTGAAAAATATTCTTTTGTATTCGAACATTTCTCTTCTTCTACTTTTTTGATCATCTTCAGTATGTAGTCCGCCGAAGCAGTAGTAGCTATGAAAGCTGGACGAATGGAACGGGGAAAGGAAGATACCCGTTCACGACCAGAAGCCAAATGTTTTTCACTGATCTGAAAGAAAAGAAAATAAAACTGAGGAAATCTTAGAAAATAGCACAGACCCGAACCATATCTTTCACAACATGTTTGCAATCATCTAAATGTGTTTTCCTATAAACCCTGTCGGGAGTAAGATTATTGAGAGATAATAAATCTGAGGGTAGCAACACAACACCTCTTGTTAACAACGGCAGAGTTGACCTTCAACAACGGTAGATTAGAAAAAAAGCTTTTAAACTCAAACCTAATCAGATTCAAGATAGCATAAGCTCCACCAATATCTGAAGCTGCTCGAGATATTTGATCCATATTAACATTCTCATTGTGATATCTTATTAGAGATTCTGCGGTTAACTGCATCAGTGACCCTGCAGTACGAGCTCCGTAACCACATAACTAAAGCAGAGGTTCATTATGATCCTCGGTGAATCGAAAACCTCAAACACAGTTGCAAATGGTTTATCTCCTAGTGTCTGTTGTCGTGCAGTTACAAGAGTTTCTATTAAAGTAGGGTTGGCATCAGGAGAGAACGCGCATAAGCTAATGGCTACTGGTTGCCTTAATCATACATCAGCCGAAAATTTATAAACTGCGACTACCTCGGAATAGGAACATTGGCTTCACCATATATGGCAGATAAAGAATCTTTCCAGAACTGAAGCCGATACATTCCTAAACATTAACGTGATGTTTAAGAAAAAGTGAGTCTCAACCTGAGGTGTCGTTATTCCCACGTGCATTTACTTTATCTCGGATGAGCGCTAACTCGACATTCAGAGAATATAACTGAACAGAAAAAAAAATAAAAGTTGAATATATTCTCAAACCGCGATTAGCTCAGGTTGGACCTTCTTGGGCATAATAAGAATAGATAAATAGTTGTCAACATCATTTCGACGAATGAGCTAAAA
>CALQYR020004094.1:0-19786 GCA_943334845.2 Auanema sp. JU1783 | reverse complement strand
GATACTCACGCCATGTGCTGAGTAAAGGCCCGTTCAAAGCTATGAACCCCAAACATAGCGGTGCCAAGAACAATGTCAGGGCTCCTTAACTTTTCTCACGGAGGCGTTGCCACCTAATGATTTCAGGCAAAGGAAATCATTAGGATAACTTTATTTCCCGCATTTTCCGGTAAAATGACCTAAAATGGTCTATTTGATCTTCTGTTTTTTTGTTTTTTTTGTTAATCTGTTTTTGTGTTCCTCATTCTTAGTTCATTCATTCCCCCCATATATGTGTACGACCATACCACGTTGAAAATACGCCATCCTGTCCGATCTGGCAAGTCAAGCAACGTCGGGCCTGGTTAGTACTTGGATCGGAGACGGCTTGGGAATCCCAGGTGTCGTACACTTTTCCTTTTTTCTAGAATCTACCCAAAGTTTCTTGTCCTCCTTTCAAACAATGATCTTGAAGGGAAGTCTCTTCTCCTTTTCGTATTTTTTTTGTTTATTCTAATGTATTTCGTCCGTGTCCATCGGTCAAATGAATATGTTTTTGGTCGTACAGAATGTACGAAACCATGGAAATCAGGAGAAATAGGAAAACAGTTTCAAAATTTCAGGTGTCGTACACTTCTTCTTTTCCAAAAATTATTTGTCAGTGCATTAAAGTTGCTCATAACCTTAGAATTGAAGGAAAAAATGGTTTATTTCTAGAATCCAGGTAAGAAAGCTCTAGCACTTCATATGCTTAATATTTGGTATCAAAGAGAAACACATTAACAAATGTTCAAAAAAAGATTAATCTAGAGATCGATATGGCTATCATGAAGGAAAGGAATTGTGGTAGACCGTAAGAGCGTTGAAGGGAGCTTACTAATGCTTCAAGAAAGATCTGCTGATCAGACGTCTTTGACGATAAACGATGAAGCCCATAACAAACAGAAGTGCCAAGGCAAAGATGAAGATTAGAACCATGAAGGCCATCAGTTTATCTGTAAGCTCAGTCTTGTAGAGCAATTAATACGACAAAGATTTACTTGTTGTGAAACATGTTTTAGCCATACGATCTTCGATAATGAAACGAGCAGTATCTCCTTCCATAATATCTTCTGTGAAATACTGATTATCAAGAAAGTTCAGTTTGCTATCAAACCTTGGTTGTTTCCATTTTCTTCCAGCCCGAACACAATTAAGCCTTTCTCGGGCAAATCGAAGTCAGCTACCGTTACTGGCAGGCTCTTATTGAAAGCTTAAATGTCCAAAACATGTATCTAATAGATAAAATATAGACTTACACCAAGCGTTTCTCTTGACGATGCGAGAAGGAACAGCTCCTTCTTCTCTGTCAACGTAAGGCTCATTAGTGGTAGCCTGTAGATCAGCATAAGTTGGATTAGTTCCTGGAGCATGACTTATTCGGCCTCCTTCTCTTGGTACGGTTATGATTGTCTGTTAAAAGAACGAATTTTCATGGAATAAGCATTTCTATACTTTTTGGTTAGATGCTTTAGGGTAGACAGCAGCTGAATTATCTCTGGGCTCATCAGTTGATGAAGCATATTGGGATGTTGCATACCTATCAGTGGTGTACGAGTCTATTATGGTATATCATTCAATAACAGAAGTTTGATCTGATCAAACCTTGCGTAGTAGGATAAACAGCTGGCTTAGTAGCATAGTCTTCTGCGCTGTCTTCGCTTGAAGAGATTTCTGTTGTTCGAGAAGATGGTTCAACATAAGTTTGACCTCCTCCGCATGAAGGTCGCTGAAGCTCCAAAATGTATTAGAGCTTAGAATATGGTGGAATTACCGCGCTAGAACATCCATACTGTTTGTCTTTAATGGTAAGACGTATTTGGCAATTAAAGTAAAGACCAGTTTTGTCAGCAAATTTGAAAACCTGAGGAGACCACGGAAGAATTGATAATTGTTGAGATGGATGTTTACCTGAGCTGGCTTGCCTGCTGACAGATCAGATAGATAATCTAAGTTCTGTAGAATGATTCCATCGATTGAACACCTAAAAGGAAGATTGATCGCTGTCTTTGTAATGTTGAGAACCCATTGGCGTCAAGAACTGTAACTGGTGGTCCTCCTTGTCCATCGTAAACAGTACATGAATGTACTTTCATGCAGTAAACGTCCTCCAGCTCTGAGACACAAGTCCATTTATGGTAAACAGTATCTCCAACGCGAGCATATTTGATTGGAACACCGTTTGGTCCATCCGACAAGATTTCATAACTGTACAAGAAAATACAAATAAGGGCTGGCGACGTGTACAAACCGGCAGACAGGTAATTGGGTTTGTCCATCCAAAGCTTGCGTCGTCAAAGCTCTAAAGAAAGAAAAGTTATGAAAAGAAAAGAAAAAAAACCCCAAAATCTAATTATTATGTCATTTGTAACTGAATAATTAGTCTTGTCATCCAAAAAATTCAATTAAGAACCCCTTTTCACGAGAATTTTTTTTCTTTTTTTGCTACTCTGTCTCGAGCGGTGTCTTTGGAAGCTTCCTTCTTTTATATGACTTTTCATTCTTTCCGTCTGAATCCATTTCTAAAGAGAAAAATGCATTTTGAAAGAAGATGAACAATTAGCATTAAATGCAACCGAACACCTTGTAATTGACCGAGAGAAGCTTGTTTTTACGAACATTTTTCTTTTACTTTACTTGGCAACATTACGTCAAGCTGAACAGCAACCGAAGATATAAAAAACGAAAAGTTGAACTATGAACATCTGACATCCATTTTGTTTCTTCATGGCCTTTGATTGTCCAAACTCGTTGTTCAATTTTCAAATGAGAAAGCTCAGTTCAACAATCTTGGTGATTGCAATGCTTCAATGAAATCACATGCTCTTAAGAAGTCTTGTTCAAACTTTCTTCTATCTTCATTAAACTTCTGATTTGTGGAGGTAAGCAAATGGGAAGAATCTATACGACAATCCGTTATATGACTTCTTCATTCATTCAATTGTCAATCGGATTTGCTTCAGAGCTGTTGCGACAGCAAACTAGTTGAAGGAGGAAGATGACACCTACGCTCATTGCAACCTCATGCCTCCACAAATGGATGATGTTCATAGTGGCAGGTTGAGAGACATCTTCGAACTGTCCAACTAAGGATTTACGCAGATGACGCAAAAACTACGAAATTGTGAAGATGAAAGGAAAATTGAAACGGTTAGAATAGAATAAAACCTCTTTGGAATTTGCATAGAAGCAAGGACAAACTGAAACATTGAGAGGCTTCGAAGGATGTAGTTAAAAAGAAAAAAAACAACATAAAAGTAATTTGATTAAGGCTTCCCATGGTTTCATATGTTTCTCCTTTCTTTTAATTTGCTTTCAACTTACGCCACATCAAGCTGTTGTTGAACCTTCTTCGTTGATTCCACATAAAAACAGCTCAGACGATAAGCTCTATCAACTTTTGTAATGAAAATCTAAACAAATAAGGTTTAATGGAGGAGATGTGATGTGTGTTTCATCTTACTGAATGGAAAGAGACGATTACTGTCGTAATCACAACAACTCCATTTACTTCTCGCTGACGACGAACTCCACAAGAGTCATGCTTCACAGAGAAGCGATGGTTCTTCTTGTTGTCTCCCATACTAACACAGTTATCATCCGATACAAAGCCCTTGATAGGAAATATACTATAACCTCATATTACAATTGAATACCTTAACGAATATTTTGCCAATGAACGGGTTTTTGGTAAGAAACAGTAACGAGATTGAATCCGATTCACATTGTACCTCCGGATCACCTGAATTTTCATTTTCTTAAGAAGGTCGTTGGTGGATGCTGTCTTTGATTTTTTGAAAGGAGATGCTTTTGACAAACCATCTTTCATGTTTTCATTTCACTTTTCTGCTTCCGAACAAATCTCGAATCGGAGTAACTGAGCCAGAAAGAGAAAGAAAGGCATTTGTCAAAGAATTAATGCCATAAATGACTTTGAGTACAATTATACTTGAGACCTGTTCTAATTCATTCTCGGCTTCATCTGAATTGACTGTAAGCAGAGTGCAAACAGACAAAAAAATGAAAAAGAAAGAAGTAAGGAAGTGAGGAAGGAGAAGAGTGTGGGTATAGTGGGAAAAGCTGAATTAACTTAGCTCGACCGTCGTTCAAGGCAGAAGATGGCTATTATTCCGGATGGCTTCATCTCCATAAGGTCACATTGCAATGAAGCCAAACGTTTTTGAGAAAAAAAAATCTCTTTTCCTTCCTTATTCTGTCACACTTGATTGTAAAAAAATGAATGAAAAGAAACAGATTGTCTTCTAAGCAAAACAGTAATTAGTAACAAACAATCCTTACAAGGAAGATATATGAAGCATATAATTATCCGGCCATATCCTGTTCTCCCCAAGATGCAAAAGTTCAAAACGTCATTTTGAAGTTTTAACAAGAAGCTGCTGACATTGAACTTTGCAATTAACCTTCTTAACAGAGTACATCTGCTATTGTTATTTCAAGAATCAATGGCCATCACATGGTGGTTGATAAATACATAAATGACTTCTTAACTATTCCATTCTTTCACTCTCTTTCTCTCTTTGACTCTCATATCCTCTTCACATCCATGAAGCTTCGCTTTTTCCAGATTTTTGTCATATTCTAGTAACCAATGGCTCAAGTGGTTCCGCTAGTATAGGGCAATCAACAACAATAATCGAGAAAACAAGTGACAAACCGATAATGAATAATCGTTTCAAAAGATACTCACCTATCACAGCATTATCAATTTCAACAATAGAATGAGCATTTGCCAGACTAATCAATGCCAATATGGATAACAGACAAACTTTCATTCTGGAATATGGACAAGGAGATCCTCTATGAGAAGGAGAGAGAGAGAGACACACACACAGATTGTACTTGGCATGTCTCGGTCAGAAGACAAAAAAAAACAAAAACAGAAAGAAGATAAAGGTTGAAAAATTAAATGAAATAATTGCTTTTTCAAAAAGCTACTATGAAGTCAGGAAACGAAGTTATAAATCTCTTAAGACGTCAGTAGGAAAGAACAACTTTGCAAAAATTGTTTGGATGGGCGGAGTCTAACTGGAAGCATTCAGTTGAAGAGAAATAGCACTGAAGAAGTCAGAAGAAGCAGAACCAAAAAAGTCTTATCCTGCTTTTTTTTCTTTACTTTTCGAGACAAATAGAATGAACATCATCATCATCATTATATGCTTTTTTGTTAAAGTTTTAGTCTAGTTCTTTCTTACCTTAACTCAGGCATGCTAAACTTGGCTTAATTGTCTGACAGGCTTACATGTGTGAAGCTTATTCGAAAAACAGAGTAAGGCATACGTGTAATTACTTCTTTCCTTACTTAGCTCATCATACACATAGTTTCATTATTAAGTAAAGAGAGAGAGAGAAAGAGAGAGGAGAAAGTAAAAACAAACGTTAGACTGTAAGGCAGATGATGGCTTGGCCGCTCCTTTTGTACTAAACCTCAGCCCGTAAATGGGCGGATTCACAATCCAATCGTCAAGCCATAAATGGCTGTATGCTGATGGCAACTGACAGATGATTGGTCTAATTTGACTTGCTTTACATGAGTCTTTTGAGAATTTCTTTTTCATTCTCCGGAACCTGTACGGTAGAGGATAAATGATCGTTTTTCAGCTTCTATCTCAAGAATAGGTCTCCCATGACCTGCTGAGATGAGTGAGGTGAAACAAGAAGTGAATAAAAAAAATAAAAAAACGTTTGTAACGGTATTCATAGATGGTCATTGAACGTTCTATAGCCACGTACATATATCTCGAAAACGTCTGGTTATTGCAATTCCGTACTTTTATTCTAATTGAGTGATTTTTGCCGAGATGATGTGGTATGGCTAATTAGCATATTTCATTTTGAAAACTATTTTGACGCGAACCGGTTGCATTCTTCTCAAAATAACCAATAAGATGAGGTGTTTGAAGAAACTTTAAATAAAATTTCTCTTTTCCATTAAATTTACCTCTGTTCGCATGTAGTTTTTGGTTGAGAAAGGATGGATGCCAATTATGGTTTACAGAGTGTCAACTACATGACAGTTAGTCAAACAAAATAACAACAAAGAGATTGATTGTCATATGTAGGCAATCTTCTGATCAGTTACAGTTTTCTAGAAAATCTGTAACTGTCATCCGGGCAGAAGCTCAGAATTCATAATTTCCTTCTCTGATTCACAATTCAAGAGACACATGAGAGTGTGTTTGTGTGTGTGGTTGTGTGTGCCAGAATGAAATAGAGATAAAGAGAGAGAGAGAGAAAGAGAAAGAGGAAAGAAGGAAGACTAATGTATGGGATTAAGGTGTAAGACTCATATGCATGCATGTATGTATGTATGAAGATTGGAGAACTCTCGTTTCACAGAATGCGTTCATCTAAATGTTATCCGAATGAAGTTGCATGTCCCCTGTAAGTCAAACGAGAAGGTATAAAGAAGAACTTTGCATAGTAAAACTATCCATCAAGTCAATTCCGTTTTCGCTTCTTCATTTATTTGATTCATTCTACTTCTATTACATATTTTGTTATAAGATGGTCTATTTTCCACTCTGTTACTCCTCCGGGATTTGTGTTTCAATTGAATATCCTCCTTACTCTCGTTCCTTCATTTCAAATTACAAATTAAGGCTTTTTCATTTAAATTTATTTTATTTTCCACGTACGTGAACGTGCAGTTCATTCGAGTCAATACAGATCTGAGTGAGCGGTCGGTTTATGTAAGCCTACCACTATTGCCTAATACATGTAGTTGTATTAGACCATCTCGCCATCCTCCCTCCTTCTTGGAAAATTTTTTTTCTTTTCAAGCCTTTCCTCTCCCTTACTAAGGGAAAACGTTAAGAAGTTGGTATTTTTCCAAAGCTTTTCCTTAATTCAATAATAGTTCACTTTGTGATACAAATGGATTTTAGTAGTTGATGATGAGAAAGGTGGAAGATCCAAACAAGCAAAATGAAAACAAAGTTCTTGTAAAGCTGCTGGACATGTGTTTGCTTTTCTTCTTTTCACATATTTCTACACATCCATCTACCATTACCATATTTGGCACATGAAGGCACTACTCATGTATTTCATATAATTATATTATAGTTAAACTTTGCAACTGTTTGATAGAAGGCATGCATAGGAGACAGACAGATAGAGAGAGGACGAAAGTAAGAGAGTCTAAAGGAAAATAGTAGAAGAGAGGTTGAAGGTTGACTGAGCCTGAAGGAAGAGGAAAGAAGAAGCTGCGAAACTGAAAAGACGAAAAAAGTCCAAATTGGAAGAAGTAACCTAGGGAAGCGAGTCTCTCTCATCTCATGGAATGCTCTTTCTATGCATCTATATAGCTTACTCATGTAACTATAGATCCTCCTCTCGTCTTCTTCACAAACTCTCATCCTGATTTCTCTTTCCATCTATTTCTCTTCGTTTTTTTTAGTTTTTATTTTCTTCAAACTATTTTTCTTGACAGACTTTCAGAATCATATTCACTGTCTTCCATTGAAACAGCTTCGTCGACAACCTACTCTCTCACTCTCTCTCTCTCTCTCTATCTCCCTGTTTTGTTTTGGTTTCATCGAATGCTCATTCTCCTATATACAAAAGGACTTGTTCCATCTTCAAGAAGGTTGATATGGGATGATTCCCTCTGACTTGATATTCAAACATCTTCTAATACCTTCTTATCCAACTTCATTTTTTGCTTCTCTTCCAACAAAGACGAGAAAGAAACTTGTCAATGATCACGACGTGAACAGAAATTTAAAAGTTCTTTTTGCAAATTTTTTTGAAAACAAGACCGATTTCAAGTATGCTAAGAAGTTTATCATCAAACATGTAAACAAGTAAGTTTTGAGAAGAAGAAGAAGAACAAAAATTTAATTTCTTCAAGTATCCTTTTCGATCTTTACGAAATTCCTCTTCGTCCTATTCGTCGTCCACTTCCTTCAATCAACTGATAGCAGATGAATATCGTTTTATAAAATATATTGGGCAGACTTATAGCATTGATGATTCTTATTCCAAGTGAAGAAGGTTCATCTCTCTTAACAAACGCTCTTCGTGCTCTCATCATCTTCATCCATTCCATTCATCTGCTGACTCTGACGTTTACTCTTCAAATCTCAATCTTAAATCATTCATATGATGCATTTCCTTTTTGAAATAAGATCAAACAAGTTCAAAAGTTGAATGTGAAATTGGCCAGAAGGCAGTATTGTGATTTCAAAAACACATTGAAGCTAGCTTCTTTCTGTGTGAAATTACCTTTTAGAACAACCGCTCTACCGGTTGCAACAGCTACAAAATGAAATTCATTCTGATCAAACTCCAGACGTCTCTGGAATGTGACTGAACGTTTCAATTGGAAGTTATAAAGAAGAATGCCTTACTTCACTCTGTTATAAGATGCAAACAGAATATTTATTGTCACATTTTGAAATGTTTTCATTTCTTTTGATGAACTCTGTTTAACATTTTTTTAGTTTCGTTCTCCTTTTGCCTGCCTTGCACACATACTCCTCATGGATACACTCTCACTCTCTCTCCCACTCATCGTCTTGTTAGATCTATCCTACTCTCTCTCTCTCTCTCTCTATGTGTTACTTGTTTTCTTCAGCTTTCTGATAAGTTTCGGAATGTTATGGATATAAAAAGAATATACCATCAAATGAAAGATACAATCACAGTTGAGCTTTTAAGAAGGCACAGGTTGCTCTCGCATTGTATCAATCTCTCTCTCTATCTCTCTCTCTCTCTCATTCCATTCCTCTTTTTGCTTTTTCTCTCTTCCTGTCTGGATATAGTTAATTATATTTTTCTTCCAAAACGAACTGAAACTAATACATTTAGTTATAATTGTATTATAATATTCGTTTGTGAATGCATTGCTCGTTCTCTCTGTTACCTCGGATTATTTACCTTTTAAATTCCTTTTTTGTCTTATCATTATGTTTTTATATTGAATAACGTTTGTTGCTTTCTGTTTGTGTGTTCGTTTAGAGTATGATTGAAAGAGAGAGTGAGAGAGAGAGAGAATGAGAGAGAGAGAGTAAAGCTGCAGAAGAATTCTGAAAAGGAAAAGCTCTTTACAGCTGGTATTCTCTTCTAAAAAAAGACAAAGCGTTAGATATTTTATAATGAACTTTACACTGGCAATTCCTCCGTTATTCAGAAGATATTCCTGAAGACAACGATGATGAACGACAACGACGACGACGATGTTAGAGAAGATGTCGTGTCAGATGAAAGCATAGAAGCTTTGATATGCTGGAAGATAATTTGGTTTTCATTCCAAACATAGATTGTGCTCTCTCTCTCTTTACACCTCTCAAATACATTTTGATATTGGAATAAGTTCAATTTACTATAATCACAAACTCCAACTTCCCATCAAAGTATGTATCGTTCCATAATCAAGCTGAAGCTCTCTCAGTTTTCCAAACATTCAATTCTTCAGCAACGTAGAGTAAGAAGATGAGGAGAGAAAGTGAAAGAGAGATAGAGAGAGAGAGAGGTCGTGTCTTACGAGTGTTTTCCTATATTTTTGAAATTTCTCACAAAACTTACATTTTTTTCTCAAAAAATACATTTAACGTTCTTTCATCTTCTTTGAAGCTAATACTTATGCCCTCAGGGAATATTCTTTGATATTAAGTACGTAGAAATCATTTTTCTCATTTCACTTCCATCCATCATAGTATGATGATGTCCGTGTAGTTTAGACGTTTGCGCATCTCCTTCGTACTCAATCATCATATTAAGAAGAAGACGAAGAAGAAGACGAAGAAGAAGTATGTTGAGAGTGAATGAAGGTGAAATTACTTATCCCATTGCTACTCTACTACAACATGCACTTGATATCATTGTAGATTTGCATGTGTCTATCTATCTATGGGTATGTGTGTGTGTGTGTGTGCCTGTGTATAGGCAATGCCAATGCCATTTGGCTGAATATGTTAGAAACTATGTTAGATATGTGATAATTAATGAAAACTTAATCAGTTTTCTGACGATTTGAGTGAAGAAGAGAGCAACAAAATAAAAATCTAAACACGTCAAAGACATCAGAGATTATCAGGGGAAAATTCAAATATTTCTCTCCCAAATGTCATTGAATCGCATTGGTTGGGCTTGGCCGAATTTCATATTTTTCATTTTTCACATCTGTTGTTGTATTCTATTAGATTCTGGATAGTATCAATTGAATGATTGTTTTGTTTCCATGGAGACAGGTTAAGTTGAAGAAAAGAAAAACAAACGATAACAACCGTTTGTCTAATTATGGATAGATGGAGATACATTCCATATCGTCCTTATCCTTATGTCCTCTTCATCCCTTGATCATTCCTTCAACTTCAACTTCTTCTCTCCCCTTATACAATAAGTAGGCAATAGAAAGCGAGAGAGTGAGAGAGAGAGTGACAGAGAGTGGAAGAAGGAAGGAAATCTGTAATTATTGAATTTGCTTTTCTTTATTCAGTCAGTCTTTCTCATAAAATCATAATTTGACATCATTCTGTTGAAACATTCATTCAAACTTTCTAAGCGTTGGTTGTGTGTGTTGATTGATTCGTTCAAACTCCAATTTACCTTCCAGAGTGCACAATGTTGCTTTGACTTTCCTTTCTCCTTCGCCTTCGCCCCCCTCCCTTCCCCTTTCTTTCCAAATTATATTTTTTGTATGAGCAGACGTTAATTTCATTGCTTTTATGCTAATTATGTAGTATCGCGTGAAAGTTCACGTCAATGAACTCATTATCATTGACGAGATGCAGTAGAACGGTTGCTAAATCTGATTTGCCTCTTCTGCAATGCAAAAGCTGTATGATGTAGACGAGAACGTTCAGTTATACATTTTAAAAAATAAAAATACTTAAGATAAAGGGAGGGAGAGAGAAGGGAAATGCAAAGATTGAGTTTCCATAAACAGGATGTCATCCCTTATCTAAGGTAACGTTCCCTCGTTCACAAGATGTAAGAGGAGTAAGGAATAGAGATTGAGAGAGAGAGAGAGTCTGAGAGGTGGAAGTAAGAAATGAAGATATTGACCTTATTATTAAATTGTTTACAAAAACTTTTTGAAATTAAATCAGAAAAGCTCTTGTGGCTATCTTCTCGCAATGGGCATCTGAAGAGTAGAAGAGAGAGAGAGATAGGTGGGAGGAGAGAGATTGAGATGAAGTATGAAGATGGCTTTTTCAAGTAACTACGTTTAGTTTATGTTCAATTGTGACATAACAAATAGTTATTTTGATCTTATTTTAGTATTTTGTTTTGCATCCACCCCACCACACACAAACATTTATCTTCCATTTAAGGTATAAGAAGTAATGATGAAGGAGAGATGGTCTTCTTAACTGCAATGACTCAACCACTACTTGCTTTCAATTGGAATTGAGAGTTGTGTTCTGCTTAATTCACATGATATTCCTTCCTTTCTTTCATTCTAATTTTATTTTTTCGTCCTCTTCATCATCTCCTCCATCACCAGCTTCATCTCCTTCTTCTACTTTTAAAAGAATACATGTTACTTCATCTTATAACAAGTGCAGTTATTTCGTTCTTCAAATTGACTTGACAATCCAATTTGTTTACTCAGCCTCGGATAATTTGAACCTACGATTAGATGGACAATCATCGTCTTCAGTTTTTCATTTGCAAACCTTTTTCTTTTTTCTTTTTTTTTTATTTCCTAACAAGTCTTTCATTTCTCAATTTTCCATTCTCCCTCTCTTCCTCTCTCTCTCTCTCTCTCTCTCTCTCTGTATGTGCTTCCATCTTCTCCTCCTCCTCCTACTTCATACTTGAGAGAATCGCTCTTGTGTTCGTTTCGGATGTAGATTTCAACTCTCCTCCTATAATCATCCTTTTTGTATTCTTCAGAAAAAGCTTTTTAAACTGATTGCCAGCACAACAATGCGTTCCTGTCTTAAAATAATTTTTTTCTTTTTCTCAGCCTCGTAATTGCAGTAAAAACATATTTTCTTTTCATTTTTTCATTTTTTTCTTCGCTTTGCTTACATCCAGGTGTATGTGGATGTATCCATCATTTGCATGCCACGTACGTGTGTCCACGTGAGTCTTTCACGCAATCCATAGCTCATCAGATTATTCAAATGAAGTACGAGAGTAAGAGCTGAATGGTTGGTCAGAACGGTTGCACACGTCCTTCTTCATCTATTTCTCGTTTAAATTTAAATTCGTTGATTTGTTAAGATTTCCTCTACTCTCTCTCTCTCTCTCTCTCTCTCTCTCTCTCTCTCTCTCTCTCTTTCTCTCTCTCTCTCTTCTATCTTTCACATAAAAACTAATTATTCTAACTATTTGTTCATTGATTTGCATATATGTTTGAAAGAAAAACACCTACTTAGTCGTTTTCAAATTAATTTTTCAGCTTCTTCACTGAACTTTCTCAAAGACACTATGCTTCATTCGTTCATTCGTTTAGTCGTTGTATGAAGATTGATGTACGAAAACAGTCTCTTCTCTATTAATTGACCTGTTTTTCCGGTCATAAATAATACTCACAAGCCATCTTTCTTCAATGCTCTCTCTATGGAAGTAGCATATCGAAACGAATACAAGATGCTTCTTCTTCTTCATCTACTTCTTCATATCTTCATTCAAATAGCTTCCGGCCACGTTTTTAGATCTTTTCGTAACCGTCATAGAGTTTGGTGCCTATAATTGTCCATGAAATAAGTTAAGCTCTCTTCTTTCTTTCTCTCTTCCACCCCCCCCCCCTTCGCTCTTCTCTTTTTTTTCTTTTTTTTTCTCATTCAACATCATCTTCATCTTCCTCTTCAGTTCTTAGAAAGATTATAGCTCCACATTAAATATGAAAATTCATCTAAACCTTCTGAAAACCATAAATGAATAAGTTCGATACGTGCTTGTCCTTAGACATGTATTTACTCATTCTGTTACTTTTCACAATGACCTCAGTTAGCCATTCACTTTAATCGAACAATGTAATTGATTCTCCATTTGAATATCGACTCGATATGGTCTCCTTCTGAATATCTAATGACAACGTCGAAAGCGACGATGACGATGACGACGACGACGATGATGGTGATGATTGGTCATATCTGCTTGAACCTTCTCAGTCAATCTTTTTGAAATCATAAATTTGAATGAATGACAGGTTTATTTCAATTCTATATACTATTTATTCATAACCATAAAACTGCAACGACTTCATCTAGAAGCAGTAGACATACAGCCTTGTTTGGGATCCGTTTGACATTTATATTTTCATGTTTCATGTTCTTTCCTCTCAGCTCTCCTCTTCTCCAACTGAGCAGTTTCATCTTCTGCATTCCTCGCCATCCTCATCTTTTCCATCTTTTCCCCTCCCTCACTTTCTCATTCATCCAACTTAATCATTTTAGTTTATGATGCTCTTCACAGATTTTAATTTTCTAATTAATTTTTTAAAATTAGAAAAGTTTTAGTTGATCAAAAATGGATGCGGTGCTAGCACTGCTAGACGTCAGTGGTACTCTTCTGGATGCAGAAGACACAAGTCCATCAAATATGTCGACGGCTGTAGAAGATCTTTGTGGCTTATATGAAGGATATACTATGCAGCGTTTCATCATTATAACTTTCTTTTCTGTAATTTCTGTATTTGGAATAGCCGGAAATGCGGTGAGTGGCAATTCATTTCAATAAACTTTCGCATTCATATTCTATTTTCTCATAAAGGCTTTGAACGAAAGAAGTTTGCGAGATTGAGAGTTGAGACAGAGTAGAAGCTTGGAGTATTAAATCTCGGATAAACAGAACGTTATGTTAATATGAATATGTTTCGTCTTTCTAATCTATGTATGAGATGTTATTGAGAGTCAGCAAATGGTCTTCACTCTATTGTATCAAGTTTTTGAAGAAAAACAACGTCAGCCTCTCCCTGCTCCATACAAAGTACAAGAAAAACCCAAAAAAGGAGAAAGAGAGAGAGAGAGACTAAGAGAGAGAGATGAGATAGATGAGATGAGATTATAATAAAAATAAAATTTTAGTTATTAATGGCAGTTTTCTGGAAAACACTGCCATCTTCTGTATATTTAGCCACATTATCTACTTTGGATATGCTCATCTGTTTAACATATTTACTACTTTTTGGTGTCGATGCTGGTTTTGTTTATTTGAAAGATAAAGTTTGAAAATGTCATTGAAAGCCTTCTAGTACATCATCTCATCGTTTCAGACTCTGTTCTTCCTTTATCATCGTTATATAATTCCCGTTTTCTTTGTTGCCAAGGTTGTACAATTTGCCATACCCTTCAGTCTTATATTGATAACATTAGAAAGATATTTATGGACAACAAAAGAGAAGACAAGGTTAGTATATGCTCATTATGCTAATTATAAATATATATTTTCGAAGACTTTTCTTTGCTCCAGTCTTCAGTGACAAAGGACGATGTGTCACAGCCGCATTCATTATCCTTGTAAGCATGTTACTACGAATGCCAGTTCTACTATCTACTCAGGTACATCTATTACCTTCACTACTCCTCTGTCTGATGAAATAGCAAATCCTTCGCTTTTCGAGAAAACAATTTCAATTCCTTAGTCAAATATGTGTGGAATCTGAGCGATATGTCACGCACAAACTTCAATTTTTCGTTTCAAAGCTCTCTATGCAGTTCTATAATAATCATTTTGCTCTGATCAAAACCATTTTGGAGACATTTGAAAGCTTTTACTCCTAATGCTTTTCCATTCATTGCATTAGCTTCATCGACTCACGTGGCGCACGTGAAACGTGAAAACGTTTGAAATTCATTTTGTGAAGTTGTGTTGATGAGTGCGGTTGTACACGAGTGCAGAGAAGAACACTGAGTTAATAAAAACTATTTTTTTCAGGTTCAACAGTATCCAGGCTGTACAGACTACTTCAGAAGTGAGTCAGTCTCACAAGCAGAATGGGCATCAGAAAGTTATGGTAAATCTTTGTTGTTAGAATTCAGTTATTGAGATCGAATGTTTAAGCATACTACTTCTTCGACTTCCATGTTATAACCGCTGTGCAAATGTGCTTCCCATTCATTGTATTACTTATTCTGAACATTATAATCATAAAGAGACTCCTAGCAGAGAAGA
This sequence comes from Auanema sp. JU1783, assembly GCA_943334845.2. NCBI lineage: Eukaryota > Metazoa > Nematoda > Chromadorea > Rhabditida > Rhabditidae > Auanema > Auanema sp. JU1783. Next base: position 4,678 of record CALQYR020004094.1, on the reverse strand, counting down.
GAGAACATGTGAGTTCATCGTGTGAATGCTTGAAGATGTGAAATTCGTTGAAGATGTATGCTTCTATCAAACCGCGTCTATCCAACTTCGCAGGTTATAAATCTCCACACCAAGTAGAGAACGGAGGAGCTCCTCCAACCATGTCAGAAAACTACGTTCTGTTGGAAGTAGCTACTGAAGTTATGAAAGAATCTCTTATACACAGGTAATTTGAGTGATCGCCTGCAAAGGCCGAATCTTTCGTGAGAGAGGCATTATCCTTTGAAATATCGATGAGATTGGTTAATTACTTAGATCTACGAAAGCACCCCGTACTATGGGTAAAGTAATCAAGATCCATAAGTGAGTTACTGCAAACGGTTTCTAGCTGTATAGCAAGATTTCCAAATTGGTTCTAGTTAGACTAAGAGCATGGTGTTAGCTAGACACAGTTACGTACAGAAATAGATTTTATGTACAACATAGATCAGATTTCATTTCATTCGTGACGTTCAAGACTCAACACTTTTGAACATTTTTCTTTTTTTTTTTATCTTCAAAGATGAATGTTAACAAACATCCTCATTCGTTTTACAGATCGTCAAGAGACAAGCAATCGCAGCTTCGAAATGCCATATACACTATGCTGGCTATTGTTATGTCATATTTGGTTTGTAATGGAGTTCATTTGTTTCTAACAGTTCTGGAACGATTTGATTCATCAATTCTATATGATTCTGATGATCCAAATCAATCGAGTAACTTCTATATTGGTAAGAGATTTTCAAATTCACATCTACAAGACCATATTTAGCTCTATCTGACACTGTTAGTATATGCTACATGGTATCATCAGCAGCTCGTCTTATCATATATTGTAAATGCAATCCAAAGCTAAGAAAAGAGATAAGACAGTATCTGACTGAGAGAAAAAAGAATGTTGAAACGTCATGATCATGATTTCATTGAATAGCGGGTTTAATAAAGTTTATAATTTGTTCTTTTCTGTGCTCTTCAACCCTGTCATCCACAATCTCAGTGGTAGTATCACTCATATGAAGTATTGAGGAATCCGATGAACCAACATGAATCAGCAAGGTTTAGAAGAGTTGGTTGAGTATTCCTGTACCTGTAGCTCCATACAGATGATTGAGTACTCCTAAAGCTGTAGCTCTGCTTATGCCAGCTAATGAATGAATAAATAAATAATACAATATCAAAGGTTTTCTCTTGTTCTGTCTCATGTCCTATGTGTTTTCAAGATAGTACTCAGATTAAAGGGCGGAGAACTCTGAAAAGGTTAGAAGAGGGCGAATTACAATCTTACATGGACAAGCTGCAGTAGCTTGTCGATTGAGTCCCAGCTTTGTTCGGGAATATCGAGACTCTGAATTTCTGTTATAAATTCAAATTTGTTCAAACAAAGTCTTAGGCAATGTATGTCACAAGTGAAAGAATATGACGATGAGTTGGCATTGTGAAATGATTTCCTGTTAAGCCTTGAGAGCTGGTCCAGCTGACCACGGGAAAGGTACAATGACATTCTCATGAAATTTGTTTTTTTCGTTGGAACTATACTGTTCTAAGTTTGATGTTAACTTGATCGTTGAATTGTTGATTAGTTGTTGAAAAATATTATTTATTCCATTCCACAGTTTTCTACTATTGATGATGTGTTATGGTCCAACATGGGATCATATGGAGTGGGGATGAATAGATTAATTGAGAGAACTCTGTCTGTCCATTCCCTATAAAACGCCTGTGTCATAACTGGTCAGTGTGCAGCTGGAACCATGAATCTTCTGTTCATCTGTGGGTTAGCCATAATCGTGAGTTCGGGATCGAGAGCTGACGACGATGTAGATCCCAATCCGGATCAGGTTTGGCATAAACGACTTGGATATGAAATTATACTTTTAGGTTGAACAAGAACTTGTTAATGGGGAGAGTGCTGGTCCATCAAAAGAAGACATTCAGGAAGTAGGTTTTCCTCTTTTTCATTTCGCATAGTTTCTTTCAGATGTTAGAAGGTATGGCACTGCTTCGCTTGAGAAGAACGGCTCTCAATAGAAGATCAGCTGAGGAGCAGACTGAAACTCTAGACATAGTAAAGAACTTGTTGAACAATGAAAACTAACTTTTCGTCTTAAGTCGAGTTATCGGGAATTCTTTGGACCGCAAGATCAGAATGCAACCCGGAACATAGACGTTGAAAATACAGATGTTTTGAAGGCGTTGACTCTTGAAGGAGATATGATCCTTAACAGAGATCAACTGGAACTGCTCAACACAGGCTCTTCAGGTGCAATCGGAGATACGAGACTGTTATAATAATTCAATTGAAGATATGGATGCTGGAGTAGTGCAGAATAGAACCAAGAGATCTGTTATTACAAACAGACAACTCTTATGGAGTCCAAATGTTCCGATCTACTACTACATTGACTCATCTAGCAGTAAGACTTCCTCATTCTTTGTAAAAAAAATCATTTGCAATCTATGTTCAGATTATGCTGCTGCCCTGATCAGGAGAAGTGTCAACTTCTGGCAAGCTAACACTTGTTTGACATTCCAGGTGATTGTTTTATGATAGACTTAGTATCTCCATGTTTTCAGGAAAACTCTCGAGGAGCAAACAGGTTGCGATTTTATAGAGGTAGTGGATGCTTTTCCTATATTGGTAAGCAAAATTGGGGAGGGCAGGATATATCAATTGGTACTGGATGCGAACTTGTAAGTAACACACTCTCAGCCTTGGGGTTTTCATATTTTCCTAGTTCGGCACAGTGACTCATGAGATCGGACATGCTCTAGGAGCTTATCATACTCAATCTCGATTTGATAGAGATAACTATCTAACCATAAATTGGGGAAACATTGATGGAAGCCAGCAGTATAACTTCCAGAAGGTTCTTCGTTTCATTATAACAGACACATTCTCTCGTCCTACAGGTTGCTTCGAATTCCGAGAACAGCTATGGAATGGCTTATGACTTTGGTAGTGTCATGCAGTACAATCCATGTATCAAACAAAGCAGTGTTTAGCTTAACTTTCAATGTTTAAGATGCATTTGCACGTAACACAAACGTACCCACTTCATACGCTAAGGATAGAAACTATCAAAACATGATGGGTCAAAGAGAAGGCCCAGCATTCTCTGATTTGAAAATTATCAACACACTTTACCAATGCTCACGTACTGCCGTCTAAAAATTCTCCAAACAATGCAATTATACAATTCAGAAAGGTGCTCTAACCCTGTCAACTGCAATAATAGAGGATTCGTCGACTCCCGTAACTGTGATCAATGCATCTGCCCGAAAACTTTTGGAGGAAAACTTTGCAATCAGCTTGATGGTGGAAATGCTCCCATTTGCAATGCCGATAGTTTGCAAGTGAATAAGAAAGATAATTAGGTTTCTTCATCACATCTTTTCGAGGCGACAACAAGTTGGCAAACGTTCACTGCTGAGGTAGGATTGACTGGAACTGGATGGACAAACGGAGACCCTGTCGAATGTAATTGGCATGTTGTGGTATGTGTATTTGGGCACTATCTGGAAGGGAGACTGATTTTTTTCTTGTAGGCTCCTTCCGGTAGAAGAATTCAAATTCAAATCTCGAGTCTTGCGGGAACTTGCATTGAAGGATGTAATTGGAACGGATTCGAGATAAACATAGGCAACTTTGATGTGTCTGGAATGCTGTGAGTATCGCATTTGGTATTCGAAGTTTCATTTCAATTACATCCAGATTTTGTTGCACATCTGTTTCCGGATACAATTGGACATCAACTGGTAACAGAATAACCATCCGAGGTCATTCTCGCTTCAGTAAAGGAGGACTCACTTTCACCTATCGAACTGTTTAACATTTTTCTAGTTTCTATGTTCTAAATTAATTTTTATTGCTTATAAACGTTGTATTTCAAGTCAAGTTATTACGATATCGATTCAATCTTAGAAAGTATAAGTCCGGAGCGTCTTCCCTATCTATATGACTAACACTACAAGAGTAATCTGTTACTTTCTGAGGGAGGATGACACTGTGTTCAGATTCAGTCTTGATCGATGCTGTTGAGCACTACAAAATTTTGCTGTCTTATAAGAGATATATTTGAGCTAAAGCTAATTACAAACCATTCACCTTTACCTCGCCCTAATGATAACTGAGATACGTAATCTTACGTAGGTTACTGTAGCTGAAGGCTTACCCGTTCGGCTTCAAATATTTTCGAAATTAATTTATTTATGCTAATTTGTTTATTTGTTTATTTGTTTATTTATTTAATTAGTTTTTCTTATTTAGTTTGTTAATAGGTACACCGAAGACGACGATCTTAGGGATGGGATGTCGGTTGATGGTGCGCAGACTGAAAGTAGTTTGGTAGGAGTCTTAACAAGGTTCGTGTAGTTTGTATGTTTCATTTTCAGGCCCAGGCACCAGTCTGAGATTAGTATGAACCGAGTTACATCAAGGTGTCTAAGAAGAAGAGAAACGATGGTATGTCTCATTTTCAGTTACAGTACTCCCAGGAAGCTGTTCGACGTTACCATGTTTATGTCTGTCACCGATGGTAAGGATCATAAGGAAGGAAAATCTGGCTGTCATAGTCGATACTATATGTTCTCTACAGAAGTGAGGTTTGTTGATAGGTTTCTCAACTGTAATGTATGTCTTTCATCAGGTACGGTTCCA
>CALQYR020004090.1:0-16880 GCA_943334845.2 Auanema sp. JU1783 | reverse complement strand
CTAATTATATAGTTAAGAATTTGTGTTTGTCATAGAAAGAGTGTGGAGAAAACATAACAGGAATTTATCGGTTTTCTCAGAAAATTGTTTGTTCTTACTATTCATTCATAATATGGGATAGTTCAAAAACTGACTGAATGTTGCCAGATGATTCTGTAAGGGTGGGTATGTTGATCACTTTCGTGGAATGCTGTATCTGCTGCTGTTGGTGGGAATGTTGTGTAGATTACGGCTAACTAAAAGAATTGTGACTGAAACTGATGATGTTTTTTCTGGAAATTATAAGGCGAAAAAGCATATTGAGGAAAGGTTCTCATGCTTTCTAAGAAGGGTTAAAGTTGGTCTAGATGAAGAAGCTTCAGTATAGGTTCAAAGATGAAGTTGAAGTTCACCTGGTGGCTGCAGTAGGTAGAGAGCGTGGTGTAATACTATTCTAAATAATTACATTTCTGTTGTCATGAAATGTCATTTTTTGAGATTTGATAAGAAACACATTCACACATTTTCCCGCATTTTAGTTCATGTTCAGCCGATTTCTTTAACGAGTTTTCTTTTAACCACCGACCGTTTTTCTATCCGTACTTTATGAAGACATGACTTATCAATGTGCGTCGTGTCGTCACACCTCTGAAGCTTCTGAAAGTTGAGAGGACAGACTTAGATAAACTTGAGAAGGCAGAAGACTGGTGGCGAAAAAAGTGAAACTTGCAAATACAGTTATTACATCGTCATGAAACAAGCTAAAGACAAGTGTTCCTATCGTCCTACCACACCTAATTAAGGAATGACATCACGAGTGATAAACAGACAGGCTTGTTCTCCCAAAAGCTTTACCAAACTTCTCATCTTCTTCGCCAACGTCGCCCTCATAAAGTGGATCTTTTTCCGCTCCAGAATTTCCAACCCACTCTTTTCCTTTCTTTTATTTCGTCTTGTTATTCATTCTTAAAATGTCAGTTACTGAAATTGAAGATGAAGCTTCCTTTCATGTATTCCGGCCAATATGTTATTCTCTAATGAGATACCATATTTGGCTTCCAAAAAATGAGAATCTAGTTCGATTCGAATCATAAGCAGCTCAACAACTGCTTTTCATTTTCTCATTACAATTCGTTGAAAGGATTTCTTTCTTCTGCTTCGAAAAAAAAACATTTTCTTAATCTTCATACGTCAACATGTATGAACATTAAATCTTATTTTATAACAAAATTGGATGTTCATGAAACCTGTTAAGCCTCAAACCAGAGTGCTTGTTCCTCTCCCTCCTCTCTCTCAGTCGTATAGTTCGTTTATTCTCTCTACTTACTTGCCCATCTTAGTCAATCCCTCGTATCCTTTGACGGAAAAGTAAATCTTAATGAATATGGCAGAACATTAAGCGGATTATTCGTTTTTCTTTTGTTTTCATCACTCTCTTACTCGTATGTTTCAAATAAAAAAAATGTCTTTTGCCTAAACCAATTCGTTCTATGATTAAAGATGAACATGTAATCTTTTAAAAACATATTAAATACCTATTAAAAGATTATAATGAGTAGCTGGTTTGTTCAATGCAAATCTTTTGTGATCGAGAAACGAATCCCTCTGAAAGCTTCCAGAAACTTTTAATTTTGGGGGAAAAAAGAAAATTTTACAAGAATTCCGTTGACCTATTTCATTGACATTCACAATATTCTCATTCATGGGGGGACTGACCCTGAGAAAGTCAACTTTACTAATCCCATTTGTAGCTTTTTGTAATTTTTAAACTTCTAGCTTTTCTTACAAGTATCACAAGCTATTTCAATCTTCTTCTCCACCTCTTTCTCTCCTTCTCTGCTGGAAATATTTTAGTCAAAAAGAACTTCCCCCTTTACCTTCTGCTGCGCATTAGAAACACCTTTTCTGCGTTAGTCACACCAGTTTCGAGTTCTTTCTTTGAAACCATATTATTCCTCATCTGTACACTTTGTTGTTGTTTTTTTTTTCTGTTAAAAAAAAACACTTTTGTGCATAAAAAGGGAAATGGAAACAATACATGTTCTTTCCCGGAATAGTTTCTTCGAACTCTTTTCTCTCTCTCTCTCTCTCTCTCTCTCCCTTCCACCTCCCCCATGTCAAGCAAAACAAATCAAAAACAAAACAATTATGATTTGGAGCAGTTCAAATGATGTTTCCTTGTTTGATCATTGACCCATTCTCTCTTCTCCTCCTCACTACTTCTATTAATTATATGTAATTTACTTCAATTTGTACAAGACAATCAATAAGCAACTCCCACGCTGTTCTAAATAAGTTATCAATCAATTTGTATTTTCCGTGATAATCGATTAACTCCTTTTTAACCTTTTTTTGGGAGATTTTTGTTTCTTTCAACAATCTTGTTTGTTTTGTTGTTTTATTTTTAGCTATTTCATTCTTTTTTTTTCTATCAAATTGTGGTTTCGGAAAAAGTAGTTTGTCCGAAGTGATGATGAGATGAGTAGCGAAAACGGAGAGGAAGTGGATAGGATTGGACTAAAGATTTGAACTGTGGAATATTATAGAGAGAGAAAGGAAAGAGGGGGTGATGGTCGAAACGAAAGAATATTTGAGAGAGAATAAAGAATAGAGAGAGAGAGAGAGAGAGAGAGAGAGAGAGAAGGACTTGAAGAGAAAAAAGTTTGCGAACTGTTACGACAAAACGGTTTTGCGAAAGAAATTTTTTTTTCTTTAATCAGAGTAAAAAAAGGAAAAAGAAAAACAACGTTGCTTTTCACCTAAGGCTTCATCATCGAAAAATTGACAGTGATGACCTCGCAATCGCTTCAAACGGGTTTTTTAGTCATCTTCTCCTTATATGGCTTTTTCTGCCCTTTTTGAAGTTTTGAGTTTGATGATGATTTATAACAAATTTTTGTGTGAATAGTCATTGTTTAGGGAGAGGAAAGATTAACCATCCTCCCTTCTCCCCCCTCTCTTCCAACTACTTATTTGAGAATTCGATTAAAGAATTCGAACTTATTTACCTCATAACAGTAGGTGCACGGCAGAACAGGCCAATGATGTGAGAAAGAACCTTAACAGAATAGAAAATTTCAAAAATATTTGTGCATGAAAATTGTAAAGTTTCATTGCCTTACATGACGAAAATTGGTCTGCTACTAATGACTCATTAATTCTTTTTTATTTCGTGAAAACCCAAAAGGTAAGAACGAGGAAAAATAACCAGGGGGAGATCACGTTTAAATTCATCATGTCACGTTTTCTCTAGTTTCTTTCATCATTTTCAACTTCGTGGAATTTGATTGGTCCTCCTTCCAACGCTTATTTATTTTTACCTTTTTTGGTTCTTTTTCTCTCATTCTCTCTTTATGTCTTTCTTACCCTGTACGTCTCTCTCTTTCTTTCTTCATATCTCTGTCACTCTCTTTCTATTCTTTTTTTAAGGTAGGCGGAGCTGACCAATCACAACTTGCTCCGCCTTTCTGTTTTAACAAAATGGCAAGAGCCTATTTTCTCTCAATATTTCTCGTTTAATCCCTCACTTTTTTTTAAAACATCGCTCGCAGCTCAAAGAAGTTTCAATCTAAAGCTTATCCATAATCCTGCTAATCAGCTTTCATTCAAACTCGTAAAACATGCTATGAGCGTTGTGACGCCCATTTCATTCTCACACATTGCACCATCTGAATAATCTTTCATTCTTATTTTTTGACCATTTGCCTCTTTCGATTAATTATTCAAAAAATTTTTTTCATTTTTTTGCAGAACAAATTCGATCAAAGAAGCAAAAAGCTCACTGAGATTGTGCTTGGATCAAATCTCAAAAATGAGTGAAGAATGTCTCCGCGGTCCGATGATTAATTCACATGTGGATATTCCACTTCAACACTATGTTTTTCCTGGCCAAATGATCTCCCTCTTCATCATGGCTTACTACGCTATCAAGGATCTCATCTGTCGACGTTACAATATAATTGTTTGTTTCATTAATATGAAAAAAATAATCTCAAAATGAAAAAAGAAGGATAGAGAGAGAGAGAGAGAAATGTTGAGAAAGAGGTTAGGAGGGTAGTGAAGTGGGGGAGTGGAAGAGAGAGAGAGAGGGGGGGAGAGAGGTACTCTTCTTACAGAAAACACGAATGAATTGTGCTCAATCGTATTTTGTAGTTGAAAGTTTAGTTTTTTTCCGAGAAATTTGTAGAAGAGTCGGAACGAAGAAAAAAAAGAAAAAATTTGAAAACTTCAAATACTCGTATGATGTTCAGATAAATCTTGAGCTATTCTGAATTTCCTGTTGTTTTTTGACTACGTTTTCCTTTCTTGACGTCATAAAATGAAATAAATAAGATCATTTATGAGGTTTGCACGAGAAATGGGGGGGAGGAGGTGTGAGGGGGGTGGAAAGTTTAATTGAGATGATAGAAGTTTCTTAGTATCTTATCAATCACCTTAAAGCATATTGCTCTCAATAATCTGTTTGTGACGTCAAGAGTAGTTTAACATCATTAAACTAACCAAATATAGTAATGAGTTGGTGTTAACAAGTCTATTAGATTATTAGTCGTTTGTACCTTTTTTTTTCTCCAACATAATCATTTTAGCAAATGCAAAATTAGAAATATCCATAAATGGGAATATGCAAATGAGATGTGAGGCTTAAAAGGAAATATTATTAATAATATTATCGTTGTAAAGCTGTTATCCATATCCATTTAGGCACAACGAACAATAATTTTACTTGGAGTGGCTGATTTCTGTCTTCTTCTCACAATGCTTCCACAGTCTCTCGTAACCTTTGAGTTCTTTTATGAGAATGAAAGCTGTCGGTCAGTTATCAGCTGCAAAAAAGAAAAATAATATAAAGGATTTATATTATAGAAGATTCATGCACTACTCAAAAATCTTCATAAATGCCTGGTCGAATGTTTTTTCTGCGATCGAAGTTTATCTGACAGTTGCCATTTGCGCAGAATGTTATTTGAGAGCTCGATGTTCTTCTCTTGTAAAGGTAAAACAATATCTATTTATAATAAATATTATATATAATAATATAGTACTTCACCCCTGGATGGTATGGCAATGTGTTTTTGGCTGTTGTCGTATCCTGGTCATTCCTAATTTCATCCTATCATTTTGTGCTTTATGAGCTGATGACAGCATTCCGTTGCAATGGAACGAAATTGGTCTCCAAGCTAATTGTACAGTTTTTTTCCTCACTAATCTTGGGGAACACCAAATAGAGATTAATAATGAATATATCTCTAGCTGAGCGAATATTTCTCCACTGATGTTGTTCGATTCCTGAACATAAACCAAGCCGTGACAGTAATCCTGGTGCCATGTCTGATCGTTGCTTACTGTAATTATAAGCTGACTAAGCTTGTAGAAAGTGAAAAGCTTCCATTAATTAACAACGAATGTCAAGAACTGTTCAGGTACTCTAATGCAAATACGTTTCAAACTATTTTTGATTTTACAGTAATCAGGAGAATATGTCAAGCCAGCGACAGCAAATTACATGGAACCTCAAGCTGATCAACGTGTTCTTTATCCTTTCCCATGTAATATTTTGCTATTATTAGATCTTTACATTGTTCAAAATGTAACTTTTTGTATTTGGTCAATTCATCTATTTTCAGATTCTCTCCTTTGTTCCATTCCTATACGACATATTTCCATCATTGCATGGATCAGAGTTTTTCCCGGGCATTATAACCATCATGAACTCTAGTCTAGTCAGTGGAAAACTATTTACACTCTTTCTACTCTATAGAAACTGTGGATATCTCGCACGGACAGGATTCTATTAACTTTCCTCTTTAGCACACAAACTCCACTTTTGATTATAATTATTACTAACTATATATGCTAATGTTTCTATTTATAGTTTTAGAATTAAATCTATATAATTAGCGATTGCACTTGTTCATGGTAAGTGAAACTGATCTGGTTTTTTTCCTGCTTTTATGGGTTCTTCTGATCTCCTTGTACCATTCACCAAGTTCTTTTGCTTTTTGGGCTTTTTATTAATCAACTATGTAATCATCGTTCGAATAAATGTTTATGTCGACTTTTTTCTGTTAAAAAGTGGGTACTCCACTATTCGTATGAGTTAATTGGATAATGCATTGTATTCTACGCAAAACTCAAACACGATTCCTGTAAACGTTGTAATTCAATGAAACAAACTTCATGATCAAATCGAATTAAATTGTTTTACGTGATTTTCACGTAACACCGCACCACAGTTATTTCATTTTGAAGTATGTGAACGCATAGAGCGGTTGCAATAGAATCTATTTTCGTCAGAAATCAAAAAATTAGATGGTTTTCGGTGTTTTTACTTTTTACAAAATAAAAAATTATATAAAGTAGTCTAAACACAATATTATAATCTTGCTGACTATAAAATGAATGCATATACGGCTTGATACACGGAACATGCGCAAACATGGCAAAGACGCCATTCATATTTTGTTTGAACGTAGGTTAGCAACAAAGCATTCGAAGAAGCTTTTTTTGTTGTTGATGGTTATTTTTTATCTTTTGAGTTCAAAAAAAAATGTTAAATATATCAAGTTAATCTTTACAGGCACCTATAGATGAGTGGCTTTCGGAGAAAAGCAGAGTTCGGTACTTTTAGAGTAAACAATTACATAATAAAGTTTTCAATGCAGACGACGACGAAAGAACAGCAAAGCGTCGAAAAGGGCCTGATGAGTTCTCGGAAGCTGAGCGTAAATTACAAGATATCATTGCTCGTGTAGGAGAAAAGGTTGCTTTGTTTTCATTAAAACTGTTCATATAGTCACTTAGAATGGCAACGCCACCTTGGAAAGCAACTTAGAAAGTTTGTATGAAGTGTTGGAGAAGCAGGGAAACATAGAAAAATACAAGGTTGTCATTGCGGATATCGTCTTAACTTGGTAAATTCGTATGATAAGTATCTCAAATATCTTTTCAAATTTCAGTGTATTAGCCATGCCTGAGAAAATCACGCTTTATTCTACGTTCGTCGGTCTCTTGAACTCTAAATATTTCAACTTCGGCGGAGAGGTCGGATTGTCGTTTATTGAAAAACTGCAATGAATAGATTCAGATGATCGAGAAGTTGAACTCTGAAATAACTACGAAAATGGTAGCCAGTAATTATAATCATGCTCTTTATATGGTAATAACGATGGTTAAGTTGCAAGTTGTATTATGAGCTTTAGATTCTCTTCGTTTGTGATCTCGGAAATTCAAGAGTGTTAACAATTGATTCTATCGCTGAATTCCTGGAAGGATTGGTTCAAGCAGCTTTTGAAGAATCTCGGCAGGTAAATGAGATGCAGGAGGTACCTTGCACAATTTCTTTTGGAGGTTCGCACTGATTGGTTCATATACGCTGTTCTTCATTCGTTGCCTTTCATCGGAAATGAGCTAAAAGAGAAAAAGAAAGAAAACTTGGACAACATTCTGGAAGGTTGTGAACGTTATATTGAAGATAGGAAGAAGCCTTACGTTTCTGTGAGTTATTTCTACGAAGTTCTGCATTTCCTCTATTTGCTTCAGTTGATAAGTGTTTGGGAGAGTGGAACTCCGCATGAACAGGAAGAATATCTTGACTGCCTATGGAAACAAATTAAAAACTTGGTTGCGGCTGAATGGAAAGAAAAACACATTCCCCGATATCAGACGTCGTTTGCTAATTTATTATCTAATGCTCTTCAGCACAACATTCCTGCGTTAGTTTTTTTCGATTCTGATCCAAATTTCCGGTTCAAAATTACAGTTTCCAAGCTTGTGAAGACACCAAGGAAAGCGTTTATCCATTACCAAGAGTAGTCTTCCGTCTCTTCGATCCTACTGACTGTCCAGAGAGTGTATGATACTTTAGAAGTTGAACTTTTTTATTCGTTCCCGTTTAGGAGGCCAGCCCAGTTCTTCCAGGAGCACAAACCATTGAGCGTTTCTTGATTGAGCAAGATATTATTTGGATATTAGACAATCGTGCTTTTGATCGTAAAATTTGGTATGTAACTCTCTCCCGTCTGATGACCAATCCATGATTTTAGCGCTGAAGAACTGGTGCTATACGCGAAAGGCGTCATAGATGTTCCGATGTCATACGTAATGTTAGAAGTAATTTTTGGACAACTCTTTTTGCTTCCTAATCACACACATACAGAAGTATTCTATGGTGCGTCCCTATTCAGAAATTTATCACGTTTTTGCCATTGCAGGCTCTCTACTCATTGAGATGTGTAAGATTCTACCTAACGAAATGCCTCAAGTACTTGCTCAATCGGCTGAGCTTCTTTATCAGCGCTGTGAAGGCATGCAACCTCTATGCGTGGATAGGTAACACATTTTTTGAATACTCGTGTTTCATTCGTGTATCCCAGATTCATTGACTGGTTCAGTTTCCATCTCTCCAACTTCCAATACAAATGGTCATGGAGCGACTGGAGAGACTGTTTAGAGGTTTTAGTGTTTCCCGGAAATTCGTTCTAAACTTTATTCAGTTTGATACCTGGAATTCTAAGTTCATATTTGCCCGTGAAGTTCTGGAAAAATGCATGCGATTCTCATATTACGAGCGCGTTTGTGAAATTGTTCCGAAGGATTTCGAACGCTTGCTTCCTGCAAGGCCTGATATTCGTTTTCTTTTGGAAGATGGTATGTTGGAATAATTTTTTAATTAACGTTCCATAATTTTCAGAAGGACATCCGGATAATTCTCTTTCCTTAATTTTCATGAACCGTTTTCAAAATAAGGCAACAGATGAAGTCATGCTGGGCGAAATTAGAGGAAGCGACGGCGAATTTGATCAACGAGCTTTCGGTGTTTTCTTTGCTGTTTGTGCATTCGCAAAGTGTTCTTTGTTTTATATTATTTTTATAGGTACTTCTAAAATTAGCTTCAAAGTCAGTTAGTCATAACCTGGCCGCTCTCAGAAGGTTTGCAAGAAGATTTGAAATGTTTGGTTTATCGTTTTACTTCATAGATACCACACAACATTAAAAGATGTTGCTGATGTTTCCGAAGATTTCCAAGAAGTCATTCTTACAACCTTGTATTCTTGTTGGAAGACTAATCATCAGGTAAACCATCTCAATGAGCGAGCGATAACAGCCGTTGTTTCAGATGATTATTATACTAATTGACAAGTTGCTGAAAATGCAAATTCTCGATTGTGCTGTTGTTGTCAATTGGATTTTCAGCGACGATATGAAAATTGAGACAGATAGGTTGTAGGCTATCATTTTTCTCTTTTTACCTTCGTCGTTCTAGACAATGGGCTTTTGAAGTTCTGAACACTGCTTTGTGTGGATTGTCTCGTCATATTAAGTATGTGACTCGTGATGTCGCCTTCTTAGAGAAAAAAATTGCAAGCGCACCCAGGAAGGTAAAAGCTGAGAATGAGGATGGTGATGAGGTATGTTGTATGTTTCTATGGACTGTTATGACCATGTTTCTCAGCCTATGGAAGAAGAAAATGTGGAAGATAAAGATCAAGAAGAACTGTCGGCCTTAAAAGAAAAGTTGGAAAGTCTTCTAGATTTCCAGAAAACACTTTTCTTCGACGTAATCCATGTTAGTCGATTTTTTTAGTTCGTATCCATCTATGCTTGTTTACAGAAATTCATCTTTGTTCTAACAGAACATATTGTGAATAGTGAAAAGGATGATACTGAACTCGAAACTGCATGGTATTCATGGATGTCTGGTAGAATGAAGCAGGTCTTCTTAATGGTTAGTTTCATTCTGGACTTGTTGAGCATGAATTTACTTGTTGCAGCATTATCATGAATTGTCGAAGATCTCAGGAGACCTTGGTAAAGAATTGTTTACCGAAGTTGTAGACCCTCTTCTCATCAAGATTTATGATCAATTTCTTGCTCTATCTTAATATTTCTTTTCAGTAGTTATTTTATAACTTGTCTTTGAGACATGTATCCTGTTGTCAACGTACAATTCTTAATAGTTTCCAATAATATTCTCATCTTGTTGTGTATATTTTGTTGATTTCTAAAACTTCGTTGTTCAACCTTCCTTCATAAATATCCTAAGGAAAAATGGATGTTCTCTTTCCCACAAATTAAACAGACATTTATCAGCGTAATTATTGTACCTCTTGCTCTCCGCAATGGTGATCTCCTATTGAAGGCCAAATGGATTATCATCCATTCAATAAGATGAATGAGCTCGTGTGAGCTATTAGACTAGACGTGATTTCTTCATGATAGGAACTATGAGGGAATAGGGAAGGCTGAAGATGCAGCATCTCTGAGAAGAGATCCAGAGGACCAGGTGCTTCAACAAAGGTCTCACATTGATCACAATTTGCTGGCCAGGCCTATTTGATCAGCACTTTCTTCCTGTTTTACCGACTAATTCCGGGATCAACGACTTAAGCATACGAGATCGATTTCACTTCCATAAAAACCCTCTTATGTTGACATATTAAGAATATCAACCCAATAATATATAATATTTTTGAGTTCACGCGAAGAACCCTAAAAACCACATAGATTAATTGATTGTTTCATCTATAAGCTATTACTAACGTTCGTTAAACGTTCTCATTTGTCATTCTAACAACGTTCTTTATCCGCTCCAACAGTTTTTAGAGCTTAAAGTTTACATCGATCACACGAAAACTCATATTATGTTTTTGATACACATTAAACTCTCTAATGTAATTGAAACACTTCCGTTTGGATCTGTCATTTGAGCTATAGAATTTGGCGGCAAAACTGTTTGCTGAAATTTCATTTTTAACTCACCTGTGGACTGTACGGTTGTGTGAAGCTATATGTCTCCATATTCTTCACAATACGTCTACTATGCCGTTTTTCTTTCAAATGACTTTTTTTATGAATTTTTATGCATAACATCTGACTCCTGTCATGTAAGACGGCGGTTCAAGATATGTTATCGTTCGTATATTTCGAATTTCTCGAATGTTTTCAAAGGTTTCTGTCAAGTTTAGTTTAATTTCCCATGCATAACCTGAGCTTATGAAACGTTTCTGAATGAAATGAAGTCAGAGATGTGGTTTTGTAATGATCATCCTCTAATACTCCTGTTCCTTTGATTGAGACCATTTATCACGGAGAGAGGAATCCGTGATGATTGTGTTTGCGGGAAAAGTTAACATTTTCTTTTCATTCAACGATGAGTTCGTTTATGACAGACTGAGCTCATTAATGTGCTAATAATTAATTTGTTTTTGAACATATTCCTCGTTATTTGCTTTGTATTTCTGTAAAGATTTTCCTGAATTCATGCCTCTGAGAACAACTCATTGCTGTCAGTCGATTAAGAAAACATGAAATTTGAGGAAACAAAGAACTAAATTATCATTTTTCATGTATTTGAGGTCGTCACGTTTTCCTTTGTTTTGCTTTATTTGTTGACATTTTGTTTTTTCGCTCAAATATACTATTTCATGATGTGTTCCGCCACTTTTGGTGCAATAAAGCCTCCCATTCATGAACACATTTGAGTTGGTTTTGACGATCAGACATCTGATTTTAAAGACAAAAAACATAATGTTCTCATGAAATAACTTATGATGTACGAGGCAATGATTATATAAAAAACTCCTAAGCATACATAGGTAGTATTACCATACTTGGTTGATTGAACTTTAACGTACTTTAACGAAAAAAAACTTGAAAGTTTTAAATTTCAAATTTGGTCAGATATTGTTTTTCTATGAAAAGTTGACAGTCCATGATCTGTCAATTGGCATCAGATGACAGGAGAACTAACGGAATGCGACATCCACTGCTATCCTTCCGATGCTTTCCTCACTCGGACTTGTGTCGCTTACCGCTTCATGGGGGAGTTGAATTATTTTTATTATTTTTTCGTCTTTCCCCCATCTCTGCTGTTGTTTTTATGAATTTTAATCAGTCGGATGTATGTTTGGAGTGTAAAATGATATTGTTGTATGAATTCGTTACATTTAAATCCAAATAAGGTGAATAATCCTATTGAAGAGCTGTTGAAAACAACGGTTCTTTTTTTCTTTTTCCTTTCATCTTCGATTATCCTTCTCTGTGTTAGTTTACCCTCTCGCAGCCAATGACTTCCATCATTCTTTCTTCTAATATGAAAACCTGCTGGTTATATTACAACTTCATTGTTACTGTGATAACTTGTCTTGTTTCAATATTTTTCTTTCGACTCTTTCGTTTTTCTCTCTTGAGTACACCTCATGATCATGAACGTTTTCAAGCATTTTGATAAGGCTTTAACCTCTAACTGAATTGCTAACTGACAAACATAGCATGTTCTTCAGCATACTCATGTAATCAAAGAATGCTGCCCTTTCACATATGGAGCATACAAACACATTCCATAAACAGTTACGCTTAAGCTTTCACTTTCTTCTCTCCCTCGCCATCTGTTTTCCAGTGTCGTTTTTTTCATTCTCTCTCTCTCCATACTGTTTTCTGAATGCCTTTTTTTCCAACTTACTAGTTCACTACATTATCACTTTTGAATGTCTGTATCTTTTGACAGATATTATGTTTTGAATAGAGAACGATTATTGACCGTATCACTCATATGAATTCATACGTGTCAAAGTAAATCAATCCGTCATTCTCTGTAGTTCTGCCTGTATAATTAGGTGAAATCACTCTAATTGTCAAGTTATCTATTCATAAGCTGTTGTTATCGATAACAATTTTTCACATAATTAATGAAACATGAGCAACCAAGTATACACTATCAATGTACCATCCTTGCAACAAACTGGTTCATCCAACGATAAGTAGGCTTTTCTTTCTTTTTTTTTAAATTCTGACGCATACTGTGTGTACTTAGCTAATATGCTAATCATGTACATGATCAGAAGAATCTCAACATCATTTGCATATATATGAACTCAGTCTTCAGTTGCATTCAATTATTTTTTTTCTTTCATATATGCTTTCATCTTCTCGAAATGTTTGAACTGTTTCAGCGCATCTCAACAGAACAGAGGTAATGGAGACTGGTTAACCATTATCCGGTCGACAAGAGATATCATTGAGAGCTTTATCAAAGAAGGGGTGAGTTGTTTTCTTTAACACATTTCTACATTCCATATTTCCTATTTATAACATTCATTCACACACATATATCAACTTTTGAAACATTAAAGTAAAATCTAAGGATTAGAAGGTATATAAGGTTGTAAGACGATTATCATAACTTCTCAATAGCTTGAATGAATTGTATCAAACGATTTGTTGTAGAGAAGTACATAATCCTATTCATATAGTTAATACAACCACTTTTGAAACGTCCTTCCATAAAGAAATTCACATTCATATTTGTTGAACGGAAGATGATCCGCATGAGATGATGATAAACAACATTTTGAGTGATTTCTTGGCATTCGACACACTTTCTTTTTGTGTATTTTTCAATGTTTTTTTTGTTTCTATGATGGAACAAAAAATATATTTTTATTTTAATAACAAACATTATCCTTCTGATGATAATTATGTCATTTTTAGATAAAAGAACATCTTTCTCTCTCTCTCTCTCTCTCTGTCTCTCTCTTTTTCTTTCTTCCTCTCTCTATCTCTCTCTATCTCTCTCTCTTTCGTTTTGAACTTTTTTCTTTTCTCTTATATGCTAGTTGGTAACTATATTAATAATGTCAATATATGACAGACAACTTCAAGTTTCTAACAAGCTGTTAATACACTTAGCTTATCTTCACTCCGACAGTACGCATAGTTCACTTCAGGACTAATAACTTCATTTTTATCAACTTTTTTCATTTAAGATTCTCATTTTCTTTCATTATACATCTTTCTTCCTTCTCCCTCTTTATCTCTTCCCCTCTCTTGAAATTTTGAACATTTGCTTTGGATTTCTTCTTCTTTTCAGCCGGGAAGTAGGCGGGTCACTTCTGCTTCAGCTGCACCAGTCAACACCGCCATGGCAGCTGAGACACAGGTCGGTCTTTTTTCTACATGAACTATTTTTGTAAATGTTTCAAAATTATGAGAGTGATTTATTTAGATGGAAAAACAAATGGACGGCAGCGAGCCACGAGTTTTTCGGAAACGATGGGCCATCCTCATTATGTTCATTTTGCTTAGTGCTAGTAATGGAGCACAATGGATACAGTATTCTATCATTGCAGGATTAGTCTCAGACTTTTACGACGTCAGGTATTTCCTAATTGATCATTATCAACACATAAAAGGTTTTCAGCTATACGGCTGTTGATTGGACGAGCATGATTTACATGTTGACTTACATATTCTTCTTCATTCCAGCAGCGTAAGTTCCTTAATCCATCATATCTTAATAATGAGAGCAAGATAAACTTCTATAAAATATAAATAGTTCAAAGAAAAGTTTGTTCATGTAACTTGAAATTTAAAGAGCTTTTCTCGGCTTCCCTCTTACCTTCTATGTTTGATTTTCCTGATTGATATGCGGATACACCTTTTTTCCGATATTTTCCACTCAAACACTTGAAAGGCTGTTCGTATACTTAAAGATAAATGTTACAAAACAGTTTAAAAGTAGTACTTGAAAGAAAGGTGGGAGGAAGGTTAAGAAAAGCTAAAGATTATTTGAAACTCTTTTGTTAGTAACATAATTTCGGATACGGTAGCATTGAAGCAGAAATGTTTGGGGGAACAATTCGCGTAAGATCAAAAGAGCACAAAAGATCATATGATTTGTTGGAAATGCTTTTGACTTTATTTGTATGTAATTCGGCGAAAGGTTTGAAAGTTCTGAAAAGAAGCATAAGCTGAAGTTTCTTATGTAAAGCCTTTTGATATATTTGTCAGTCCTCTTGTTGTGTCTCGATTGCTGATAGACAATGGCTTGGCAACGACACAAAAGTAAATACTTTGAACAAGCTCTTCAACTACTTCGCACCCATACACACGTAGATATGATGATGTTAACTACAAGTAAATAGGAAATGTCAAAGTTTTACAATTTGTGAGTTTTCAGTTGGCTCCTGGATAGATATGGCTTGCGTGTGTCGATCCTTCTTGGAGCAGCTGGAAACTGTATTGGAGCTTGGATCAAAATTTTATCCACTAGCCCTGGTGAGTCTGCTGTTTTAAATGTTATCATAATTTGGCTGATATCAGATGCCTTCTGGATCACCTTCATCGGACAAACTATTGTGGGCGCTTCACAAATGTTCACATTAGGAATTCCTCCAAGATTGGCTGCCGTTTGGTTTGGACCTGATGAAGTATCCACAGCTTGTGCAGCTGGTGTGTTCGGCAATCAAGTAAATAACAGCTTTTAGTTCTTAAATGTTTGATGTGTTGAAGCTTGGAATAGCCGTAGGTTTTGTGCTTCCTCCTTTGCTAGTTCACAACGGGACAACAAACGCTGTTGCTTGGGATTTGAATGTTTTGTTTTTGTCATCAGCAGTTGTGAACACGCTCATCTTTGTCTTAATAATTCTCTGTAAGTGTTTCAAAGAACTTCTTTCATTTGAAGTGATCTCTGTGCTATTTGTCATTACGTTGTTGCAGTCTTTACATCAAAGCCTTCTGTGCCTCCCAGTTTGGCCCAACTAACGGCTCAGGAAGAAAAAGCTTTTGATTCCAACTTTTGGAGCACCTTGGCGAGCCTCTTGACATCCAGGAACTTTGTACTACTCTTTGTAACATATGGTAATTAGCGTTTAATCTTAGCCCGGAAGCAAAGTGTGGAGAATAAGTTGAAAGATTACATGTAGGTGTGGAGAATAATAGGTAAAAACAAGAATCTATTAGAATTGAATAGGAACAAAGATCATAAAAAGAAAATTAAAAGTGTGAAAACGAGCATTAAATTGAGCATTAAGAACATATGCAATGGAAGTTGTTGATGAATTGAATCAGAGTATTCGAATTCTATGAGATAGATCTTATTTTCAGGTATAAACACCGGGGTTTTCTATGCTGTTTCAACTCTTTTATCTCAAATGGTCTTATCCTTCTATCCTGATGAGACTGAGACAGTCGGTCAGATTGGTTTGGTTATTGTATTGGCCGGAATGATTGGATCGGTAGTTGGAGGATACTCGTTGGATAAATTCAAAAAATTCAAGTTAGATTTTTATAATAATCTTTATAACAGTTAGTACTACAGATGGACCACTATTCTCGTTTATCTATTCTCCTTCCTTGGGATGCTGTCCTTCACTTTCACTCTTAACATGGGATCAATCGCTATAGTATTCCTGAACGCGTTTCTCTTAGGGTAACATCGAGTTCATTTCCAAACATCATCTTTGATTTTACAGCTTCTTCATGACAGGATATCTACCGATTGGTTTTGAGTTTGCTGCTGAAATTACTTACCCTGCAGCTGAAGGTACAACTTCGGGACTTCTGAACGCAAGTGCTCAGGTATTTATCTTTTTGACTTAGCATAAATGTTATTTTCACACATTTTTTTAGATTTTCGGCATAATTTTAACGCTATTTATGGGATATGTAATGCATGGTGTTAGCATTTTCGCATGCAATATTATCATGACAATGGTACTCTTGGTGGGTACAGTATTGACAGGTAGTTGACGCAACCATGAGCATTACAATTTCTTTCATCTTTTCAGCTTTAATCAAGGAGGAATTGAAAAGACAGAAAGCACATCTTGTACATGCTCATATTCCTGTAAGTGTAAATTATGTTTTCTCTCACAGTCCACTGTATTTCAGACATCCGAAACATTGCTTACAAACTGTCCTCTGACTAACTGATTTCACTGTTTTATCAGTCATAGGAGAACGATGTCGTATTTCTCGAACATTCATACTGAAACTCAGTTTTTTTTCAGAAATTTTAAAAAGTTCATGCCGCATTTTAATTTGGCATTAACTGTTTCTCAAAAAGCCAAATGCGGGTTAATAAAGAACAAGTTTGAAGTTTTTAAAGCATTTTCCCATTTTGA
>CALQYR020004086.1:0-14790 GCA_943334845.2 Auanema sp. JU1783 | reverse complement strand
CTCTCTCTCTCTCTTCTTTGTTTATCTCTCTTTCTCTCTCTCTCTCTCTCTCTCTCTCTCTCTCTCTCTCTCTCTCTCTCTCTCTCTCTCTCTCTCTCTTTTTCTCTCTTTCAGTCTCAGAGAAGCTTTCTCTCAAAGAAGGGATTATTATTATATCATCTCCTGTCTACTATAGGGAAGAAAATTTAAAATCTTTCATGATTTATTAGTTAAAACATGACGCGACAAATGTTGACAGAACACAGAAGAATCATTTTTGTAACGACAAAACTTTTAAGGCTTTAAAAAGACAACTCCCATAAAAGGTAAACACTGCGAATTAAACAGAGAAAGGGTGATGGAGAGAGACGGGAGAATGAGAGAGAATGAGAAAGCTCTTGTTAAGCATTAAACGTCACACATGTAATGGCTTTGGAGATGGTGCTTCTTCATGACTGCCCTCTCCTCTCCCTTTTCAATCAGCCTCACCCTCCACCCTCTCTTTTCTAAATTCGGTTATTCCTACATTACCTGCTACACGAGCACATTCTGATTAAAAACCTTACTTTAAATGAAAATGTTTGACACAAATACGTTCGGAGTGACTTGGTATACCAAAAGAAAAAAATTTTCGTCCTCATTTCTCCTTTTATGAAAATTTACTCCTCGGGCCTAGATAGCATGCTCTTATGAGAGGATCAGGGATAACAATTATCTGAGACAGTATGTAGCACTAAGAGTGTTGCAAAAGATAAAAATGAAACGTCTGAAAGAGACGGCAAAAAAGGGAAAAGAATAAATCTAAAGGAGCTGAGTAAATGGAACCAGTTGAGACAGTTCCGAATATGGTTGGTGGCGCTAATTCATCTGCCATCATCTGGGGTGTCAACGGTTTTTTTTCTTTTCCCACATCGTCATTTCTCAAATATTTTGAACATGAACGTCTTCTGAAAGAGAGAGAGAGAAAAAGAAAGAGTGAGAGAATGAGAGAGAAAAGGAATTATCTGAGGGATTCCTAACTCTCTTACAAAAAATGAGATAAAAAGATAAAACCCAAAGGTTTTTAATGCTCTCATTATCTCTGAAGATCTCTCAGCAGGGATGCCAGATGAAAGATTTTTGCAAATTTTTAAAGATTTTCTCAAAGAAACTTTCGAGGAGAAACATTACGACGCAATGACTTTGGTGAAGATGTAAAAAGCCATTTTGATTTTTAAAAGAAAGAAAAAAGATTTTCTTTCAAAATGAAAATAAAAAATAAATTTTCTTAGAAAACTTCAAAAATGACGTCATGGGGCCGAAGGTTGACATTGGAAAATCAATAGATCATTTGATCATTATAAACTATATACCTATAGTTAAGAGAGGGAGGAGGGGAAATGTGCGAAGCACATGGTCATTCTTTGAATGACGAAACGAAGAGACAGTGGAAGATGTAATAACTACGTTTGCCCTCAGCTCACCTCTTAGATCACTGAACCAGGAAAAAGATGGGCACGATTACACGGGAACATCTCCTTTTCTCTATTTCATCTGGTTCATCCTATTCCCCAGCCTGTGTGCTGGTGTCACCAACCAATCTCTCTTTCTCTTTCTCTCTTTTTCTTTCTCGAGCAGTTCTGACCTCTGACATGTATGCCATCTTGAGTCGCATTTAAAGAAAAAGATATTTGATTAACAAAATAATAGAAAATAAGAAATATTCAAGTTTTTGAGCAATGGTCTCATAGTATCAATACAACACATGACTTCTTCAAACAGGTGATTAACTTTTGAATTTGAGAAGCTAATGATAGAGAGAAGAAAAAAAAAGAAAAAAAAGTGAGGGAGAGGGGAACCCTTAGGATAACAAACTTTTGAAAATCATTCTTTGACGAATATGAATAATAATGATAATATCATGTATAGTATGTATAAATAGAAATAGAGAGATATATCATATCCATATGAATGTGAGGAGAGTGCAGAGAAGTGAGAGGAAAATTTTTAAAAATTGAAGTGTTTATTCATCGTAAAAACGCAAAGAAAAAATGAGGGAAAGAGGTTTGTTAATAACGAAACTACAAACTAATAAGGTCTTGAACAGAATCTGAGAATGTACTAAGGACATTCGTTTTTTTATTTTTGCTTTTCTTTTTGTTCGAAAAATTTCTTTTGGCCTTTGACGTGTTAGTTGATATGATTTCGAACCTTTCTTTCACCTTGATAATCATTTGATGGATTGATGATGACGACATTCAATATTCTGTTTGATTAATAAATAAAAAAAAAGATTTCTCACTTTCACTATTCTATTTCGTTTAATTTACATAAAAGAAAGAGAATATTCAAACAGAAAAGAGAGCTTGAGAGGAATGAAAGACGCAATTTTTGGGGGAATACCCTAGCACATGATAGATGATGTGTGATGAAGAGAGTATAAGAGAAAGAGTGGTAGAAATGAAATTTTTTAAAAAGCAGGCGGAGGAAGAAAAGCAAATGGACGTATGGAGATGGCAAAGGAGTTGCCGGCATTCATGAGAGCGACTGCGAATAAGCCAAACAATGACCCAACAAAAAAAATTTATTGAAAGCTGTTGAAATTTGAACGAGAAAAGAAAATCTTTTATTATTTTGTTAGCAACAGATCAAAGATAAGCTTTTTTTTAACTGCAAAAGGAAGTGATGAAGTGATGAAGAGAGGGAGTGAGAGTGTGAGAGAGTTTGGGAGAAAAGGAGAGAGAGAGGGACAGAGAAAGAAGAAGAGAAAAAGAGTGGACAATAGATAACTTATAATGAAGAGATGAATTCCTTTGGTGTATAGAAAAGCAAAAAGAGAATTTCCTCTTTCCTCTCTGAACCTCCCACAAAGAGATCTTTGGAAACGGAAACAGAATGTTAGAGAAATAGAGAAGCAGAGACTTCCAACTTTCAAACAAACTTCTTTTAAGAGAAGTATAAAGAGTGAGAGAGAGAAAGAGATGTGAATCCTATAAGGTAGTTAAACGAAAATTCAATGACTGTCTAGTCCAATGCTGAGTATCAAAACCCGATTTGAATCAAAAAAAAGTGTAAAGAAAAAGATAAATTGGCAAGTGAAATAGGACAAAGCGCGACAATAATCTGTTATGGAAAATTAAGCAGAAAAATTAATTTTTATCAGAAAAGATGTGAGGATTTTTCGGTTCTCGCAACGATTATATGTGAGCTTTAAAGATCATGTTATTTCAGCTTTTCCCTTGGAGCTACTCTCTCATAATCTCTTGCTATCTCGATTGCCACTTTTCTGACAACCTGCTTCTCTTCATTCCTTGAACTCTCTCCTATGAGTATTCTCTCAGAATAAATGTAATATTTAATATGATATAAATATAAAAGAATAAAACTGCTCTATATGGAGATAGATTGGATGACGAAGGGAAGGCAGGCAGAGAGGGAGAGAGAGAGAGAGAGAACACAAAAAAATTTGAATAAATAAGCTGCTAAAACGCCAGCTTGTTCTCTGACAAAAATAACGGAAATCTTAAAGTTTGAACCTATCGGTTGATGTTAGGGGGGATGGGGGTGGGGTGTAAGGGTAAGGACATCAATTGCCTTTCGAACTTTCTCAGTTCTTAATGAATAACCACACCGTCTGACAGGAAAATGACACGACGTCGTCGACGTTGATGATGATGACGATGATGATGATGGAAACAACAGATGAATTGGTGTTTTTACTCGGTAACACAAGCTTCTCTCATAGATGATTGGGACGTTCTTGTTCACTTCAATTGAATCTATCAACAAATAATATTTGTTTTTATTAACTTTCAATACGTTTCAGCCATTTTTTAAGGATTTTTTTTGTCTTGAACAAACAAATCTTTTCTTCCCAGGACCAGACACTATTCTTATTGTACGGAAAAGAAAAAATGAAAGAAAAAAGCTTTTACTATGTGGCATAGTTAACGATACTCAAAAACAACCAACCAGCTCACTCCTGGGGAACATAATTTCATTTTATCTTGGAAATATAAATTTCCTTTTAATACAGCTCTCATTAGGCCATATCGATGTTGACGTCAGAGGACTCGTTAGATAGTTATCATCGGCTTAATGATATCACCTTCAGTTTCTCCATCTACGTAAATCCCTGTTACTGAGATGATGCAACAGCGTTTGTGGTTTTTTCTTCTCAACATTTCTCCAGAATCACTTACAGAATTATATTTGTAATTCGTGACACTCAAACATACACAAACTATGCATGCCGTTTACCTTATACAAGAAAATTTTTTTTTGTTTTTTCAATAAACGCCAATCTGCGTATAAAGGTCTCATTTGTACTTCTCTACTTGATTTGCTCATTAAACTTATTCAATTTAATTATTTGTTATATTTCTTAATTATATTAGGCGCGAAAGATATATGTGACTTGTACTTACAACCAAAGTCTATCCTTTTCTTGTTTGCAATCATTTGGATCTGTGGTATGATTTTTTCCTGCGTTTCAAGCTTCGTCATCTGAATAACATGATTGAATATCTGAATTGAATTGAATGAATTGAACTTCTGGAGCACCAAAACCAATTGAGAGACTGAACCCCACTTCACTCATTCTCTCCTGCATCCTCTTGCTCTCTCTTACATTCCATCGGTTGAACCTCGTTTGCCTTATGCTCATGGTCCATTTCTCTGTTTTTATTTTTTTGAACTTTCATCCAATTACTCAATCATCTTTCTATTTTTAATCTTCTCTAAGATAACTAATTGGAAGATTAGTATAATTACTGTGTTTGATGGAATAGTTAGTAATTGTCGATGGAATTTTGAAGTTCCCAGTGAATTATGTATATTAGTAAGAATAACTCTCCTTTCTCGTTACTCATAGTGCTCTCGTTCTCTCTCATTTCTATCATCATATGCCTCTGTTTCTCTTCCAGTACGTGCTAGTCATCTTTCATACATGAACTGTCAAACGATTGTTGTACAAAATCTCATTCATTCCATCTTTTACTCAAAAGCAAGTGGGAGCAATGCGAATGCTCATCCATTTCCTCTCACAACAGCCAATCATTGAGAGAACTTGTTAACCTTCCCCTCACCCCACGAAATCACCTTGTTCTCTTTCTTCCACAGATTTCCACTAACTTTTTTTGTTTTTTCACCATTCATTCTCGTCGAAACAATAGCAAAGATGATTTGATCCGCCAGTGAGTTCATTTTTGAAATATTTCTCACGCAGAGCGGTTGCATTCAAGATTTATCTCCTATCTTCCAGTCTTCATATCCTTAGAGCATCTACAAAAGGACTATATCGAAGCCTAAATATTAGAAAGCTTGAATTTGTGAAGAAAGTCTGTAGATAATTAAATAAAGTAAGTGTTAATAGTCAAAACAAAAAAATCCAGTTTTCTGTCACATCTTATGGATGTCATCTTCCTTTATCTATGCATTGCTTCGTTCGTCTTCGTGTTATTAACGATTTCATTGAAAGAGTTCAAAAGAAAACAAATTGAAAAGAACAAAAAAAGCTTTTTCCACTGTTTCCTATGAGCTTTTTCACATCCGTTTCATAGTTAATGTCTTGGTTTTTGCAATTTCTCTTAGCAAATTTTCTTTGTTTCGCACATTATCACAGGTCATCTATCTTCTAAGCTTCTTCTCTTCACTTGTCTTTCGAACTAAGCTTTTGATGTTGCGAATTTTGGCGATCATTTTGGACATTCGGATGCAAACGAAGCTCGTTCTCAAGTGATTTATGGACGATGAACTGTTATATGCCACATACCTCATTTAATCGTTTAAATGTTATTTAATTATATGATTCTTTTGTATATTCTCTGCAAATCAATGACATTAGCGCCTTTCTCTCTCTTTTCCTTTCATGTCTTCTCCTCTGTCCTTCTATCTACGTTTCTCTCCTCTAACAGTTCGACTGATCTATCCTGTGTGCTTATTCCATTCTTGCCTTTTCCCTCAAAATGTTTCATTGTTCTCTTCACCTATTCATAAAAAATACCTTCTCGCTTCATACCTGTCTACTGGTCATCTTATCCTGCTTTTCACACTTTTTTTCTTGTCTCTTGTTCAATCTCTCCTCTTCTTCTCACCGAAGTTTAGCTATTGCCCACTTACTATTCCCTTTCTCTCTGTCTTCCTCTCACAGTTTTGCTTTTCCTCTCTCATCTTCTGATTCCAAAATTCTTTTGGTTTTTCCCGTATTTTTCTGTTGTTCAAATCAGATGTGTTTCATTAAAGTTTTCAATGCAATGATGATTAATTCGACACTCCATTCATCACTTTCAGCCCACACTTACATCTGAACTTAAGCTTTCCAGCTTTACCACTCAATGTGCTTTCCATTATTTGCCACACATATCTTTTGAGTCTGAGCCGCAGCTCCTTTTTCTCAATTTCTCTCCACATCTGCCTCATTCTCTTCCAGAAATTGTTAAAGCTGCTTCAACTTTCAACTTTCTCTTCTCCCCATATCCCTCCCTTGCTCTCTCGGTACATATAACACTTTTTTTTCTCTTATCCAGTCTTACACACACGCTGATTTTCTCGATGATACTTTCTTCCTCTCATAACTTCACGCACACATGCTTTTCCTTTGCTTTATCCTAACTGCCAGTCGGAAACAGATGACAGATTGAGTTGTATCGGTTCGACTTTTCATCATTGTCTATCTTGCATTTCTCCTCGTCCTCTCTCTCTTCATACTTGCCGTTACTTTCCGACTCTCTTGAGCTTTCCATACATTAGTCGGAGCGTTTTTTCTGCTCTCACTTTTGATTCAAACGTTGTTGTAAAAGAAACTTTGACTGTATTTCAACGCGTTTGATGAATACTGTCCGGTTTTCTGTTCATTCGACCCGAAATGTTTGATTTAGTGCATCTTAGAGCATGAAATATCATTTGTCTTCAAAACGTCCGCTTTTTGTCGTTCGCTAATTCTACGTTAAAAAGTTTCATTTCTCATTTTTTTTAATTTCACATAATCTCAGTTTCACTTTCATGATGACGTCATAAGATATGATCAATCATACTTACACATCTTGCTCCATGGTTATTACTATCAACATTAACATTTATTTATTCTTTGCCCTGTAATCCATTCAACCACCCATATTTACATATTGATTTGACCTCTTAATACAGCTGGCTTTGACTTGTAATTTTCACGCAAGTTCCTCTAAATTCCAATTCATTTTCATTTTTCATTAGTCAAAGAACGGTTGTGCTCTTCTTCCTCTGCTCATTCTTTGCCTCCTTCTCTATTCATCAGCTTTTCCAGTCTCTTCTACATCTTCCTCTTTCCGGCGTTCCAACCAAAATGACAACATGTGAAAAAAAAAAGTTTTCGCTGCCATTCAACTGCCTCCCTCCAAATACGATTAACTAATCGGGGCATTCTGGTTATAGATGAGAACATTTGAATATATTTTACCTTCTTTTTACTATTCTATTACGAATTTACATGGCTAACGGAACTTGTGGTAGAAATTGAATGTCTCAGATTTCAAGACGTTGAGAGATTTCTTTTCTTTTCTCTCTACTTTTTATTCTCTTTTGTTGTTAAATTTCTTTTTTTTTAATCCTTTTATTACTTTCTGTTCATGCCTCTCCTTCTCCCTTCTTTCCCATCTCTTCTTAGTCATTTTTATCTTTTTATCTTTATTAGTTTCACAACCAGATTGAACTACTTGTTATTTTGAATAAAAAATACATTTGACCGTTACATGAAGATGATCACGATTTTCATTATGAATTCTCTCTCTTTCTCTCTCTCTCTCTCTTTCTCTCTCTACCTCTATCCCTCTCTCTCTATCTCTCTCTCTTCTGTATATTTTCATTCTTGAAAGTATTTTTACGCCATTTCACTAAAACTGACCATTTGTTTCCCTTTTTAGCCCATTTGCTTCCAAAACTAACTCTTCTCTCTCCTTCCCACCACCACATCAAGCTGTTGTTATTTATTGTTTTTCTCTCGCTTCAAATGTTATCACTTTCATGCTCTCAAAAGCCCGAAAAAAAACAAAAAAACTGAGCTTCCTCATCAATTTGATCACTTTTGTAATACGTTTCTCATCACTTTTTGAAACGTTTTTTAATAACATTTCTGCCGTTTGTCGCATTTTTGGGCTTTCAAGTGCACCGTCTCCACCTGTTTGAAGCTTCTCATCTTGTATGAAGTTCATTCGGTACTTGAGGATGTCACACGTTTTGACGTTCTTGACTTTTCCGCATCTTGATCTTCACGAACTACCTGCAAAAGCTCACATCAGCATTAATCAGTTCCACTATAATGACAGATTTATGGTAATACTAGTCGTTTTTGTTTCTTTTACTCTGTTCTTCTCACGAACTTTGGCCTTCTCTTCTCGTTTTTCGACCTTTTAGTTTAATCAGTTGACTCTAGTTGACGTTATTTTCTCTTGTTTAGTTAAATATTGTCTTCTGCACATTCTTCTTTTTTTTCTTTACAGAATATCTTGTGCGCTGTGGACAGTATTGGCGGAGCTTCTTACCATTTTCTCTCTTCTAAATACAACATCATCCATATATGGACTCGAAGAATGACTGGTATTGTAATAAACGTGGTCAATACCGTTCCATTGCCTTCGGAACATGGAAAGCCGGAGCTGCTCGTCGGTTAAACCTCAGGTATTCAGATTTATTAATACTTTCTCCACACTTTGTTTTCGTTATGAATGTTCGTTTCTGTTGTAGCTTATTGTTTCCTCTACTTCTCCTCCTATCAACTTTCTCCTCGCCAAATATGTTCTTAACAGAGAACTTTCTTTGTTTACTTCACACACCCCGATTCGGTTTGGAAATGATCCAATTATATTCTACAAAACTGCCTTTGTTTGAAAAATGATTTTAGTTTTCAATATTTTGAGAATTGGAAATCGAAAAAATTCTGTCTGACACACTGGCGTTCGCATTTGATGTAGCATTCCTTTACTCACTCCGGTGCTCACCGTCTTTCATAAAGCTGGCTTCCAATCCACCCTGAGCTCAAAACTTCTGATTTTTCTACATTTTTGTAATGGTTGAATGGTTGATTGGCCATGTTATTGGAAATATTTGAATGGCTTTTTGAAAATTTTTACTAGATGATTATGATTTGAATTGAACTTTTCTTTTATTCGGCTGGTTTATGTAGAATTTGAACAATGGCGTTTTCGGCCACTGTTGTCATTCGACCTCCTTTCTCTCTCTCTCTCTCTCTCTCTCTCTCTCTCTCTCTCTCTCTTACTCCATGTATTCCTCTATCTCAGGTATATACCTCTGTAACTTCATATGGTATACCATTTCTCTTCTTATTTTGTTATTTCTCTTTATCTTTGCCGCGAGCCTCCTCCATACAATCTATCTCTCTGTGTATACTTCCTCTTCATTCCTATGTAATCCACTTACCAATAATAAACACAACAGTCACACATTTGGACCCTGAATTACAATAGATTTTCATCTTTACTCCTCTCTTTATCTTCTCCTTCCTTGGAAATTCTCTTTTTTTCTTTATTTTCATCCAATTTTTGCTTGTTCAGCCTCCTTCTTCAATCATTTTCATTGCCTCCACTCATCTCAACCTTCTCTTCCTCACTTAACATCCGGATTTACAAGCTGTTCATACGTCCTTCATTATTTTTGAAACTTTCGTCACTTTTTCTCTCCGATTGGTTGTTTGTACTATTTACACCATTTCGCAACCCTAGTAATGCCGTTTCTCAACTTCTGAAATAAGAATCCTCAGCTGTTCGATGACGTCATTACAAAGTTTCATTATATCCAAAGGTAATCAGATGTTGCTAATGACAGCAGAATAGCATAGAAACAAGTTTATAGATACAAATGTGTTTATCTATTGCAACTCTAAGAAGAATAATAATCCTTCTATGTGTTTTCGTAAGCTTAGGCTGATTGTACCTGTGATTTAGCTTGCTAAGCTTTGAAGACTGCCGCTATATTTGATATTTTATGCTGAAGAAGCTCCAAATATGCCATCTGGTTTGATATTGTCGAGCAAATATTGAAAGATGAGAAAGTAATTGAGCTTATTTCCAGTCAGTCTAATGTATTGTTTGAATTCGAAAAATTTCTTGACAAAAATGGCGTGTATCTCTCTTACTCTCTCTTATAGCATTCAATTCCACAAAGAAAAGAGTGAGATATGGTTGTGTATGATATTATGGTGAGCACTCCATCAAAAAAGGAAAGACGATAGAAAAATAGAGAGATAGAAGAGGGAGAAAGATGTGGAAAGGAATGTTCATGTGACAGAGGTGACATGACACCTTCAAAGCGGCTGTTGTAAGCTTGAAAGCGAGTGATTTTCTTGATCTGACCACATTTCATCTTTTTTGTTACATTTCCCACACATACAATTTTTCGACAGCTGAAGAGCGTGAAGTGTTCTGTCAATCTCTTATTATTAGACATTCATTAATATTTCTTCTTTTTCTTTTTTTCTCATATAGTGTCTTTTCAATATTGCTCTTCTTTAAACTTTTTTTTATGTTTCATTGCTATCTTGAACATGTGCGACTTAGTCAGCTCTGCTGCTTAATTAATGATTCTGTGCATTTCATGACGTTCATCTTCTGTCATCTCACTAGCTTCTCCATTATCTTAAATTATTTCATTTCTCATTTCAATTCTCGAAATCTTCTTTGCCCTCCCTATTATCTATTTGATTCATCTAGACGAAGCACATTGTATACGAATGAAGAGCATCTTTATATAAAGACATCTATCATATAAATGTCTTAGCTTTACGACCTTTTCCGAGCTTCTGCCTATCCAAGCTTTCTGGCGATAATAATATGCTTCCTAATCCATATTATTTCTACCTGAAATAATTCCAACGGCATATTTTATTTTTACAATCTTGCTCTGCGCCGACCGGTTGGTCGCAATTCCGCTAAATTTAAATCATTTGTAATTTGCGTACAGCACGGACGGTTGCATTCATTCCTTATTCAATCATCCGAATTTTGCTTTTTAGTACGAAAGTATTATTTCATTACTTTCCTCTTTATTTCTTGATCGACATTAGAAAACACAAAAAAAGGAGAGGAGAAGATGAGGAAATCATAAATTGGCCATAAATCTCAATGTTTAAACGTATCAAAGAGTTTTATTGGCCAAATCAACGACCAAACATATGGACCATTTTCATGAGTTTATATATATTATATATTCTTATACCCTTGTATGTACAATCATCATCATTTTATATTCTTTGTCTTCTCCAACTCATTTTATATTTTTTCTTCCGCTCTCATCCTATTATAACATGCTTGTAACAAACGTCTTTGTCAGCTGTCAACTGAAGCATTTGTCATTAATTTACTATCTGAAGACATATAGTCTGCTTGTTTATTTAGTTTTTTTAGCCTTTTCATCTTCTTCTTCAGAATATGAGCTTATATTTCGTTTATTTCAGAACTGACGAAGTCAGACTCCGAGACAAAACTAATTTTTCCACCAAGAACTTGCGATTAAGTAAGCTTAATCGAGAGAGCCGTCGAATGGGTGAAAGCAGTCCAAATCTGAGTCGCTTGCATCCGACTCAAACACAAAGAAGCCTCGGTATTCGATACTAATGAGGATACTAGAATCTATTTTTTCTGCAGGTGCCATGCCAAGTTCCCTGTCCATCAGCCAACGACTAGCCGATACTTTAGACTGTTACTCGAGCTCCGAATATGTAGAATATGTAGAAGAACAAAAAGGCACAGGTAAGCTTTGTCTAAAGTTCTTCGATTATATTTATTTATGAACTTTTACTTACTTTCGAACTATTTATAAACGAAAAAATGTTTGTTCTGAGACTTGGTCATCTTCAAAACTGTCTTCTTCATATGATCCTGATGTAGCGCCTTCTCGCTACTTAATTTCTTATGTCAACAATAAATTCTCTGCGAAGGAATGCCTTGAAATAGTTTTCACGCGCTACTGGTGGGCTGGCTTTTTTCATTCGAAAATTCTGTCATCTAAAGAGCGAGAAGAACTCAGAAGACGACTTGTTCTCGGTTTCTTCTATACTGACTAACCAGCCTTTCATTTCATCAGCACTTCTTGGCTCCTGCAGTTGTTGCTCTTTCTGTCTATCATCGATTCTGTTTTGATCACTGTTGAGTTTCACATGCTTGAAATCTCTATCTCCTCATGTCTTCTTGAAACTTGTTGCCGTTAACAAGCTCCCCTTATCTCTGTCTTCCTCCTCATAGTCCATCTTTTCTTCTTTCTCAACTAATCGATTATGTGATTTTTTTGGAAGAGGAACTTATACACCAATTTTTCATCACCATCTAGCTTCGTCTTCTCGATTTTGAATGATCTAACAAGCACATGTATTTGAATTTTTCGTCGTAGCAGGCAAATAATTGAATACATGAATGAGTACAGCAAGCTTCCTGTTTGCCCTCTTGAGCTCTTTCTGTTCTTTTGAAGCTATCACCTATCCATAGTTGCTTATCTCAGCGGCTCATCCATTTCAACTTTGATACATTTTCTCAAAGATATCATCTCTCTTTATTTTTATGCGTTCGTTAAAACGCATTAAATCAGGTAACTACTTTCAATGCACTTCCCTCTCTTAGGTGTTCCTTTCCTATTTTCTTTTGAATCTCAGATGGGTCAATCGCGTCAGTCACAGTTGTTTAAACATATCCTAGCTCGTTCGAATGATTGTTGCTTTCAGAATGGTTTTGATTAATCCATTCATCTTTTTTTTCGAGTTTAAAAGAGACAGAAACATACCTGAACGGCTTCATCTCATCTTCTGCGTAAAAAAGAGCAGTTGGTGTCAGCGAAAGATCTTTTGCTCGCCATTGCTCTTGTCGCAAACTTAGGAATCGCCACACTTTTTAGAAACTTTTACTTGACCTTCTTCCGCATCTGGTCAAGCTGGAAACTCAGTTTTCGATTCTCATAATGCTATTAGAATTTGTGGTTCGAGGTAGGTGTTCTCGTTCCGGCTGCTGTTGACTGAACGTTTGATCTGACAAGTTTCATTTTCATATTGTTGTTTGCTTTGTTCCTTCTCGCAAGCATTTTTTTATAAGCAGACAATCTATGTCTGCTAACAGCTAGATGTTCCGTTTGATTATCATATAATCATTTGGAAGAAGCAAATGTTTATAAGATTTGTCTTGAATTTTCCGATTGATTGTTTGGTATCATCAGCTCATAACGTCAGTTCAAACATTCTTTTGATTTCCATTTTATTCCCCGGGGAAAAAATTTAGCAATTTTTGAATAACATCAGCTCATGTGTTTGTTTTCAGAAGCTGCTTGTGATAAGCAGGCTTTGGATACTTTGAAAGCCGCTTTTCGGTTAGACCATAACCTAAACTATTCATTGACAGCGAATCGGCAAAGTAGATTAGAATCATCTTTGCAACGAGCTCATCACAGGTTCGTTTACTCGTTTTAAAATCAATGCGATGATTCTTGTTGCTCTTCAGATCTCAGAGTGCTGGTGCTGATACGCATAATGCAATTCACGACTGTGACGCTTCTACCTCAACAATGAAAAGTTCATTAAGCCGAACTGATCACAGCAATAACACGCGGTTTCTTCGCGCCACCAAAAAGTTTTTCCGTAAAATTTATAATTCTGCAACTCTCCCCACTAACAAGAAGCAGGCTGAAGCTTGTGACGACCGCTCACGTTCCCGCCAAGATGTTTCAAATATCCAAAAGTAAGATTTCTGAAAGTTTTGTCATTGATCCATTTGTTCTAGTGCACGGTCTGTTTTGATTTATAATGATGAAGATTACTGTTCCGACGTCTTTGTGAGTGAAAGGACACCAAAATCAAGCCTTCAAGAAACGACTACGGACAGTGGATTAGACATGGATAGGTACGTTAAACTTTAAACAATTAGCATACACATGTCATCGGTGTTGTCTGTTATCTTCTTCAGAGATTTCGATTGCTGATTAATGACAGAATGCCTATTGATTATTTATAGATCTTTCAAATATACTCCAAATTTCAGATCTTCAACTCCTGATCAATCTCTTGAATCCATTACATTAACCTCAAAGTCAGACCTTTCCGATTCTCGTTCCGTTAATAACTCTAGCTGCAAGCAAGGAGAAAACTGGAATAATTTGTTTGAACAGTTGAGAAGAGAAATGGTAAGAGAAAGTCTAAAAGTATCAGAAAATTGTTTAATTTTTTCAGAATGATATGAGAGTACGTGATGCACAAATTCTAGCTGATCTCCACAGGGTTGAATGGCACTTGCAAAGTGTTAAACGATCTCGTGATCCATCAGATAACCTTTATCCTGTCCAAAGTTTTCAAATTTGAGAAGGGATTTTAACATTCTCTCATAATGGGATATTATATGATTGTATATATAATATACCAGTGAAATATTAATTAAGTCGGGTAGTATGTTTGTTTTATTCTATGTTTTATATCATTGTGTCAATGTTGTTTTAGTCTCTTCAGCCTTACATTTCTTCATTTATAAGCAATGAGGCAGAGACGATTTGAAATGCCTTTCGCATATT
This sequence comes from Auanema sp. JU1783, assembly GCA_943334845.2. Taxonomy (NCBI): domain Eukaryota; kingdom Metazoa; phylum Nematoda; class Chromadorea; order Rhabditida; family Rhabditidae; genus Auanema; species Auanema sp. JU1783. The sequence goes on along the minus strand of CALQYR020004086.1, from coordinate 303 downwards.
TTCTAATAAAGGATTGGCTCTACTTTCTCCGAGAACACCAAACTAGATATTAGAATTTAATATTAAATCAAAATATTTTGAAGAATCTTGATTTTTCTACTATTACTGTCTATTCAATATTGCGGAACGGCACGACCGCTCCTCACGTAAACCGTGTGTTGGGGAATGAAATTAGCGTGAGCAAAGGCACGACCGCTCCACACGTAAACTATTTGTTGGAGAATGAAACTGTTTTGTTTTCATTTTCTTCGCTCCAATAAAAAATGAGCGGTGTCCTCCTGCAAACTTCAGAGGGTTAGGATT
>CALQYR020004084.1:0-14410 GCA_943334845.2 Auanema sp. JU1783 | reverse complement strand
CTCTTGGTAAAAACATTTATTCATTATCTCTTAGCATAAAATGGTTAATATCATCAAAGATAACATCGAACAAATCCTTATTTTGATTTCTTTTACGCCACATGAATTCACATAAATAGCTATCTAACATCTTAGTATGAACTCCCCACATCTTTTTAAATTTACTCTTAGCAACGTTCCAAAGACCCTCAATATTGTTCGTATGTGCACCGCTCTCAGGATCAACAAAGTTATAACGATGATTAACAGTTAAGTGACTATAATGATTGGGGTGAGATTCAATGCCATTATAAGATCTCCAGCAATCACTCACGATTGTGGTACCTGGTAATATGGAATGATTAATACATTGAATTAAAGATTTGGCTGATCTATCGGGCACAGAGTAAAGGAAGCATTCTTTAGTTTCGCGACAGATTCCTCCGAACACCCATTGCTGTCGCTTTATCCTTCCTACGTTGTATTTCCTTTTTGAGACGAGAGATTCATCTATTTCGACCGTACAGTTCTGTCCTCCAATTTGAATGGGATTTTTCAGAAGATTGTAAGCACAAACTTCGCGTAAACAATTGTTGTAATCAACGACTGTATTAATTGAAAGCGCTAGTTCGTCCTTACAAAACTTCACAGACGTGTATTCTTTAGTCCAGGCGTAAACGAACATGATAAACTTAGAAAAAGGCAAACGAGATTCTGAATAGGAATGCAAAATATCATCATAATCACCACACTACCTTCCAAATACGTTCCTGTACGAATTTGACTTTCCTTCCTACATGTCTTTTTGGTACATCTCCACCTCTCTTTTGAAATAGAAAGCGACATTTTAGTTCCACATTGCTCACAATTTTTGCTTGAAGGTATGAGACCTCTCGTTTGAAGAAATTTGATGGCATCTTCCTTGTTTGAGACTTCACTTCGAAGAGCAAGCATATTTCAAGGTAATAATTAATTACCGAATACATTCTCTCCCACTATCTACACATTATGAAATAAGGCTTAGGATAAACCTCAAAGGCTTAGGCTGAAGCTATATATTCTAGCCTAAGCCTTTTAAAAAATGGAAATCCTTTTTATAAACAAGTTTAGGGTCTTATATTGTAGCCTAAGCCTTTTAAAAAATCTAAATTCTACAAAAATAAATTCCGTGCGGCAACGGCAAAAGGGGCGGAGCCGGGGGGTGAAATAATGCATAAGAGCCGCGTTGCTTATTGTTTTATATGAATACTGTGGAGTTTGAAAATTTCCTCTAATCAAAAGGATTAGTCGTTTTGTATTCGCACACTATTCAATCATTTATCATTATCTTTCATTCTATAAATCTTCTATTGCGATAAGAAATCATTTTCTCTTTTTGTCTTTCACAGCTAATTAACTGCTCTGGAACAAAACAACTTTTGCTTCATAGATCGTAATTTGTTTCATAAACTCTTGCCGCTGTCGGCATCGTACCTAGTCGACTAGTCTGATTCAATCATTCAATCATGACGGCTCTAGCTCACATACAGCTGTACATTCATTCGCTTATTGAACTTCATGCCTTTTTGAAGATTTGTTGAAGAAAAAGATGAAGGCTGTATTACAACGTTGCTTTCGTTTTCATCTCATATTGGGGTTGGTGTGGCAGTTTTCTTTCAAAATTTCAAAACCTTCTTTTCGACTTATCTTGCGATTACTTCTATTATTTAATCAATTTATGAAATCAGCTCATTTTCTAGTTTAGTAGTTAGTCTCGTTATCTTAATACTATGGATGAATTTAGTTCTGCTGACATACTGAGTGACCAAACCCATTAGTCGAAGACGAAACGATTAAGCAAGTTTTGAGCATAGTTAAATTCCTGGTACATCAGGTCATTATCCGTGCCGGCTCACTGTTACCTCATCCATCTAATGTCTTTCCATCCTCAATACCCTGCCTGTTTGCTTCCACTTTTTTTCTTTTTTTCTTTTCGATTATCATCATATATCTATCTATCTCATTCTTTTAACACTGACGTTCCATTTCTCTGCTCTGAAATTCTCTTTTTAACAGTTGTTCTTTTGTTATTTTCATCAGACTCCGGTCACAAGATCGCCAGTCAAAGTCTATGGATCTCACTTGACGATCAAATCTCATTGCAACGATTCTCTATTCTATTTTAACCCTATCCGTTCAACCTAATCATTACTTTTAAAGATTAAATTGTTTTCAGATGAAGCTTCTTCTTGTGCTAGCTCTCATCGGAGCTGCTTTCGCCTATGGAGGCAAAGACAGTATGCTGTCCAGCAACCGTATTCATTCCGAAGATGGTCTCATAAGCTCAACTTGTGAAGAGTGTGAAGGAGTAAGGTTTTTCAATTGCACTTCAATCTATCCGCTTTACTTCAGCTCGTCAAACGATTCGTTCTTGCTTCTCACGATGAACAGAAGATGAGAGAGTTCAAGCTCTTACTTTCTGCTTTGTGCCACGAGACGTCATATGTCGAAGAATGCAAAGTGTTCGTCGCCAATATTGATAAAGTCATTCATAAATTGGAACCTTATCTGGTAAATCAGTTGATTATCTTGAAGAATGGTTTTTTGTTTTAATTTCTAGTCTGACTCTCACAGAGTTTGCAAAGCTTTCCGTTTCTGCGCCAACTCTCGACTTGATGCTTTCCACCGTGTCGGACTCCTCTATGCCAAGAAGGCCCTTGATCAGAGCGAAGGAATGGTGAGTATTATTTTTTTTCTATTTAATTACAATGCAGAAAACATTGAAGTCAGCTGTCCCAACATGTGGACTCCGCTATTTTAAGTAAAAGTTCTTATTTTGTTTTTTTTCCAGAAGGATCTTGCTTGTGACGAATGTCAATTTGCTGCTAACGAGCTCAAGCAGTTGGTAGAAGATAAAGAAAAGCAAAAATCCATCAAGGAATTCTTCTCCAAGAGCGTTTGCATCTACGCTTACAGCTACCGTGGCATGGTTTGTTTCGCATAATGTTGACTTTTAATTCATCTCGTTCCAGTGTGACATGCTCGTTGAACAACTCCTCCCAACATTCTTCGAACAACTTGATGCCGCACTCCAAGTCCCCAAAAAAGTTGGCTAACTTTTGGATTTCTTGATTAGGTCTTTTTTTAGGCTTGTGCTTCCATTGGTTTCTGCCCTAAGGAGAAAGAAAGCTTCCGTTTGGTAGGATTTCTGAAATTCCTTTCCCGCCTCTAGGCGTATTCTACCTTTTGGGATTATCACACCCCGACAGGGATTCTCCCTTTTCTGAAAAACTCTACCTATGTATGTACCGTACCAAATGCCACCTTGTGTCAAACAAACCGCATAAATGTTGTCTCTGTTTCCTTTTTGTCGTAAGACGATATATTGCATTTGGATTATCGTTTATCATCGTTCTCAATGCTTATACCAAAGTGAACCCTCAATAAATATGACATTACTTTATCCTTTTTTATGTTTTATGTTACTTAGTCCAATGATTTAGTTGCCCATTGCTCATAACAAAGGCACTCTCAGAAATTTCTGGGCTGGAGCTAAAACTCTTCAAACCAGCCAAGGTGTAGTTCTCAAATCTTGCTTGGATTGTGAATTGGAATGTGACGAGATGCTTCATCTTCTCGAAGAAGACAAAGTGAGCTTGCTACTTCAGTAGAGTAAGGGAACTGTTTTTACAGAATGGAGTCGCCAAGATTATCCAAAACTTTGCTTGCAATGATATTCTCCCTAAAAATTTCACTGCTTCCTGTGAGGACTTCATGTCCTTATATCTCCCTACCGTTGTTTACATGACAATCAAGCAATATACTGCTCGTGGTATCTGTGAGAAATCGGATGCTTGTAACTCGAAATCCGGTAATGATTCTTTTCATTCCCAGTGCGCAACAGTTTTCTTCAGTAATGAACCTTGACGCTCTTTCTCTTCAAGAGAAAATGAGCCTAAGAAACGAAGCATGCACTGGAACCATGGATTACTTGAAGGTATCGTTTGTTTCTCCTACAGAAAGAATATATTCCATTTTTAGACTGCTTTACTTGAGCCTGAAGTTCAACACAACGCTGTCGCATCAATTCACTCTGAATATTGTCAAAGAGTTCCATCATTCTGGAGAGAAGGGGTAACTTTTTGATTCTTATGGAATATCAACCGTTCCGCTATCTTATATAATCGTAATCGCTATGTTCTATCTTTGCAGTGTTTCATGTTCACTGCCAAGATGATCCCTAAGCTCATCGAAAAGTCAAGTCTCATTGCTGAGAGTCATGTTCTTTGCCAAGTTGGTAAAATTGATGACACAAAAAAAATATAATCTTTTCAGCGTCATCAGTAATGTTTGGTTGGTAGGAGAATGAATGTATCGATAATTGGCAAAAATAAATTATGTATTCTTAAAATGTTTAATTCAAACCAGCATTTGCTATTGTTCGTATATATTCACAAAAACAGTTTTACAAGTACAGTAACACCGTGCACACATATGCTCGTTAAAATACTTCATAAACATTAATTAGATAGCAAAATTACCTCGTGATGACTCACACGGTAGAGAACAAAGGAAAAATACACCGTTTCAAAGATTATCGCCAGTTGCTAGGAGATACTTTTAAATAAATTAAGGAAACTTATGATTATTTCTTAGCAGGTACTGTAGCTTCGTACTCGGGATTCTTTTTCAATATAACAAGGCCTTCCAGATAAGGTGTCATTGATATATCTAAAATAATCAGTAAAATTTTTTAAAAAACTCATATCGTACATTCATCGTTTGCCAATTCTGCTCTTTCTCCGTATGCGAGTAAAACAGGGGTTGTATGAGTTTGGAATCCCGTAATAGTCTTGGGTTTACCAGCTTGAGCTACCACATCAACAGCTTGTCCAACTCTCACGGTAACGGAAACTTGTTTGAGTTGACCTGGCTTCAGCTCATCCTCGCACAAAGTTACAAGCATTCTTGGCTGCATAGCAAGAACAAGAACATATAATAAGTAATGTTGTTTGTTATTGAGAACCTGAAAAAAGGAGGAGGAATTGAACAAAGAAAATTCGGCTACATACGGAGTTATTTGCATCCAAGAAGGCAAAACAAATGGTCAGAAGGGAAGCAACGGCACTAGGACACAACAGTTGACGATCCGAGTGCCATGGATTCATGGTCATTGTTCCTTTTCCAAGATGTGTTAATCCCTGTGCGATTCTCACAAGCATGAGGGAGAACTGTAAGTTGTCTCATATAATGAAGAAAAAATGCTTTTACCTGATCTTTATGATGGTAACTTGCCAATTGGCGAAGCATCGACACTAAACGTGCGTTGTTAGTTCCAGCACCTACTAATCCCATAGCGAAAATAGCGTTATGTGCAGTATCAGCATCTGCGTCGTGAGAAAACTTGCTCAAAGTTTCCAGAATATTGAGTTGTGGGTGGGAAACGGAGATCAAAGCAAGAGCAAGAGGAACAGCTCTGCGAATTACAGGCTCACCATAACGGATTAAATGTCCGAACATTCTCAAAGCCATCTGAACAAACAAAGTTATCTGAATTTTATCGGGAAACATTCAACCTGAGATCCAACTTCTTCTCCCATTGCAATCAATCCAATACCGATTACGGCAACAGCTTGCTGACTGGAAAGGTCGATCTTGCCATCATCTTTTTTCTCTTTCTCCTTTTCTTTGTCTTTGTTATCTTTCTTCTTATCCTAACACAGAATGAGAATAAGGAGAGCGAAATCGAGGATACCTTCTTCTTATCATCTGCTGTTTCGTAGTGTTCCGAACACATATGAAGTAGCTTCTGTATTTTAAGAACATTTCCTGTTCCTGCATAAGCACACACATCCACAAGCGTAGACACCATTGATCCGAATGGCTCAGGAAGAGATCTCAATGACTCCACAAATACTTCACTCTTCTCCTGGGTTCCTACAAAGATCATTGGTGAAAAATTTTAAACAACAAAGAAAACCTAAGAAGATCAAAGCAATTCCAAGAGCCAAGAAACGCATGTTTGGTTCAGCAAGCTCTTGTTCACTTTTTTCCATCAATGTTTGCAGCATTTCCATAGCTACAGTATGATCCGCAGTACCGACCATAATCAATCCCAAAGAAAGACCGGCAAGCCCTTTTACTTCAGCAGTAGAAGAATTTTTCGTATCTGTCAACACCTACAGAAGAGCTGAGAATATAAAACATTTTTTGACACACCTTCTTAAGCTCAAATATCACTCCTCCATCTTCATCTTTGGTTACAGTCTCACGTTTCGAGTTAGCATAAGCTAATCCAAGGCCGAGAACAGAACCGATTCGCATTACAGCCCTGTCCGAATGAATATGCTCGAGAAGAAGAGCGCAAGCAGGATCACAAGGATCTTGGATACCAGAGGAGATGATACCAATGGCCAGAAGGGTTCCGGCCTGTTAAGAATTAAACTAAATATTTTCGGTCCCATGCTAGCGATACCTTGATGAAGTCATCATTCACATATAGAAAATGGTCACATTTGTTCAATCCAGAGTCAATATCCCATCTCCAAATGAGACCTTGAGATGCTGCAGCAGAAAACATTCCTAAAAAAACACAGAAGTGCTCCAATATGCAAACATTTACAAACCAAATTCCTTGTTCTTGTAGAACCATCTGTTAGCATCTTCTCCTTCGGCCATCATCTTGTCAACTCCGAATCCGCAGTTCACGAAACCGTTAACGAAAGCTCCTGCCAAATTCATTCGAGACGAATCAGGAGCGCTTGTGTTTCCGAAGGGTCCTAACACAATATTATTCGATATTGAACTTCAAAACTTACTACTGTGCTCAAGATGGCTTTTATAGATTCCTTCTGGTGTTTTAGGCTCCATAATGTCAAGCTCTCTAGCCAAAGAACGGAAGTATTCATAAAGATGAGTATTGCAGTTAAGTTCAGATAGCTGGTCCCCGTTTGGAACATCCTCGAAGTCAATGTAGACTTGATGACGACCCAAAAGGATAGCCATTTGTTGTTGTAAGAGTCTAACAATAAAAAACAATGAGAGGATAAAGAAAAAGAAAACTAACGGATCAGTAGTTTTCATGAAAATGGACTTGATTTCATCGGTATCGTTTAACATTATAGCACATCTGACAGCTTCCAAGTAACGTTCAAACTTCAAATAAATATCTTTAGCGCATCGAATGAGGATGATGTTATCCGGGTCTGGTGTTAGAGGAGCACAGCTAAAAAAATCGTTAACGTAAGAAACAAGCCACAAAGACGATACCTCAAAAGATACAAACAAACGCGGGGATGATCAACATCGTGCACATATTCAAGAAGTAGCTCGAGCTTCTCGATTTCAATCAGGAGATCACAAGCTTCGACCTGTAACAATAGCAACAGTGAAGAACTGTTTTCATAATCACCTCAGCATTGTGTTTCATATTGTGCTCAACGATTTCACGAGCCATGGCTGTCAATTCTTCACGTCTTAATAGAAGATAATATTAAAACCAAATTCAAATCTCAGTACCTGATCTTGCCCTTATCGGTGCCATCACCAGCTGCTCGCCATTCATCGGCCATTTCCGTAGCCAAGTGTCTCACGTACTCATGTCCCCAATCACTCATAGATTCACCGAGACCCTTGAAAAAAAGCTGGTAATATACGTTGAGAAATCAAAAAAAACCTTCATTCGGTAATTGATGCAGTCGTTCTTCTCGTCCGAACACATAGCAAGCACAGAAATTATGTCAGCACAGAGTTTCTAGAAAAAACATTGATTAAACAGCAGTTTAAGAATATATAAACTTTAGGAGTTCCTTCTGCAATTTTGTCAAAAATTTCTTTCATTTTTTGATAGTGAGGACGCATGAATTTCAGAGGCTTAGGAACTGAAGTCATAGATGTTGTGGAGGCACGGATCAGAGATCTCATGCTCTCCAATGATGGTTGGTAAAGAGATTGATCGCTTTCCTGAAATATTATAGTATTAGGAGGTATATTTAAGAACTTACGCTCAATCGCTGAACAAGCATATTCAAATCTTCTTCTAACTTTCTGTCTTCTTCTGTCTGAACAAATTCATAGTTTTGAAGTGAGAGCTCAGAATTACCATTTCATCCTTCTTTTCTTCCTTTTGACCCTTAACGGGTTGTTTTTCAAACTTATCTGTAGTAGAGCTTTCTTCTTTGGACACCATCTGAAATGAATTTCATTAAGAAAAACATAAATTATACTTTCAAATACAACATAAGAACAGTATAAGCACAATGTATTTGAAGGGCTCTAAAATATCATCGTCCCTGAGAGTCGAAGAAATTGGTCCTGCACGGAAAAATTTTCAACGTTTGTCGCTACGTGGAAAATATTTCAAACCATGAGGCTTAATGCTTGTTCGAAGCAAGTAGTATATGGATTTTATTTACTTTAAGCTCTGAAAAATTTAAATTAAACAAGCTTTCCCAAACCGTATTAGGAAACTCTTTCCCATTTTACAATATTTGATGTCCTTAAATGGCGTGCATTGCTGTACGGTAGTTCACAACCAACAGCATTTAGAATGTTCTTTGGCATAGTACTTACATGTTTAGATTTATTTATTATAGGATGAAGTTTCTCAACTTGCTGTTCTTGGTAATTAACTTATTGTTAGTTACATCCGCTTGGAAAATTAATGATGTTGAGCGCAAAGTAGATATTTCTACTCAAGTAAGACTTTCTCAGGAGTTGCTGGTTGTGTAGGACTACCTTTACAGATTGTGAAAGTGACTTCTGTTGTTACCTTTGAAAATGATAACGCTGACGCAAATAGTTTGTTCGTTTTGTTGACGTCTGAGGAGGAAGACCACTTGGCTTTCTTAGAAGTAAACGAAGACGGCAAGAGAGGAAAGTTGAAAGTATCAGCTGATGCTTCTGCTTCCAAGGAAGGATTCAAAGTAGAAAGAAAACTTTTTATTGTTTTAAAACTTTCAACTTGTAGGCTTATAAAGTAGATCTCAGCGCTAAAGTCGCAAAAGGAAAAACTATCAAGCTGAAAGTTGACTACAGACTAATCGAAGCATTAGTTCCTTTCCCAGCCAAAATTGCTCAATCAGATTCTCAGTGAGGAAACTGTAATAAGTAGTTAAACATTATATACTCTTTGTAGATTTGTACAATATCACGGTAGTGCTCATTATGCTGCTGCCTACCCTGTTCAAAAAGAGAAAACTACTATCAAATTGGCATCCGGCAAAGCTTTATCTGTAACATCTGTGAATCCTTCCAAGCAAGAAGGTGATGTTGTTACTTATGGTCCTTACGCAAGTCAACCTGCTTATAACAAAGTAAGAAAAAAATTTTTTCGGTTAAAAAATATTTTACAGAAACCTATCACTGTTCACTATGAGAACAACTATCCCTTCGTTGTTGCTACTCTCGTAGAGCGCTCCATCGAAATTTCACACTGGGGAGGAAACATCGCTGTTGAAGATTACATTGAACTTGTACACAAGGGAGCAGAATTGAAGGTTTTTACTGAGATTGGTTGTGATTAATTACCTATATATAATAGGGATCATTTTCCCGTCTCGAGTTCCAAATGGACAGAAGAGGAAAGCGTCAACCAGCTCTTCAGCGATTCTTAGTCAGTTTGTAGGATCATTTTTGTATAAGTGTTTCTTCGTTCAGACTGTACTCCCTGGAACAGCTAAAGACATTTACTACCGTGATGAAATTGGTAATATTTCGACCTCCGGTGTTCGTCTTCGAGCTGATAGTGTGGAAGTTGATGTCAGACCCAGGTATATAAAAATATCTTACTGTATTTTCATTATGAACGTTTCCAGATATCCTCTTTTCGGAGGATGGAAAACTTCTTATGTCATTGGATATAACCTTCCTTCATCCGAATATCTCTATCATAAGGGGAACAACTATGCCTTAAAAATGAAAGTCTTCGATCACATCTTTGACAACATTGCTGTTGAGAAGTTGACTACAAAGGTTATCCTTCCTGAATTAGCTGCGTGAGTTCTATGAGCTCTTGATGGTTTATATGTTCTGGGTTTTCAGAAAGGTTAAGGTATCCACACCATATTCTATGGATCGCAAACCTGATGAGCTCCGTGCTACTTATTTGGACACTGTTGGAAGAACCGTAGTTGTCTTGCAGAAGGAAAGTCTTGTAGATGACCACATTCAATCATTCACCGTTAGTTTCCGTAATAATCAATAGAAACACCACCATCTTTTTAAGCTTACATACGAGTTTGACTCTGTGTCACTTCTTCGTGAGCCTCTGATGGCTTCTGTTTTCTTCTTCTGTCTTTTTATTGTTGTTATAATTTATGTTCGTTTGGATTTCACTATCGTTGCCGTAAGTTTTCGATTGGTTTCATGTTTGAATTTTAATTTCAGGATCCTGAAAAAGATATCAAAGAGAAGATCCGTGGAATTGTGAGCGTTCTTGATTCTTTGATTGACAAAAAACAACACTTGTATACTGTGTTCATCAACGACACCAATGAATTCAAATCTACTGGGGATGAAGAAATATTGAAGGTAAAGCAAAAAACATGAATTTCGGCAGAATTCCGTAATCTTTCAGAACGCCAAAAAAGCTCTCGACACCAACAGAAATTCTGTGAACGGTCAAATTCAATCTACACTGAACTCCTTGAAAGCCTTGAGCGAATCTACTTATGAAAAGGTATTTGTATGGTTGAACTAACTTTCTAACACTGTTCCAAAGGCTACTGATCTTCTCCGATATGACAAGATTGTTTTGGATAATGTCGATGGATACTTAAGCGTCTTGGTGAAAAGTCAACAAAAATCAGGAGTCGAAGACGTTGTTTTGAAGAAGGTATCCGATGCTAGAATCAGAGCCGATGCTATACTTTCTTCCCTCTAAGCTGTTAATTATTCTAATTAATAAATTAATTTCAAATTAGTCAATGTGATTCTTTTGATATTAACTATCTTAGGAAGCAACACCCTTGTTATTTAACGTTAGTCCTATTGTTGTTCCATTCATTATCTCGTCTTCGTTTTATTTATGGGTAAATTATTTATTAAAGATGAAGCCTTTTCATTGCAGTGTAATAGCACCTACTCAGTATTTCAACACTTGAATCCCATTGATAAAGCTCTTTACATCCGCTTTGGTTTCCTTGGTAACCGAGTGAGGGCTTCCATAGTGTCTTGAAAGAGCTATACATCAAAATGATTCTAAATGTTTAATGTTTATACATTAGTTATCAGCTCGTATCGATGCAGAGTAGGAAACAGTGAAGAAATTCTCCCAATTTCCTTGAAATATAAGTCTGCTAAACGACACGACCCTCCACAGTGATTTTTTTTTTCAACATTTTGTAATCGCTGTCCTCATAGCAGTTTGTGATAAGCGTTTGTAGTACTACTAGCAGATATCTTTTTTCCTTTTTATGATCTGATAAGCGAGTTTAATGAATATAAATTGTTTGCCCGATACATTACGAGGTCAGTACGCTAAAAGTGCCAAATCGATGTCACAGGCTTGCTGTCCTCATGTTTCTATTGTCCTCAGCTATGTCAGTTAATGCAACTGTTAAGTGTACTTAAAAGTTCAGATGCTGTTTTGACACTTTCGGATGTATCGATTGGGTGAATTTAAAACCTAAACATTACTGTTCCCTCAATTTTTCAATATAATGTGTTCGCTTTCTGGCTTCTTGTCTGCGGGTTTCTCTTGCATAGAGACCCCGCCCCCTCACAACATATATCTTCCTGATTGTTAGATGCGACAAAGTATTTCTGACAGATTCATTTTCGCTTTTAATGGGAGCGGTCGGTTTTATCATTGCTTCTTGAAAATTCGGCTTTTTCTTTGAATTTAATTTTTCTAGTTTATCACGTAGTTTTCCGTGAAGAGTCATCTAAGAGTTTATCATAGTTAAGGTAAGCGCTCTGGAAATGGTGTTCGATGCAAGTCTGAAGGATGGACAGTCTCTCGAAGAGCTTATGTCCAACCATGCAGGAATAACTTACAAGTCCGTTCTCCTTTCCTTACGAGGTCTATCATTAAGAAACTTTCAGTGATTTTAATATTTTACCTGGATTCATTGACTTTTCTGTTCATGATGTTCAGTTAGATACTAAAATCACAAAAAACATCAGCATAAAAGCTCCATTGGCTTCTTCTCCTATGGATACAGTAACAGAATCTGGAATGGCTATTGTAATGGCGGTGAGATGAGAAAACAAGATTTGTATTGTGAGGAAGAATTGTTTACTTTAGCTCTATGGCGGTATCGGATTTATCCATGGTAATTTTCCAAATCCTGAAGAACAAGCTGCTGAAGTTTTGAAAGTGAAGGTAGGGAAAATAGCAGAACGTTATATTTCAGACTAATTTGTTTCAGAGATTCAAGCAGGGTTTTGTTATGCAGCCTCACTGTCTTCGCCCTGATGACACTGTTTATGATATGATTCAAATTAAGAAAAAGTTCGGCTATACTGGAGCCCCGATTACTGAAACTGGCAAAGTTGGATCTAAACTGCTTGGAATGATCAGCTCAAGAGATTTCGATTTCTTTGAAAATGATATTGATAAGCAAAAGCAGATTCCGGTTACCGATGTATGATTGCTCTTAATTTAAAACTTCAATTTATTGTTTAAGATTATGGTGAGCGTGAACAGCCTTATTTTGGGAAATATCAAGGATGATCTCGAGAAGTCTCAACAGATCCTCAAGCAGAACAGACTGGGTAAGAGATACAGAAAATCAGCATCGTACCAAACAACTTGTAGGAAAACTACCAGTTGTAAATGATAATGGAGAGCTCATAGCTTTGCTGTGTCGTGCGGATTTATTGAAGGTTTTAGTCTTTCCAAGAGAATTTGTTCTATCTCAGTTTGAAGGCTCGCGATTATCCCATGGCTTCTTATGATTCCAAGGGACAGTTATTATGTGGAGCTGCAGTTAATACCAGAGAAACAAGCAAAAAAACAGTTGCATTATTGGTTGATGCTGGTGTTGATATAATTGTCATAGTAAGCCAAAATCTTTTGATAATTTTGGTAATTCATTTGCGATAGGACTCCTCAAACGGCACATCCTCTTATCAAATTGACATGCTCAAATATATAAAACAAAACTTTCCTCAAGTTGATGTTATCGCAGGAAACGGTAAGAACTCTATCTTTAGTTCTGATCAAAGTGCTGAAAATCAGCAAAATAGATAAGAAATACTATAACCTACGCTGAAATCATTTTTTTAGTTGTTACTAGACAACAGTCAAAATGTCTTATTGATGCAGGAGCTGATGGGCTACGAATAGGAATGGGAAGTGGATCTATTTGTATTACCCAAGATAGTGAGTGTTTCTTACTGACTTATGTTAACGGTATCATCTCAAGTTATGGCCGTTGGTAGAGCTCAGGCTACCGCTGTATATCACGTCGCTCGTTATGCTCGTTCAAGAGGAGTTCCAGTTGTTGCTGATGGAGGAATCCGTGATGTCGGTTATATAACTAAAGCCGTATCTCTTGGAGCATCTGTAGTTATGATGGGGGGTCTCTTGGCTGCAACGACAGAGGTTTGAAAAAAACTTTATTTTTCATTAAATTTTGTTATTGAAACTATCGTCGGAAGACTAACATCTGAAAGGTTTCATCAACAAATTCAAGATGGGATTAAAAGATAAGAAAATATTTATTTTAAGGCTCCTGGAGAATATTTCTGGGGTCCTGCTGGAGTACGTGTGAAGAAATACAGAGGAATGGGATCTCTGGATGCAATGGAAGCTCATAGCTCCAGTCAAGATAGATACTTCACAGCGTAAATCTATTCTGTTCGAAATCCAGATTTGTGGTATATTTCAGCGAATCCGACCAGATAAAAGTCGCCCAAGGCGTTTCAGCCACCATGAAAGATCGTGGTTCTTGTCACAAGTTCATTCCTTATTTGATTCGAGGAGTTCAACATGGATTCCAGGATATCGGTATCAAATCATTAGAAGATCTTCAGTCTGTGAATCTCTTCTGTTCAGCTCCAATATTATTATTTTAGCAATAATGTATTGAATGGAAATGTACGTTTTGAGCAACGTTCTTCAAATGCTCAAGCTGAGGGAGGAGTACACTCTCTTCATTCGTGAGTCTATTTTATTTTATTATAAACGTGTATAGTGGAGCTACAACTAGTATCCTCTTACTTTGCATCAAATTTACAGCATAGAGCCAGACAGCTTTTTATTCCATCAGACCACTCCAGGTCTTTTCGGGGGTGAGCCATTGTAGTGATGTGACACCAATGCACAATAATGCTCCCACCCTCTGTGTTATGATCCCTTTATAAAAGAATAATTGCAAAAACTATTCGAATCATGTTATATATTTTAAGATTCGAAAAACGGCTATACTAGATGCGGTTCACTTTTGATGCAGAGATTTGATTCCGTTTCGTACAGGGAAAAAACATAAGTTCCATTTTTTCTTGC
>CALQYR020004083.1:0-14387 GCA_943334845.2 Auanema sp. JU1783 | reverse complement strand
CACATCAACACTGATCTCACAAGGAGGAAAATTGGCGGGAGTTCCGTCCAATGTGAAACAAGCGAAAGATCAAAATCAATTCTCAAACTACAAAAACAGAAATATAGAATGATATGATTTGTTGAAAATAAAGGTGTCTCGGATGAATAAAAGAAAAGATCAGAAGTGAAATGTAGAAAATGAGAAACTATACAATTGCAAAACTTGGCAACCGAGATTCTCAAGCGAAGACAACTTGCACAACTAGGGGAAGGAAACTCTGAAGGCGAGACAACTCGTACAACTAGGGGAAGGAAACTCTCACAACGAACAACATCTGCTTCATTTCCTCATAACTTAAGGTGATTTCAAAATAAAGTTGTTATGATAACATAATAACATTATGATGAAATCACCTCACAAATCACATCCCATCTATCATTCACCTATCTACAGCAGATGTCTGCAGTAACGAAAGAATTATTAGGTCGTTTTCTCCAAAATCCTAATAGTAAGTTGTGAAATGTTCTTAAAATGCTCTTCGAGTAAGCATGTTGTCATTAGACTTTATACGCCTCCAGGACTCTTGGGATGGTCTCAGGAATAGAGATTTCTGTGAAGCGTGCAAAAAAGAAAAGCGTAAGTGCCTGTTCTATCTTAACAATATGGCATACGTAGACTTGAAATTTTGTAAGTCTCTTTCTATCTTCACATATTTAATATTTTGTTTCAGGTGTGACATGTCAGGGCGTCTGCACTGACTCTACGTACTCGCACAGAAGAGATATGGACAGGGCTCTGATGGATCATTGGCTCAAAGCTCGTGACAATATCGGGGAAGATGGCAAAGCCAATGTGGGACAGGCAACAGGTCAAACTCTATCCTCAAACGACAAAAACGGAAATATGACATAAATTGGTGATTAACTGTGAATATGCACTTGTCACTTGAGAGTAAACTCTTCTGTTGAATTAGAAATTGGTGATGATGATAGAGATGTGAGAAGTAAGGAAATCAGAAGAAGTATAGGTTTATCGAGGGGAAAGTTAAGAAAATCTCAACCATCTGTTTCGAATATTTATTCTTTGTCAGTGAATTGACGTTCAAAAGTCTAAAGTATAACCGAAAATCGTTTGATCTCTAAGGGCGTTCAACAATGCATGAGCAGACGGTGTTTTCAAGAAATTTTCGAGTCAGTTCTGTGAAATGAGAGAAGAGATTCAGATTACCAAAACGCTGGTTTCATCCAACCGTGCCATTGACTTCAATTAGTTCATCGATGAAGGTAGATAGGAATATCACTTTCTTTTACTCATTATCAAAATTAAAGAGAGAGAGAGGGGTGTGCAATGGACATCTGTAAGAGAGGAAAGAATAGGATCGGGCAGAACACACATTTGACAGTATGAATATAGAAGAATGAACCTGCGATGATAGATTAGAATACAAGAAGAGTCTTACGTTAACCCGGAATTTCATTTTTGCTTCGCAACAGTGAGCTGGCAGAGAAATGTTATTCGGAGCTTGCAATCGTTTTCAGAAAGCTTGCTGAACACCGAGTATATCTCACAGCTGAAAAACTTTTTCAGCATTTCATTCGTGAAATCCATTAGAAATCAGAGCAGTATGAATGATTGATGCAAGGCGAATTTGGAAAATAATTCAGTCGATCAGCCACTCCTTCTCTTTCGATTGCTAAATTTGATCTTCTAAAATCTACTCACAGGACGTGCAATCGTGAAGTAAATGCTTGTCTGATCATCTTCAAATGATTAGTTGTCCCAAGAATTTTCAATCTGTGCCCAATTGGTTCATCGCTATGTCCATGACTATAGGATCAGCTGGAATACCTTTATCACTTTACACACTTACCTTACTGATTTTGATCACTCCACCTCATACAGACAAGTATTATAGAGTCTATTTCATTATATACCATGTGGTTGCCTGCACTTCTTCAATCTTCAACGGCTTATCGGTAATTATCTAAAATCTATCTAAATAAAATGGAAACGTCTTCATCCTTCTACTTCTGAATCATTCAGACTGTGATACAGTACATGCCGGACTTCCTAGTAGTTCAAGGAGGCATTTCTATTTTGAATGCTTTCAACGCCGTTTATATAAACCTGATATGCCAGATATATGCTACTCTTATTGCTGCTCTTGTCATATTTCATCGGTTCACTATCTTTTTATTTGGTGATCGGCATCAACTGTTCTTCCGTCTGTCATACTTTTCATTCTTCGCCATCACTACGCTTCCAACAACTATCATATTCATCTGGATACTAATTAACAATCAGAAATTGCATAAAAACCCTCAGCTGTTGGTGGTTAGTTCTCCTTGTAGTATATGCTGAACATGAGGAACATCTTCAGGACTGTCCGCACTTCATTGAACTGAAGAAATATGATTATGCATTCATGGATGACGAAGATTTCATTCGATATACTGTATATGGACTCATCTTTCCCACAGTTGTCGGCGTCAGTGTCCTGCCTCCTTTGTTCGGCACCTTTTTTCGGATGATTTTAAAACGGAAATCCTATATTTCTCCGACTACACATAAGTTGCAAATGAAGCTGTTGAAGAATACAATCATACAGGTTGAGCCTCAAACATTCATAAAACTAAACTAAAAACCTAAACAAATCTTCGTTATGATTCTTACCATTCATCCGTTTCAGTGTACGTTCCCAACTATGTGCCATGCAATCCCTGCCATGGCAGCAGAAGTTATTTTCTTCTTTAAAGTTGAGGTTCATTTGTGTACTGTTGAACTCATAAGTTAACAGTGTTGATGTGAAGCTTTACAGATGTCAGTCTCATCATCTGGGGCGCCGGGTCATTTCATGGGATTCTAAACTCTATTCTTATTCTTTTTCACAACGAATTCTATAACAAAAAAATGAAAAGAGGTACGATTGAACATTCTTCAGAGAGTTTTAAGGCGTATCGACGTGTACACGAAAATATATCACCTGTTCATGATATTCTCATTCTGTCAGATTTCAGACATGACTCAACTGCTATCATTGATGAAATATTATTTTAACAAAAAGCAGCGAACTGCTGCAGTGGAGTGTGGAGATAGACAGAAATCTCTGACTAAAGTTTGACTGTTCAACTTATACAGTTTAAATATCTAGTGTACGAGCTAGTTCTGACTTGTGTATCGGCTAGATGTCATACAAACACAGGGCTAATGATTTCTCTTCTAGACAGCTTTTGCTGTATGTAATTTTATAATTCATGTTATACTCTATATGGATCGGCTTGTTACCTTAATGCATGACTTGATACTCACCTATTTGAATATCCTTGCATATATCTCTTAGTCATTACTATTCTGCTCATTTATATATTTATAATAAAAATGTATTTTGCAATTATGAATTATATTGTTTTCCTGTCCAATTAGCAATATAGCATATAAGCATTGTATGTACGTCATAAATTAGCATAACACGTGAAAAATCATTCACGTGAACATATAGCACATGTTATCATTTTCATTTGCATATTATACACACGCACAGAGCGGTTGATTAGATGGATGGCAGTCGTATCAAGTAAGTTTAAAAATTTCTCTTTTTTTTATTACTTTCTCTCTTATCTATTATCATATATATTATATTAATATATAAATATATATTTTTTGATATTATTATATGATGTACAAACTGAAAATCGATAACTCTTGATGAAAGAAGATTAAAATATATAAATAAATATTTATTTATTTATTATTATGGAAGTGGATGAGAAAGGAAATGTTTTTGAACGGACGGCGGCCCGCCATCCCCCCCCCCTCGAACAATTCGCACAGCATGATAGATGCTTTTAATGAAATTTAATTTAATTTTCCAAAAAGTTTTCTTTTTTTTTTATTCTGTCAATTCTCTTGTCTGCCATCCCATATCGTCTTTGTGTTGGATTGCGCTGCCGATCCTCTTCTCGTTTCATGTTTTACCAGCTCTTAACCTGTGCGAGAGAGGGAGTGAGAGAGAGAGAGGAAGCCAGGTAGAAACAGAGAGAGAGAGGGAGAGAAGAAAAAAAATGAATTGAACTCACGTCAAATACTTGTCGATGTTACTATGGAAACGGCCATTTGGCTTGATGCTCATACGTATTTCTTTGAAAGAGTTAAAAGACTGTTTTACAGCCATCTTTCTATTTACTTTAAACTTCTATAATAGACTGTTTTAATTATTTCGTACAATGATTCATCATTTATATCTTTCACAACATGCTTCAACATGATAAGAAAGAATAAAAAATGGAAATGAACAATGAAAAGATGACGTTAGTGCGCAGCTGACGAAGAGAATCAGAGATATTGAGCAAATATGAAATGCAAATGCTCAAATGTCTTTTTTAATGAAAAATCTTTTTGTTTGATTCGATTACGTGAGCTTAAGAAGCTGACATTAGATTTGATTTTCTATTGAAAATAAAAAATAATTTTTTCTTGTATATCATTTGAGATTAAATGCTCTTCCCATCTCTCTCTCTCTATCTCTCTCTATCTATCTATCTTTCTCTCTCTCTCTTTCTCAACTCTCCTTCTCTGCACATAGAGCTTCTCCTGAAAGCTTTTCCAACATTCATCACCTTCAAGTCCACTTTCGATATGCCCAATTCCCGAAGAAGTAGCAACGTCCAACCCCCTTGCTGGCTTGCAGACTAAACGAGCTTTTTTTAGTTAAAAACTCGCCTGCGGTTAAGGAGAGGTTGAAAAGAGTGAGAAAATCTGTTTAATACTTTCTCATACTTCTCATCCCCCTCAGCTACATCTCTTTCTTTCTTATTCTCTTTCTCATTCTCTCTCTCTTATTTCGTCTCTCTTACTCTAGCAAACTCCTCTTTGATGTTCAAGACGAATCATCCTCGATAGAGTATGTAAAATAATTAAATGAACTCCTCATACACTTTGCCCATTTATTATTTACTTGAGAAAACATTGGGTATTTTTTCTGTCTATAAAACAGTCCCTCCCATGAGTGAAGAAGAACGCAAATGGCGGGAAGAACGAGAAAAAGTACTCGATGAATGGAGTGAGGTAAGATGATTCTCCAACTAAATTATTCTTTTCCTCATTTTTGTACGAATCGATAACATGTTGAGCTTTGCAGATTGAATTGAAGTTTCGCTCTGGCACTCCAATCCGCATTGAAATCACTCAAGGAAGTGTTGATGATTGTATGGATGACATTATCAGCGATCAGCCCATTTCCTGGGATTCCGGCATACCAGACGATTCTCTCATATCTAGAGTACTCAATGATGACTATCAGTTAGAGAAGGCTCGTGGATCTCGAACATCCATTCTAACTCAATATCTTCAGGAAAGCTTAACAGGATTGAAAACAGCAGATGAATTTTCAATGAACAAGCTGATGCTTCGATGCATATGCAAGCCGTCCTCATCAGCTTCATCTTTACAAACAGAACAACTGAAAGATGAGCGGATACTCTTGATAGCAATGAGCAAAAGTTCGTTAACATGAATATCCTGAATCATCATCCTTGTTTTCAGAAGAGTATTCTAGTCAGAATGCTAATCATTGGCAGTTGTTGCGAGAGTTTTATCGTTCAACAGCCAGTCTAGCATTGGATGATCCATTGCTTGCCAACGAATGTCCACACATGGGTAGTCATTGGCAAATTGTGGGCTTTCAAGGTAATGAGAAAACAAGAGAAAAAACATGAGTTTTGACGAAAATAACAAAGTCCATTTGAAGGAACGAACCCATCAACAGATTTACGAGGTGTAGGACTTCTAGGATTAGTTCAATTATATTGCTTGACAAACTTAGTTCAAGAAGATAAACTAAAAGAAATGATCATGTTGTCTCGGAATGAACCAAATGTAATCCACCCCCTCCATCTCTATCTTTCACACCAATGATCACTCTTCTTACAGGATTTCCCCTTCGCAGTAGTTGGTATTAATTTTACCTCGTTGTTATTGAATAAGCTCAAGCGGGACGAATTGAACAGGTATAGCTTCAGTTACCATCAACAATGGGTTTACCTTCTCCCCTCTTCAGTCTGGCTAATCACTTCGGAAGCTTTCTGAAAGCCATGAACGTGCTCTACCGCGGATGTTTCATTAAGTTTTGTAAATTGTGGAAAAAAGACAATTGTACAGTTAAAGACTTCCAACACGTGCTGAACGGTAAGTAACCATAAGAGGCAACTCACAGAACGTCAGCGGAATGTTTCAGCTATCTCGGCAATGTTGAAAAAGGATGCGAACGCGTTGGTGAAAGCCTGACAACGAATAATTCTCTCAAAATATGTGATGATGTATGAAAAGCAAAATAAAACATTGAATCATGCTGAATCATTTGTTTCATGAAAGTTCCAAGAAAAAAGAAAAATTTATCGAATGTTACTGAAATGATACAGTTTAGTGGGTTACATGTGTACATATGAAGCAGGTTTTTCGAATTTCGAGTATTAGTAACACATAGAAATTAGACCAAAAAACATTATAATTAGCATAATTACTGATAAGATAAGACCATTTAAGGAATGTGAAAATTACTTTAAAACGGCTTATTGCTCATCCTTGTCTTTTGTTCCGTGTTTGAGCATACGGGTGAATTCAATGTAGTCGAACATACCTGACTTGATTGGAGCATCACGGAACAGTTCATCAACCTGCACAACACATGGTTAACTTCCAAGAATCAGATTTCTCGACTTACTTGTTCGTGAGTATAACGGTCTCCCATACTTGTTAGCAACTCTCGTAATCGTTCCTCATTTATTCTCCCACAATTCGTTTCGTCAAAGCATTGGAAAGCATTCCGGATGACTTCCTCTGGATCCGTTCCTTAACATCCATCTTGAGAGAAACAAACTGATATCTTCATTCTCACCTGTAAGTTTTTCTCCAAATAGAGTTAAGAACATAGTGAAGTTAATTGCGCCTGGGGCTTCAGTAACCATGGCATCGAGGAATTGATCATTAACTTCCTTTCCTAGAATGAAAAAAAAACATTTGAGAGGATTATCAAGGAGGGAAAACCTAAAGAAGCGAACATCTCTTGGAGATCAGCCTGGTCGATGAAACCATCTCTGTTTTGATCGATCATATTGAAAGCTTCTTTGAACTCCTGGGAAAAACAGGAATTGAAAAACGTAATGAAAATGAGAAAAAACCTGGATCTGAGCTTGATCGAACATGGCGAAGACATTGGATGTAGCCCTTTGTGGGCGCTGTCTACGATTAACAGTCTTACGAGAAGCCATCTGAAGAAAAACAACAATTGAGGATAGAATTTGGATTTAAATAAAGAAAATAATGATTAAGACGAAGACAAGAAGATCACATACACAACAAGGTCATCAAAGTCAGATCGTATTTGGGATATACTTTCTGCAAAACATGACAAACGCAATGGATATCAGATATAGGAGACTCAAAAAGAGTCAAATGGGAAGAGTACGAGTACTGTATAGCATGTATACTCATTCCTCTTTGCAACTCGCGAAACATTCAATATTATTGAAGACCATTAGTCCACGGAGAGAAAAAGCTAACAAAATCATACAAAAATCTAAAAAATAAACAGGAAAATTCTTGTTTCATATCAAGTTTTTCGAGATTTTTTCACAAAAGCTGAGCTTTATCATCTGATAAAGGCGCTTAAGCATTTATGTAAAAATGAATTTTTCTATTTAAACAGTTACAAAAGTTATAACAAACGATATGAACGAACGAGGTTACTGACTGTTTGAGAAAGGTGCGCGCCAAATCGGATTCAATCAATACTATTCACCCTCCTTCAGTCCATTCGAACTGTTGTTGTATATGAGTGTTAGGGAGAGAGAATAAGAGATATAGGGAGAGATCTATACAAAGACTAAAACAGAGAAACAGAGTCAAGACAGAACGATCCGACCCATCACTGTAGGCGCCAAGACACGAATACGCAAAGAAAATAAAGGCCCCCAAGCGCAATGATTCATCCAACACAATGCACGACTCACTCGAACACGGAGGTTTGCATAAAAAAACCAAAAAGTTGAATAACGATGATTGAAATATGGCGTATAATTACAATTTATAATTAAACTAGGAGATGGATATGATATGAACACAGGAACATCGGAAATAAGACAAACAGTAAGCAAGTGACAGTGCTGGATGAATGCAACCGCTCTTTGCGTACGCTTGACTCAGAATGAGCTTTTTGATTATGAAGGTCACGTGTAGTTCACGTGAATTGATGAACGTTTGATGAGCTTTACATAGTTGAATGATTGAATAATTGAAAGAACAAACAATTGTAGTTTGGGTTTTTTCTTAAATGTATAGTGATAAGCTATCTCTGAAAGAACTTTGGAGTCCTATAGCATCGATAGATCTACGAAATGAGAGTTGTTCAGTATGTTTACGTGAATCGATTAGCGCCTTGTCTCACTTAAGAATGTTTATTTTTTGAATGCTTACATGATTCTTCTTATATTTTACTTTTTAATAGTTAATCGATAAATTTAAATTTATCTTCCATTTAAGGAATGGCTTTGTGTCAGCGTCTACTGCAGAACAGCTCATTCTGCCTTGCAAAACCGGTAAGACCTCCTAGCTCACTTGTTCCTTTTTAATTAAATAGTTGAAGATTACTTCTGTTGCTTCACTCATGACATCCTCAGAAGAAATTTTGATTGAGAAGTTCGGCTCAAAACGTATTGTAACCTTGAATAGGCCAAAGGCTTTGAATGCCCTTAACTTGAGTATGGTTCGTGAGATTTACCCGCAATTGAAGGTAACTGTTACATCTTCCTATCTTCGTTCATCAATTCGTTGTAGAAATGGGAGAACTCAACTGAAATTAAGATGATTATCATCAAAGGTTCCGGAGAAAAGGCTTTCTGCGCTGGAGGAGACGTCCTAGGTTGGTGCTTTTCGAACATCGTTCTATACTATTTCCATTGAAGCTGTTATCAAATCTGCTAAGGAAGCTCAACGCAATCTTAAAGCAGATACAACTTTGCACAAAGATTTCTTCAGGTAGTAGGGACATAAATTCATATGAGTTATATATTTTCCTTCAGAGAGGAGTATCAGTTAAACCACTTGATTGGATCTTTGACCAAGCCTTATGTTGCTTTCATTGATGGCATCGTAATGGGAGGCGTATGAACTTTTTTAATCAAATAAGTTATAAAACTTATGCTTAAGGGTTGTGGTCTTTCCGTGAATGGCCAATTCCGTGTGTCAACCGAGAAAACGATGTTAGCTATGCCAGAGACAGCACTTGGACTATTCCCCGATGTAGGGGGATCTTACTTCTTGAGCAGGCTGAAGGTTCTAAATTCATCCGAATATTATAATTATACTATATTTCTGATAGGATAACCTCGGAATGTACTTGGCTCTTACGGGATACAGATTACAAGGAGCTGATGCCTTCCATAGCGGCCTCGCAAGCCACTATGTTCCCTCATCTGAACTTCCAAGCTTACAAGAAAAACTTATACAATTGGAGAATGTCACGGAACAATCTGTAGACAGCACTATCTTAAGTTTTGAGCCTTGTCAAATCCCCGCATTCTCCTTGGAGGAGCACATTCCAAAGATTAGAAGCACTTTCCATGGAAAGTAATCACCTCTTGTTTAAGTCGTTTTTTCATTTTCGAATTCAGAACCATTGAACACATCATCGACAACTTAGAGAAAGACGGATCTGCTTGGGCCCAAACTCAACTGAAAACTTTGTCTAAAATGAGTCCAACTTCCTTGAAAGTTACATTCCGCCAAATCGAAAATGGAGCTAAAATGAGCTATGCCAAGGTTTGTCTCCTCAATCTCAAACCATCTAACATTTGAAACTTCAGATCTTCACCATGGAATACCGACTCACCCAACGCTTTTTGGCCGACCATGACTTCCACGAGGGATGTAGAGCTAGTACGTGCATTGTTTTCACTCGATGACTTATTGTCCTCATTTACAGTTTTGATCGACAAGGATAGAAAGCCTAAATGGAATCCTGCTGAATTGCACGCAGTAACGGAAGCCACTTTAGATTCATACTTCGCACCTCTCCCACACGGACAAGATCTTATCCTATACGATGACTAAGCTGCGCTTGTTATCTTCGGATTAGCTAGACACATTTCTCGGGTTTTCATAAGAAATTATTGCTTTTGAAGAGATTTACCTAATAAATAGTTCGAATTATAATTCTTTGAGACTGATGACGAAAGCAATTAGTTCTTGAATGGGAACACAAGCGAGGCTTCCACTGATCGAAGAGATCAACGTCTAATCTACGTGACGAGGAACATGATGTATTTGCTCATTCACTGAATGTGATGCTTAGTACATGTCCTAAGGCATTACAAACTTTTACAGTAGGGTTTCTTCAATTCAATTAGTTTATGACTAAGACACCGTCATAACTTGGAACTGATACATGGCTTCCTTCTTGGAATGGTATGCTGTAGAGTATAGAAGTGCACTCTCTGAATCCACTTCAAAAGCGCCTATAATGGAACACTAACTGAATGACCTAGTTGATAGTCGGTCAAATCCTCATAACTTCTACGGTGATGGCAGTTACGATAGAGGCGGGAACTGGATCAGATAAGTGTTAACCATTATCGTGTTTCCAGAAATAGTTAAATAGTAGCATGAACTATGAAGACTACAACAACTCCAACGTCTGCTAGCAAGAATCCTATCCTGCTTCTCACAGCTCATAGATTACGAGATGCTGAAGTATGTATAGAAAGCAAACTATTCCATGCTTCTTGTCCGAACATTAAAGTTTACACCAAGTTTTCGGAATGAAAACTTCAGACACGATCGGTGTACAACACAAATCCGAAAATTGTGCTTTTCCATAGCTGGCTGTTGGAGCAACACATTTCAATAATCGGAAGCACTGAGAGTATACAAGCAAAGGTATTGGAAACGAAAGGTAACGAAACTGTTTCTTTGAGAATTGAGTCCATAGCAACTTTGTATAAGAGATTTATATCATTAATAGTTCAAACTATGTTGAGGTAAAACAACCGTAACAAGTGATATAATAAGGATTTGAGATGAGAGGGGATAAATACCAGTAACAGTTAATAAGATCGTGTGGGATATACAACGTGTAGAAACCTGAGTTAGCTTGTGATATATTAATATTAATTACAAAATTTACAATCGTATCTAACAACTTACTCTACAACCTAGTTTACACGTGAGGGTTTCTCCATTGATCACGGAGAGCTTGCAATAATGGAATCATCGTTTTCAAATTTTCACCAGACGTGTTGCTGCTCAACTCGAACACCTTGTCCAAAGCTGATTTGAGTTGAACCATTGGCTCCTGACCTGCAGTATACGCAAACTGGTTGACAGCCGGACGTACAGCTTTAGGAGTTATAAGTCCAGGGATTGGTTTCATCTAAAAAATGGAGCAATGAGAGGTGACAGACAAAGGATCAACTTACATCTGATACAACGTCGACCTCTTCACTTGTGTCTTCGTGTTTGGTGTAGTTTTCGTTATTAATGACATTAGTTTGGTTCATGAACGGAGACATGTTCATGACAGGTGATGGCATAGCCATCTGTGGACTAAAAACATCGAACATGTTTGGGAAGCCAACTGCTTTTCCATCGTCATTTCTTTGCCCGAAGGACAACCGTTCCAGATTCTCTTTTTGTTTTTGGAGATTTTGTTGAGCCAAGAGGACGTTGATCAACTGTAAAAACAAACAAGTATTATAACAATTTGCCCATTAGGAAAACAAACTGACCTGTTGTTGGTAAAGAAGAGCAGCTGTAAGAGGGGGGAGAGCAGCCGTTGGCTGAACCCCAGTAGCACTTGTAGTGCTATTGCAACTGTTGGTGGTATTAGATACTGTACTTGTAGGGCTGCTTTGAGCTGTTTCCGAGACAGTTGAAGACGGTGACGGAGAAATACTTGATTGAGACAGAGGTGAAGCTGGAACTTCAGTTTTGACAATGCTCATTCTTCGAGCTTTCGTGGCTGGAGCTGCAATGTATTATTGTACACGGAATTTTGAGAAGCAACTTACATCGACCAGTTTTCTGGCTTATAGCAAAGTGTTCGGGATTAGTAGGATGATTGTGTTCGATATTCAAAGTAGTTATACGTAAGGCTTTTTCACTGAACTTGTAATTCAATCGAAGAACTGCTTGGCAACCACAAGCCAAATAGGTTTTGCAAGGTCTTTTGCCGGTTCCTAAGAGTCGTATCATGAGAATAAGAATTATGAACTCGAAATACCTCGCACTCTTGGATTTCCGTAATGAGCACAGTGATAGACAACATAACGATATTTGTGAACGTTGTTGATGTTGCCATTTGGTTCTTTGAGGGTTTCGGAAGATGCAACTCTGAATGGATGACTGCCAGCAACTTTCCATTTATGAAAAACTTCTTCGAACTCCGCAAAACTGGAAAAACAGAAAAAGTGTAATGCTTGGTCACAAATTAATCATTACCTCGAGAATTTCCCATCGAATACAATTTCTGGGTGGCCAGGTCTTTCATAGCCTTCATTTGTACTCGAATTCAAAGATTTGTTGAGAGATGTATCGTGTTTGGGCGATTGTTCTGAAGAACTGCTATCACTGTCCTGAGCTGCATTGAAGCGAACTCTCTTCGCTTCTGGTTCCATTACCTTAAGATGTTGTTAAATGACAGAATTTTAGAGTGAAAACTCACATTAGTTGTTGAAGGGAAAGGCATGTTGAATCCGAGATTCAGGCATGTTTCAATCATATTAATAAATTGGTTTTAGAGGAATACCTTAAAAGAAGAGCTTGAGAAGAGATAATCACATATAAAGCAGTCGATAAGATAATGAGAGAGAGTATCAAGAAGGCTACCACTTCCATGCATAGAAGCGAGTGAGTCTTCACTAAGGTACAAGAAAGAAGATACAAGAGAGGTCTTATTGCTCACCTTCTCTCAGATATATCTGAGAATGTGACTGAGACTGAGGTAAGCAGAAAGTTGGTCCAACCCAGAAATAACTTTCTGTGTCTGTTTCTCTTTCTCTCTCCTCTCTTTCTGACACTTCTCTATATCCATCAACCACAAAATGACAGTACTTTGCCAAAAGCATCCTGGTCACAAAGGGCTTGCCGCAGGTTCATTTCTGATAGCATGTGAGAAATATAGAAAAAGACTGTTCATAATACTTATATACAAAGTGAATACTAGAGATACTAGAGATAGAGACTAGTAGTAGCAGACTGTCCAAAAAAGTGTCTACGGGTGCCGAATAACCACGAGATACAATAGTTATGAGCCTCATCCATCGTTCATAGCGATAACGCTTAGCCAGAGCTTTTAAATGGGGTTAATAGATAAGAAATTCTCTTTAACATATATAACAGTTTTATACTCATCAGCCAAATCCACCAACTAACACATATCTCATACTACTTAGACTATAATGATAATACCGTATCAAGTGATTAGCGATAGAGCACACAAATTATGAAAAATCAAATTGTAAATGTATTCCCGCCGACTAATATGCTGAGTACAAAACATGGCCGAATCAAAGATCCTGTTTTGAGCATCTCCATAAGATCTATTCCATATCGCCAATACAGCATACAGACCGCTAACTACAGATTGCATGCGCAAAAAATGAAAGCTCTCACATTTCCACGTTTTTCACGTGCCGTCCATATATTGAACCGTGGTCTGGTCATGTGTTCGTTTCCTGTTCTTCTTTTTTCATACTTGCTATCTCAGACATTGCAATTGTTAAAGGAATTACTTATCAGTATTCTATTCTGATCTTGATAACGAGTGGACATCGATCTTCCGATTGCCAGAGATTGCTTTTGGCATTATTTCATAAATTAATTGGATAATTAATATTTATTATTAACCAATGGGAAGCAGTTGATAGAGAGCCTGTTGAATAATAAATTTTTTATTTCCCATCCAAATCTGAAAATACAAAACAACAAACTGATTCATATGTGTGCACTGATGGGAATGGCGGAATCAGGCGATATCCGGCTACTGCCGTACAAGTTCACTGATCAGCCCATTGATTAAGCTTTTATGTAATCACCAATCATTTTTTCTTATCAATGTCTCTCTATTTCACTCTCTAATACTGAATATGTAACCTTTGGTTCAAAGGTGATGTTTTAATCTTTGCTACCGTAATAAGTGAATTACAAAAGAAAGCAACCGTTCTGCGCGTCCTATCTGAACCAAATGATATTGCAGGCGTGTCAAACGGTAAATATGCTAATTAACATTGACTGTCAGGAGATGAAAAGGGGGGAAATTGAATTTTTTATTAAAAGTCATGGAAAATAGAATATATTTACAAATATTTATAAAATAACAATGTGTTTCTGTCAACTACTAATGATGAAACGTAAAG
>CALQYR020004082.1:0-13960 GCA_943334845.2 Auanema sp. JU1783 | reverse complement strand
AGAAAAAAAAAAAGAGAAAAAAAAAAAGAGAGAGAGAGAGAGAGAGAGAGAGAGAGAGAGAGAGAGAGAGAGAGAGAGAGAGAGAGAGGGAAGGTTGAGAGAGGAGGAGAGATAAAATAGTTGCAAGTTCGAAATATGTACTAGAAGTGCGATTGATGATTATTCACCGAATCCATAGACTGCAATTTTTAAAAAATGAAGTGAGAGCCAAAGAAATAAACTCAGTAAAATAAGAGAACATGGAAAGATGAGCTATAACAGATGCTTCCATTAAGAATTCTACGACAACTATTGTTTGACTATGTTACCTGACCTTATGGTCCAACGATTGACAACAAATTTCATCCATGGGAGTGAAAAAAGCTTG
This sequence comes from Auanema sp. JU1783, assembly GCA_943334845.2. Lineage (NCBI taxonomy): Eukaryota > Metazoa > Nematoda > Chromadorea > Rhabditida > Rhabditidae > Auanema > Auanema sp. JU1783. The sequence goes on along the minus strand of CALQYR020004082.1, from coordinate 13,593 downwards.
ATTTTCATAAATAAAAGCACAGACTATAATATAAAAAAATTAAGTACAGAAGAGTATATACGTATTCAACCGAATTGTAGGTAATCGCGTCTATAAATGATCTGTACATAAACTGAGCTGTGAGCACTTATTCTAATGAACTTGCAGTTAACAGAGCTTGAAATCAATAACTAATTGGAGAAATTATTCTGTCAGCGGTTTGTTCAGTTCATATAGCGCTCATCATGCCAAAAATGGAAAAACTAAAAATAATAAATTGGCTGATAAAGCTATATCGAATTAGTATTCATTATTTCAATCATTTACTAAAGAATTTACTTAACAATAGCTTGATTTGATTGTAGTTGACGTTCATACCAAATGGAATGAAAGGGTTCATGAAAGCATATCTTTGAAAACAGAATGAACAGGTATTAGAAACAGTTGGATAGCTTGACGTAGATTATATCGTGTTTATTTGTAATTAATAGTATAAGCACAAAACAGACGTTGGCAGCGAAGTCAGCACCATACACAAGAAAGGACGAATCATAGGTGCGCTGAAGAGCGAACAGAGATAAAAAGGAATGGAAAATGAGGAATTGAGAAATCAAGCAAGCAATATTGCAAGTGTGAGATAGAGATACAGAGGAATAATCGTAAAGGCACCTTTGATTGTACATTAGCATAATTGGAAGGAAATATATGAGGTAAAAACCAGATGAGTTTAAATTGTCTGTTACTTACTGGCTATGTTAAAAGATTTCTTCCAGGAAAAGGATGGTGAAAAAGAATGTTTTCAGCAAACATCTAGCCTCATTACTTTAGAAATGGAAGTGAAATCGTGGCCAGTTCTGACAGCGCAAGGTATGTAGTACATGATCTCTTCCGGTAGATATTTCGAAAGCAGATCAAAGCATTTACAATTTGGGCAGTAGCTATTCCTGCCTTTGTGCCGTTGCTATAGAAATACCCTTTTGGGCAATACATAAGCCAGTAAGACGATTACGCTCATGTAAAGCTGAACAGCTGTGAACCTGCTCACCGTTCAAGCTAATTACCAATTTCATGAAAAATCGATCGATTCCCGCTGACTAAGATTGAAGTTTCATACAAGCATCATTTTTATGCAATACTGTTGAGAAATGATCCACCTTGGTAGCTCATAATATGTTTAATGTACAATGTTTCATAGACAATTGGTACAGATTCACTCTGCTAGTAGAATATAACTGTTAAGATTTCGTTATTTGAACTCAAAAAATAGATGTAAGTAAAATCCTTATAAACAAAAATTCTTATTCGTTCAACTTGAAAGGAATCGATGTAAGCTGCTTCTTTCTCAGGGCAGCGGCAGGTCCACTAACAGCCTAAAAAACGCAATAAAAATGTTTAGTTATGATTTAACAAGTTAGGAATGGGCTAAATGAACTAAAGGGAAGAATCTAAAGTACTAAAGGTAGGAATAGCAATAAAGCTAAACAAACCCATACCATATTTTCCGTAAAAACATGCTAAAAGGGCACAATACGATTCAACATACAGCGCAAATGGAAAGAAAAAGAACAAACCTTCTTTCCTCCTTTCCCGAATAACTTCGCGGTACAAGGAGATAGCAACGAGTCTGAGGGTGAACTCATGTGTAAATGTTCCTGAACAAGACGACGAGTGCGAACAGCTTCTGGAGTGGCTTTCGTTTTAGCACAAGCCATGGGGAAGCCCTAGTAAAAAATATTGCGGTGTGATTGGTTGCTTTCGGTTACCTTCTCTGTAGAAACACTACAATGACTGATATCATGCAAGTTTTCCGAATCATCAGTTGAAGTATCCAAAGTCTAAGGCATAATAGTAAATGTTGAAAGTCCAAAAAAGGCTTACTGTTTCTTTCTTATTGTGGTTGGGTGGAGTATCGAGTAGCTCAGCGTTTTGCTGATTCTCATCTTGAACAACTTTATCGACTTCCATACTAAAAATTGAACAGGAATTAAAGAAAGTTCTGTGAAATATCAATTTTATAAAATTTATTGGTTTCTTTAGATAATTAAAACAGTATCGAAAAAATGAAGCCTGAGCGTTTTGATTCAAATATTCTATTCTCGCGCGATATATTTTGTCATCCGAGCACACTTTCTTTAGCATTTGAACGTTATGGCGGAGAAGAAGATAAACGATGTCGCATCAGGGACACACATATAAGGTAGCTATGACATTGTTGTAGCGTCTTGTTTGAAGTAAAGATTACTATAATTGTACTCGTTTGTTCCTGTACAACTTGAACTTATAGAATACTTCAGAGAATTGACTGATGAAGCTCTAAGCGGTTGAGTTGTTTGACGGTATACTATTCGATCTTCGATATATTTTTTTGTTTCTCAGGTCCCACTGAGTTTCAATGACAGAATACTAGTAAATGAACTACAATTATTCTGAACGGTTACATCAGAATAAATTAATTGTTGTTGAGTTAATTCGCATAATCAGGTTTTACACAGTTAAAATAAATTGATCTGCTGAATTATTCATATCAGATCTGAGACTAACGTGCGTTTGTTCAAAATTTCAAGCTTTTCAAATAAATATCATTCGATCATGTCAAGAAAACCGAGCATAGTTCCAATATTTTGCGAACCATTTGATCTGTATCCGACTTTCTTTATTAACACTATGAAGATATTGAGCTTCATAACAACACCTATCAATGTTTTCGGAATCTATCTTATTATTTGCAAATCAACACAGCAGATGAAATACTATCGTTGGCATCTACTTAATAATCAACTGTGGTCCTCTTGTCTGGAGAATTTATTACTTTCTGGAGTAACTCCTGTCTTGTTCTTACCACATTTGGCTGGATATAGTGCTGGCTATATGTACACAGTCTTCAATATTCCTTCGTATTATCAAATTGTGATAACGTTCTTGACGTTCAGTGGAACATTGTGTTCAATCATCCAGTTGTTTTGGTATCGAAGAAGAGTTTTGCTATCTGTAGATCACCCCCAACATTACTCGGATAGTTTTGAATGGTGCATACGATTGAGTACGTATGCTTGGTATTTGATTCCTGTAATCATAATGGGGTTTCTGAACTATCGTCCGCGTGAAACATCATTGAGATATTTCGAAGTAATTTGATTAACCTTTCATTCGGAGAGGACTTATTTACAGGTACATACGTGTCTGCGTGGATTAAGTGAGATACCCAATTCTATTGCTGTTTTTGCTAACCCGGAAGAGGATGTTGCTTTGAACTTCTTGGTTCGGCTTTCTGTGGTAATGCATTCTTGAATCGTTAATTGATATGCTTTTCTATATAGTTGGGTGTTATAACTATGGTTTGTGTGGCTGTAGCCATCAGTTCATATGTCTTGGGTCACTCTTTCATCATTCTTGAATCTCAAAGCTCAAACCTTTCAGCCTTAACTCTCAAACTTCAAAAGACTTACATAATTTGTTTGATTGTGCAAGTGAGCTATTCTCCGCAGCCAATACGGAGCATTCTGTTTTTGCAGATTACTGTTCCTATAGTTTTGATTGCCATGTTTGGAGCTTTTTTAACATTCTCAACATTATTTTATTTCACAGCAAAGCAAGGTGATATTCCATTGGTCGAGAATGTTTTCAAAACAGAAACGTCTAGGCATTAATCAAATCTGCTTATTAGGCTTTTCACTTCATGGAACTTGTGGAACGATAACAATGACGTTGGTCAACAAGCCCTATCGTTTGTTTGTTACTAAGATATTCCGTAAAAAACTAGGTATTTTTATGATCAATCTTTTGGTTCATGAGAGTTTTTGCAGTACAGACTCTGACAGCAAACGTTCAATTCAGTGGTATATCCAGTGCTCTCAATCAAATAAGTATTAGAAGACAGAGGGATTAGCAGTTTATTCAAAATCTCATTTATTCGTAACTTCTTTACTACATATCATGCAAGGTTGAGCAAACTGTCTGCACTTCACCTCCACCAAGACATTCGTTCTTGTTGTAGAAAACACACATCTGAAAATAAAATTTCTTAAATCTTAAGAAGGTGCTTATATATTTGTCCTCAATACACTTGAAGCTTTTTGAAATGCAATTACGTCAACAAGGCTTGGTATAAAAGAGTCTCAAAATCTGGGAGACTTGAGCATATGACCTAATACATCATCATCTATCAATTTCTTTTTCCAACTTTCCACAAATATACGAGCTCTTCATAATTCATCTTTAAACACCCCCTCATCTTTCCCACGAAGAAGATAGTACAGGCTACATGAGAAGATGTCCTGCTTTTGAGTTGTTTTCCGTTTCCAAAATTACTTGCATTAATTTATGAGAAGTAACACATGCAAAACATACTTCCCTCGATTACAAATTACTTCTGAGAAGCATTTTTTAATCGCTTAGGTTTCAATCCTTCCATTTTTCAGATGAACGCACACTGTTTTTATATTCTTTTACTTCTCTGTTCGGTAGTTGCTGATCGTTCCTACTCACGATACGATCTAAGAAACTCGAAACACTCTTTTTTCCCTTATAAAGCTGTTCTTCGAGCCAGTCGACGTAAGTTTGATGATCTAAGATATTTCCTGTCATTAATTTTCAGTGGGACCCCAACCTATATACGAAATCTACACCGAGCCTGAAACCGGTGGTGAAAGCCTTTTGTCTAGCTATGTACTTCGACGAAGTTGATAAATTATTATAAAATGGTTTTTAACTCACTTGTCCATCTGCTACAGCTCTCAAGGGTAGCATAGGCTTCACAGATAAAAGATTGCCTACTGTATCTATCTCACAAGGAATTGCTGGATGCGTTCTTTGTATTCTACATGTGACATTCATTTTTTGCTCTAAATTTATTTCCATCTGTATCAATAAGAACAGTTACCTATAGGGTCATCACAAATCCATTTAGGTTTCTTCACTAAAAATTTTGTTGCATATAGAATCGGGTGATGTGATCCTTCAACCTGAGAAGTAATAAATATTTTTTTTGTGCTTAAACTGAACTGCATACCGCATAAACAATATTTCTCTTATAATCTATTTTGGCCACAAACAAGCCCAGGTGAGATCGTGACTTTATGGATATTCTTTTCCCAAGAGTAAATAGGTGCACTCCTTCATGATACCCTACTCTTTTCCCTTCCAGCATGACAATATCACCTTCCACAGGGTTTATGTACTGAAACAACCATGCGAGGAATAAGTATGACGCAAACCTGATTCATAAATTCATCAAACTTTTTTCTTTTACCCACGAAACATATTCCCATGCTCTAGAACAGTGTTATAAACTGATACCGGTTATGATATACCTCGGATTTGGACGATATATCGTCGAACCCCTGCTCCCTGGCTATTTGTACAACTTCTGTTTTGTTCATATTCCCAACAGGAAACATTGCCTTTTCAAGTTGACGTTGAGCTAGTGTACATAAAAAGTACGTTTGATCCTTTATGGGGTCTTTGCTACACAATAACTTCACTGGAGAAGAACGAATACTAAATAAGTTATCGAACTACCTCTTCCGAAACGCGGCTCGTGGAAATCATTTCGAGATGTAGACGCATAGTGACCGGTTGCAATAAAGTCCGCTCCTAGCTCATTGATCTATTAACAAGTTTGAAAGTGAAACTGTGGAATACGTACAGCATAACTGTGGAAATGTTCGAACTTAATGAACTGATTACATTGAACATCCGGAACAACAGTTCTGCCCTTCCTATAGTTTTCCAACATACCTCTTAAAATATTTTTCAGACGAGATTGATTTCAAATGTTAGCTCTTACGTGAATACTTGATTCCAATACTCTTTTACAAAGTTAACTGAGTGGAAAGGTATATCAAGCCTATCGCAAACCCGTCTTGCATCTGCTTCATCCAATGTCCTCGGGCAATCAGAGACTCCTTCCTCCACATGATCCCAATTCACCTACATAAGCATTCCACGGTTTTCGAGGATATCATAAGTAGCCACCATGTAAGCTCCTTGGACATCGTAGCCGGCTTTTTTGAGAAGAAAGGCAGAAACAGTACTATCTACGCCACCTGACAATCCAACAACGACACGAAGTTTCCGATTCATATCTTTCAAATAGTACTCTAACCCGTTCTAAAGAACATCTTATGTATCAATGTCATTTAAACATACAACACTCATATAAGAACTACAGACATGAGAATAATTCGAAACTTTTATTCAATACCCGTGAGCAAAAAAAAATAACATTTTTCTATCCTAACCTATAGTAAACCAAGTCATTCGTTTAATACATCATTCGTGAGGCTTCTTTTCTTCTGAAGACTTTCGTTCCATTTCTTCTATTTTGGATTCAATCTGTAGATGAAGCTTTGTGCTAGAATTGTGAAATATGCTAACTGTTTTGATATCTTTGAGTCTTTTTTCCAGGCGATCATGTTGGCCTTCCCTAATTTTCAGAACTGCTTCTTGAAACTTGCGGATTTCTTCGTCATCAAGCTACAGAATGAAGTTAAGAACAATAGTTCAACAAATCTTACCCTATCATACTCCTCCTTAACGAGCTTTTTCTTGAAGAGCTCTCGAACATGATCTCTGGTGCCTTCTACCAAACGTTTATCATCTGTTCTCCCTTGAAGATATTCTTGCAATTGAGCAAGATCGTGCTTGTTAACAACCTGGATTCAATGTAAACTGATTAGAAAATAGGACACAAACTTTTTGTAAATCCTTTCTTTGAAAAGGGCGGAAGAACTCGTACATCTTATCAACAAGTTCTTGATCAACACGAGCGAAACCTGCATGGTTCTCTAAGGCTGCTGTAGCTATTTCTCTTCGTTTGGAAGCAGCAGGTGTTTGTTCAGGATCATTCAATTGTCCTTTCGCTTCCAAAATCTTTGAACGAGAAATCAGTCATAGCTATGCTGATGTTCCTTACTTCAAGAGCTTCACGAAAAGTTAATTTGTTCTTAGGTATTTTATCTGCCTCCGGTTCATAAAATCCAAACTCCCAAACTGGATCATTCCTGTGGTACCATTCTGACTCCCGAGTTGGAAAAGTTCTGCAAGAAGAAAGTGAATTCTTTGCGAAAGATACCATTGATGAACTTGTCAGAAACCTCACGCTCTGGAGGTTCAACAGATGTTATTTTGAACTTGTTCATATTTCCTAACAATCCTTCATGTCTTGTCTCCAAATCCTGAGAAAAAAAACGATATAATGAAAGTAAACTAGTCTCTACAAACCTTCTTTACAGCATCATCTTTCTGAGCTTCATTGAACCGTTTTTCTTCGGTGGGAACCTTCGGGGCGTGAACCTATTGAGTGTTGCAACAGTTTCGAGCTATAATGAGAGACTAACCTTTGTGCTTCCTTTCTCAATTTTTTCTACATAGTTCACAGCTTTTTTCTGGAAATTTCCATCTCTAACAGTCTTACCAACAGCGTTCCAAATTCTTTTCATCTAAAATTCTTTAGCAGTGAAATTTGTAAATTCAATGTCAGACAACATGCGTACTTAGTGAGCATTGACGTAAATTTTGTTGAGAAGAGGATCACTAATGACTGAATGATATTCAACAAAATCAGTAATTCAAATGCAAAGTTCCACGGGAGCTATAAAAATAAGCTTCACATATCAGAAGAGTTGAAACGGTTTCTTCATGATCTTCAACAACAGTTCTTATATGTCGGAGTTCAGAAACGAACTGAATTCCGGAGTTTCAATTTCATGTTATCCTATATGGGCTATCTCTTGGTTTCCTTAACTATTCCGCTTTGTTTTCTTACAATGTTTCAAGATTTTTAGATGTGCCCCAACTACAGAAGCAGCAACTCATCATTCATACATCTATGTACACTGGATGATAAACCAGGTTAGGCATGAATTCTTTTCTGGGATTAGAAGTAACTGTTGTGTTCATCTTCTACCAAATGTTACTTGCACTACTTAACTTTCCTTTTTTCTCTAAAGTACATTTACCTATCGCGAATGTTATTTGTTATTGGATAACTATTGATTTTGACTTTTATGGCAATTTTTTGTTTGAAAATTTTTCGAAATTGTCATCAATCAGGTAATAATATTTTTTCATCGCGTCATTATATGTGAAATTCTCGAGCATTAACGTCGCTTCTTGAAATGATTCTGACATTTATGAAATTGTTTTGACCAGAAACGTTATGATACAGAGCTTCTTCCACAGGAACGCAGCTACATTGTTTACTTAAGAGGCTTCCTAATTATTGAGCGTCAGCTAGAACGAAATTTTGCGTAGGGGTTTCCGCATTAATTTAACGCTTTTTTCCAATTCTCCAGAACTATAAATGTTATTTTGTATTCTTTTCATGATTTAATTTTATTCTTTTTGTTCACAAAAATTAAAGAATAAGAGAATAAGTAAAACTAAGCAGTGAAGTTCGTCTTTACGAATCATATGTGGGTCTCGTAACTATTTAAATGATCATATGAATACTCGGCTTCTTATATTTCATTGAACGTATGCATGTTATGTCTAAACGTTTCACTCAATTTATTGGGGAAACTTGACTCGAAATTTTTTTTGTCTTCAGTAGTGAATCACTATAATATTGAAAATTTGCAGAGAATGTTTGAAGTTCATTCTGGGGATGACACCCAATCTTCTTCTCCTAAAAAAGAAACTGTCTATAAACAAGAAGAGCAATCTAGTAATATAAGTGAGTGCTTAATGTCTAACTGATGTGGAGAATATTTTTTCAGAATTGGAAGAATCATCCAGTGAGAAGCAAGCGGATTCCAGTGCGACGAAAGTTGAGAACTTCAATTTGCCTGTTCAAGCAATAGAAGTTAAGGTTTGCAAAAAGTTTTGCTTTGAAACAGAAACAAGAACTTACTATAGATCGAAGTCGATCGTAATAGCTGTGGAGTTTGTAGAAGGAGTGCCACTGGGTATGTTGTTTTCTAATTGTTTCTTTCACATTTCTTTTTTTCAGCGAAGCAGAAAAGTTATCCCCTCATGGGCAAGTATATAAATATGAGGATGATCCATTTTGGATATCCTGCGATGGTTGTCTTCAGTGGTTCCATGGAAGGTAAAGTCTTCTTATAGTTTTCGTTTACTGATCTAGTTTCAGTTGCGTGGGAGTGGAGGAGCTAGAAGATTTCCTCATCGAGTTTTATCATTGTAGTGGATGTGAGCATGCTTTAGGACCCACAATATGTAAGTTTCTCTATATCTGAAGATTTCATTTCTAATTTTATAGTAAAAAAATGTATTGCTCCGCATCGTTTAAACTGTTTCGAATCAAATGAAGTTTTACTTCCCACTGAAGTCGGCTCGAAAACTTGGATTGAGAAGTTTGCAATTAACGAAATGAATATTCCCATGGCGTAGGTTCATAGTTTAAAATTTTTTCAACGTTTATCAGTTGCAGTGATGAGAGTGGATGTTATATTTGTGAAAATGGCCAAGAGTTCAATGCTATTTTTGACACGTTAAAAACGTGGGAAAAAGTGAGTTTATTTACAAACCTGAACTGACATTGACCGGTTGTGTTTCACACAAGCTTACTCTTCTTTTACTAATTTATACTTTAAGGTTTTTTTAATAAAGAAGAAAGACGATTTGTGTTTGAAAATGCCAGATAATGATTTTTATATTGATAGCTTATTAGATATTTTTGGTTAGTTACTTTTGATCAGCAATTCACTTTATGTTATCAACCCAGGAGGTGATTATGTCGTAGATACGATAGATGTTTATAAACAAGCAACAGTGGCGATGAAGCTCAGCAGTTTTGTATCCAGGTTCAAAAGTCAAGAGAGAGAGCGCTTGTACAACTTCTTATCGCTCGAATTTAGTAGAAGTGAAAAGTAAGATTCTTTTTTATTTTTATATAAGTATATTTCGTGTCAGAATGCGTGACCTGGTTGCTCCGCCTATCACAGTGAACAAAATTAGCTTTGTTCATCGCTTATGGCCCGATTGCCATGATCCTGTAAATTGGAACCCATCTCGTTAGTGTTTAAGTTTCATATCCGTTTTAAAAGCTCGAAAATTATCCTTGTACTCGTACACCTGGAAATATCTTGATACGGCATTGAAGGTATTGTTTTCCAGTTGAAAAAGCCGTGAAAATAGCAGAAGAGCAAAAACTGAGTAAACCAGATGTAGCTCTTTTCTGTTTGTGTGGCATGGCTGGATCTTATACTGACTTCCACATTGACTTCGGTGGTAGCTCTGTGTGGTATCACATCTTCAAGGTATGAAATGAGCAACCATTGTAATATACTTTTTATATATTCCCAGGGCAAGAAAATATTCTATATAGCTCCTCCTACTGAAGAAAACCTGGAAATCTATGAAAATTATCAGAAGAGAGAGGATAGAACTCTGGTGTTTCTCGGAGATTTGTTCCCTGCGGGTCAGCTAGGAAGAGTGAGTAAACATATTGTGGTTTTGTAAACAGTCTTGTCCGATTTTCAGGTGGTAATTGAGGAAGGGGAGACCTTGATGATACCTGCAGGATGGATTCATGCTGTGTTTACTCCTGTAGACTCTTTAGTCTTCGGAGGTAATTTTCTCCATGCTCTCAACATAGATATGCAGCTGAGGTAAGCACGATAAACTTTCTTCTATTCATATCTATTCAGAGTGTATGATTTGGAGCAGAGGGTTAAAGCCGCCGTTGGGTTAGATGACAAGTTCATGTTCCCTTATTTTGAACTAGTTCATTGGAATGCTGTAAAAAGTATTTTACTGGAAGTTTTGAAAGGTTTGTTCTGTATAGCAAATGAGTAATCGGAGAATTTCGCTTCAGATTCGAATGAAGATCGAGTAGCTTTAGACGCTAGTGTTATAGACGGTTTTGAGAATTTGTTGCTTCATCTTAAAGAATGGGCAGCTATCGACAAAGTAAATTAACAACAATATTACTTACCTTATCTTTATTTTTTTTTCAGAAAGAAGGGAGGTACGTCAAACCTTATAGTTTGATTCTAAAGAGATTAGCCAGACAAATAGCAATACAGAAGGTGAAAATGTTTTGCAAATCACTTCTTCAAACTTTATTTTGCAGAAGCTTAGAAAGAGAGAATCATCTGAAGAAGCAGAATTGATGAAAATGCCATTAAAAATAAAAATAAGAAGTAAGAGTTGCATAGGGTTCTTCAATTTGATTTATTTTTCAGTGGGAAGCAGATCTGAATCTATAGAAGTTCTCAATAAGTATGACGAAAGTTTTTAGATAAATTTTCTAAAATGAGTTTACAGGGAAGAGATATCAGAACCAGAGCTGAAGTGTACAAATACAGGTTCTCTGAAATTAACTATTGCGAGGACGGTGGAAGTAAGTAGAGGCGTGAGTCAGATTACATTCTTCAATTACAGGAAGGCGTAGCGGAAATAGCTGAAACTGCAGGAGTAATTGATAATATTGATATGACTCAAATGTTCACATCGAAGAGTTCCAGAGGAAGGTTGAAATAACAAATTGTCAAGTTATTGAATTAATTTTCTTGAAGAGTTCGTAAACCTTCGAAGTGGTTGGCAACTTCTGTTGGAGATCATTTTGCCACAGAGGATAACGGTTTCTCACAATTCGTTCTCCGTCCTTATATTAACCGTTCAGATAAAATTTCTGTAGACAATGGCATTGATTTCGAGTGGGGAGATGATATGGAAGAAATTGTTCAGAAAGAAGAGAGAGAGTTGATGGCTGACGTGAAGAAGAAGCATAAATTGAAACCCAAGAAGGCTCCCCTCTCACCTATACTCACAGGTAATGGAAGCGGTTCCTTATTCAACAAATGAAAACGTTTACAGAAGCTCCGTGCCCTAAGAAGAAGAAGTTGGCAACAACTGCTAAACAGAGACTAGCCAATAGAATGAATTTGAAATAATAATAATAATATATTTTCATCGCTGTATATGGAAAAAACGAAATTTTTCCGTTTTAGGTATTTATTTTCTGTAATCGGTATCCGATCAATATGATACTCATGTAAGTGATCTTGTTGCATAGGCGGAAATGCACATTTTCTGTCGTAGAATTAAACTCAATTGAACCTCATTTTATTTTGTGATATGTATACCTCAAAGCTAGCTACCTGATTGATTTGTTTTTTGTGTCATTCATATATGTTCGAGCTTAGGTCCTAATGAGTGAAGAAGAAGTTACTATCTCGCCTTCACAGCTTGGAACCAAAGAATAGTTGTGTTGCCAGTTTTAATAAATGATATTTCCAATAGTTTAGTTGGGATGGGCGTTATCAAATGGAACTAGAAAACTTCAGAGATTGCGGTGATGAGGGAGAAATTTGGTTTGGACAATCAGCTGAGAATAGGTTGCTGGTCTATCCAGGGAGCTTCTAATATATGTTTTAAGAATTTGCAAGTATCTAAAAGCCACGGCGCCATGTGATTCCAAAATTCTTGACCTCGGCTGTGGAAACGGCTCAGTCCTCCGATCTTTGGTAGATATTTTTTGTTAGTGCAAAGTAATGCTATTCAATCAGAGATCAAAGGGTTTCAAGTTTTTAATCGGGGTTGATTATTCCCCAGCAGCTATTGAGTTATCCAATAGTATATCTGTTCAAGATGCCGAAGAAAATGACTTCGAAACTAAAATAGATTTTCAGGTACTTGTTTCATGATTTACATCTATAAAGAAATATTTGAAGGTTTTGGATATTTTGAATGATCAACAGGTTCAAAACTTAGCTTCAAAATTTGATTATGTTCTTGATAAAGGGACATGGGACGCTATGAGTTTGTCTGACGATAGAGGTGAAACTTTTCTTTTTATGCTTCTGAGAGTAGTTTCAGAATCAAGGATGAAAGCTTACAAAAAAACAGTTGTTCTCAGTCTGACAAAAGGAGGGGCTTTGTTGTTGTTCTCTTGCAACTTCACGAAGTATACATATACCTAAAATAGATTTTCAATTGAATTTTTCAGAGATGAGTTGATAGACATGTTTTCTGGAGAAGAGTTGGACTACGAATCAGAGATTCCAGCAACTCATGTAATATCGTACGGCGGAAAAAAAGGAGTTACGTCAACTGGAATAGTTTTCAGAATGAAATAAAGGCTCTTTACGACCAGATTTTGAAATATTCAATAATGAACTGTTGTTCGGTCATAGTTTGCTGTTTGTTATGACTTTCAGAATTTATGTAGTTATGCTTGCATGAACAGAAACGATACCATTCACATCGTGAGTCATATGGAAAACAAGTCTGGTGCTCTTGGTAGAAAGAAACGACTGATACTTTCGATGGAAGAGTAGTTCTTATTGGAATCTCTGAGAGTATTTTCTGATTCAAGTTACTTTACGTATCATAATGGTTGCATTCAGCAATGAAATGGATATACCAAAACTACTTGATGAATGATTATTTACTAATAGAATTCGATTCGAGAAAAAATCCTTGAATGGAGCATTTCTTTCACAAAAATTGCTCGTTTGATTCAAATCCTCTCCTGTGTTCACAGCCGTCATTACCGTAACCCTCTGCGCTTCTCTCTATTTCTGAAGAGAATTTGACTCTGAACTTCCATAGAAATATTTAAAATGTAATTAAAAGGTTTTTAATCTAATAAAACTTGATTATACCATATATGCACGAAATACAAAACGTACGATGTACGGGGCGGAA
>CALQYR020004080.1:0-13660 GCA_943334845.2 Auanema sp. JU1783 | reverse complement strand
AAAGTCAAACTACAACTCCTCGATTTCATGAGAATGAGCACGTGCTTGTTCGTACGTGATTTATACCTCATCATCATATTCAGTGTAGATGATCAGATGCTTAAACTTACTTCTCCAATAGACAGAAATCAACATTTTTTGCACTTTCTGTTTCATAATGTGCTAGCACTCCCATTGCAAGAAGAGCAGTTTCTCGTATTTCATATATCTTGTTCTTACAAAAAATAGAATAAGAAAGAAATTATTAAAATTGATTTATTAGAAAAAAAACAATTATTATATAATGTGCTGAAGGCACAAACAATTCTATCCAGGAATTTCGTGTCATTTGAGAATATCAGTTACCGGTCAGAATCTTGGTTACATTACGATTTGGCATTAACATAATGGGATGATAATAGGACAAAGATAGCTACGATCAAGAGAATTTAAACTCATCCATAAAACTAAAGATACACTAACTTAACACATGAGATGACAAAAGAGAAAGTGGAGACACAACTTAGAATTGCACAAGCAAAATGGCGGAATTTGGTGAATGCCACCCGTATACAACCGGTAATTAAGGATGATATATCTATTTTTCTATGTTATATTTTAATATTATATATATTCTGCTAATTCGAGGAAAATCATAATAACAACTTATAAATCTTGACAATACACTGGCGGATTTTTGCTAAGATCCATCCGCAGAACTGTAGCTCCCGTAGGTGTAACTTCGGTTGCCAACATACTCGATCCTCCTTCAGAATAAGCTGAGTCATCACTCATTTTACTGCTGGGTGGCCGGCGCGATGCATAGTATAAAGCTCTTGGAACACCTTGAGGAGGTGGAGGAGGGGGTGAAAACTCAGGAGGGGGGCGATGATACTGACCAGGCTGAGATGACAAAACACTAGTGGTATTATAGCCATAAAGTTGGTCACGATGCATAGTTCCTCCGTATATACGATAATCCATCCGCTGTTGAGTTCGATAGTTCGGTGGAGACTGGTGATGATGATACATTTGCGCTGGTGCCATATCTCCATATTGAATAGTAGCATAGTCGTAAGTTCCTTGATGACCAAGAAGTTGCTGTTGATACTGCTGCATCAGTGCTTGATGTCCATAGGGAGTAGAAGAGTCAAGACGTCGAGGTGTTGAATGGTATTTCTCCGATGAAGGATACTGAAAATCAAATATCAAAAAATGTTCTAATCATTTTTTTCTGTGATTTTTGGAAAACAAGGAGAACGATTAGTTTTATCATGCGGTTAGAATTGTGTTAAGTTGTTTAGCAGAAGGAATTAGTAGAAATTCACTTCAACTAAACCTCACAGTATACAGGAAATGACATGATTTCTTTAGTTTAGGGATGTCTTGGTGGTCTTTTCATTCTCTGTAGGAACTTGGGATAGAAAGACCAGCATTTAATTGCTATTCAGTAATAGAAACTCAACATACCAAGAATTCGCTTCCACTTCCACTTCCATTAGATGGACTAAGGGCACCTCGTTGAAGATTGTTCTTCCTGTCAGAAGAATCGGATGTACCGCAACAGCCGTGACGAGCAAACCAACGTCTTATATCTTTTCTCATCTAAATGAATTGGTGTGATAATAGCATTATGAAATAGATAACTCACTACTTCACTGAAGACGACATGGAAAAGGAAAATAAAAAGTCCTTGCAGAGAATTGGTAATAGTGAAGGCATATGCCATGATAATTGATCTATCGGAGTCTACCCATAGTAATCCGAACGTCCATGTTACTCCCAACAGGCAAGAGATTCCAAGTGCACCTTTTACCCAAGTTCTGATAAGGAAAAAATGAGACATATGCCGGATGAACAAAAATATACCTAACGTTTCTTCCTGTGTCAGAGTCATGACGACAAGGTAAATAACCCCCAGAAGAATGACGACACACGATGCACAACGTCATTACTAAGAAGAGAGTGTTCAAGGCAAAAATAACGACGGCAGGTCCGACAAATGCGAAAATGAAGAAATTATCCGTTCTCAACCTGAATACAGAAAAAAGGGTGATGTTCGAATTCATATTAATAATACCAGCAGAACTCGGGTGTTCCGAAACTAGTATAGTCATAGAGCACAGCGACGGCTGTCACAACGGCTGGGAAACCATATCCAATCAGTGCAAAAAGCCACTTTTTTGATGGCGTGGGAAACACGTCAACTAGCATTCTATAAAGCTGATAGCCCTCTAGAAACATCCATGTTGAAGCCGACAAGAAAAAATAGAGCAAAGCTCCAGCAATAATTGAGCATTGCATTCTATTCTCAGTTCTCCAAATTCCTAACAGGAATACGAGTTCAGCAATGAACAACATAGCGCACAAGTTTTTGTGTATAAAAACTCTATAAATGTTCTGATAAAAAACACTAGTTCAATTAGTTTCATACCTGTCGCTTCCACATTTGGAGAATACTGTAAAGCAGATGAACGTGAAAGCTAGACAAATGATAGAGAGAGAACATCCGAAGTATGTTAAGAAGGTGAGTAACTGATTATTAAAGTCAGATAATTTGTGTCCATGAATATCCATGAGTACAGCAAAATGTGTCATATGCGTACATGAGCAAATCGTATGTGTGAGGTTATGGCTCATTAAATCGCATCCACTACTCTGCCACTATAAGTAATTCATTGTGTTATGATATATACACCAAATCAAATTACCTCTAGTCCTTCACTATCCCACCAAGAACATTTAGGATTAGTAAGACGACGAACTATATCTGCAGAATGACCGAATGTTATGAAAATCTGGAAGAATAAGTAAGTATATGACTCTATGGAACACTCTCACCGGCTCTTGCATGTTTGTAATTTTTTGAACTTTTCCCTTAGATACAATAGATGCTGTCACAATGTTGGAGACAATCTTTCTTTGAATCAGTATTCCTTCTGGCCTGTCGCGAGAAGTTCGACGGGTGGGTTCAGGTTCAAAGTTGGAACCCATCGAATCCGTAGCCGAAAAATAGACTACAGATCTTTCATCAGTCCCTTTGAATGCTTTGATAGGCACATCAATACTGTCATCGATGTAATCGAATGTTTTCGAAGAAGGAAGAGAGACATACACACTATGTGTTTTTTTGAGATTCTTAAAAGAGGTAATAGAATTCACAAAGCTTTGGGATGAAAATACCTCATAAAAATCGCTTATTTGAGCAATCAAATGTCCTCGGGCATATATAGATGTCATTGGTTTGTCACCTCCTGAACTCCAAGCAATAACTTGTTCCATGTAAGTGATCAGTTTATCAGCCATTTTTCTTTTTTTATGACTGGACCATGCTGTCCAAGCATCTGCATGTGCACTCAAATGATAAACTAGCTCGAACACTTTCTAAAAATAAAAGATTTGATAAGATTATCCGAGGAAACTATTCTCACATCATTGCACTGTTGACGAACTTGCAAAGTCCAGTGTTCATTTGTTAGCACATTTATTGTTTTTTCAATGAAATCGAGAAGAGGAGGTAAGTCACCAGCTTGAATTGTTCCTCTCGCGAGGTTAGCCAAATCTCGGAGAAACTGGAATAGACAAGAGTAAAAAAAAGGTCTGGAGAAAACTTACATCAGCGACTCCCCAACCGTCTGCTTTCTTGATATACTCATCCAAGAGTTGAGACTTCGTGAAAATCCAATCGCTGATACATTTAGTAGTGTTTGGATATCGTCCTAACCAAAATCCTTCGTCGGTACACTTCCACCAAGATTCTCCCGTGGCTCCATCCATACATGGCCTAACGTTTGTAGTTAACCCTGCTGGTGTAGCAGGATATTCTACTCCATTTATTGTTCGAGCAGAACAAACGAGAATGGGCTTCGTTTCATCCAAACGAGAACTAAAGTAGACAAATTGGAGAGGATGAAACAACCTTCTGAGACACTCACGGTTTGTTTTCGATAATCACATCGTGCTGCTGTTCTTCTTGAGAAGTTGTTGTAGTAGGCGCTGCTGTAGTAGTTGTAGTTGAAGTTGTTGTTGTTTCTGAATTTAATCAATGCATAACTCCGTTCCAAACTCTATCTATCCAAAGTCATGCTTTTTTTCACAACACCAACCTTCTAATACACACGAATAACTGAAATCCAGATACAAAGGTAAGTCTACAGTTGGGCATGGATGGGCATCCGTTATGAAATCCTTCGCAGTTGCTCGTTGAGTACATTCTCGTTTACCATCACATCTGACAACACAACATCATAAACACATAAGCAAAGAAAATGGATCTGATTAGGAGCTTCCAACTAGTTTTAAGCGTTTTCGTACACAAAATAACTTCACAACAATATTACACCTTTGAAGATCACAAAGATATATACCTTCTACGCATGAATATGTCATTTCAAGATATTTGCTAACTTCAGGACATGGGTCAGGGAACATATACCGGTTAACAGAAAACTTGCAATCCCGAAAGCCATCACATCTGAACAATTCACTCAAATGATTGTCTCAAGACATCTTTCTCAAAAAGAGAAGCGACACGAATAATTCATCAAAACCCTTTTCCACCTAGAATCCGTTTGATCACCCGATTGTCATTCATAAGCTGTCAAGGATAGTATGAATAATGAGGTCACTCGTCTAGTTAAACCCGTTTGACCCCAAGAGTTCTTTATGCTCTTCCATACGGAATCTTGACTGAAGTCTCAAAGCAATACTCCTTCAGACCCATAAAAATCTGGTGCAAATCTATATAGATTTACTTGACACTTCGCATTTCCTTTCATGTATTGAGCAGCAACTATGGTTCAACGCCTTTCTGAATACAGCGTATTCGAACTCAAAGACGAGAAGTAATTGAAAAGCCAATGTTCATAGAGAATAGCAGGAAACCTAACCCGAATAGGCACCTGCTATTCAATCATGAATTGTTAGTGCAAGCTTAATGATTCTGAGTGCTAATACGGAAGAACTGAATATATGTGTGAAAATTGCCAGCTGGCATCGACTTATTTGCTTCTGGACAGTTTTGTTATTTGAGAATATTTGAAACTGCATTAAGGACTTCCTGTATCTTGTATGTAAGATAATCTCGATCATATGGAAATAGCTCACTCCCTTGGTAAGAATTTGTTCACAAAGCTTTAAACAAACACAAACTTTGTACAGAAAGAACGAGGTTTCATGCTGTTAAATCAAACAGTGATAGGAGTTCTCTGCAAGGTCAGATTGTCAAGTGCCCATTCGAAGACGGAAAGAATCTTTTTTCTCCCCATGGATTTAATCTGTTCTCAATAGATTCGTTGGGTAGGGATGAGTTGAAAGCACAGCTTTTATAATTATGAGTTTTAGCTAATGCTTGAAACAATTAGCGAAAACAGCTGATGGTAGGTTTAGTAAAGAAGAGCTAGTCATGCGAAATGGTTGACAGAAGGCACATACGATGTCGAACAAATGTCAGTACAAACCCAGGTGGTCATCTGCTTATTTGTTCCTACCAACCATAAAATCATGACAAAAGTCAAGGAACTGTACAGAAACTAAATGTATGCCTCAATTAACTTTGAATAATTAATCCAAATCAGTGGTTGTATCGAGAATTTTATCCCATAGCATGTGTTAGAATGGATCTGTTGATCAATGTAGATCAAGAGAGTGCAGTTCGACTAACAAGCTCTCAATTATTCCCACAATTAAAACAGAAACCCTTTACATTCTGCACTATATTGATGACATGAGATCGATAGGACATCTATAATTACCGCTAAAAAACTGTCTTTGTAAAGTTTCAGACACTAGAGAAATAATTGAAAACTTCTAAAGTACCCTTCTTCATTTGTTTGAAGAAAGTAGCACAATAATATAAATTAGCAACAAATACAGGGTCATATTTCGTTCGGCACGTTAGTGAGATATAGTCTGTCGGTCTACGAAGTTTGATGCAGCTACGTGCTGAGGCTTGGCCATTGTCTCGATGAATGGCGACTATCGGGTCACTGCACTATAGTTATAGTTTAGAGAGTAAGACTATTTCCTTTTCTAGCAGTTCAACTAAACCGCTTCTTATACAAAAGAATGAAAATAGGATGGTTGAAAGAAAAGCCCTTTTTAACAAATATTGTTAGCTGAGCTGAGATATCATATATCTGCTGTCAACAAGCAACATCTATCATTTCTTGCATGTTACAAACAACCATTAATGCACAGAAACATTTGCTTCAATCTCATCATAAAGTCGTAAAATCAGACTGAACGAACACTTATGAGCCACGCAACCCACTGAATGCTACATATTCGTTCAGTATGAAATTAATGACAACATGGCAGTGCACAAGATTAAGGACATGTTGAACACATGGCGCGGAGAACTGGCATAGTTAGAACGCAGAGTGATCAGTAAATTATAGCTTTGCGCCAAACGAAAGATGTGACTGTCCAGCTTATGGAAACGTCAGTTCAAAAACATAGCTCACAATCTCACAAGCCTACTTAGTTTCACCTTTTTGTAGTCTCATCACATATTGCGGCAGCACAAAAGGATTAGGCCATCAAGTAGCAATCAGATTTGCATATTCAGAATATGGCGCAGGCCTTTGCTTTTAAGGTTTTAGATGATATCCATCTTAAATTTCCACAATCTGGCACTACACTTAAGACGAAATATTACAGCACTTTGCATATTCTCGGTGCTATTACAAAAATCAATAACCTAATTGATGTAGTACAACCTGATTGAGAAAAAATTACAGAACTGTCCCAAGGACTTAGTGGAACTCCTGCTGAGACTGTTGTTCTTGGATAACCTAACGTAAAAATGTTTGATAATCCGCTTCAGCAGACTCTCAAAACAAATTTAGCCCTTGGCATTTGAATGTCATGAACGAACAAACACTATCAAATATTGTCATAAAATATTTTATAGTGGAACATTCTTCCTTATGAGTAATGAAGAGAAACAACTCGTGAGGATGAGCCAGCTAACAACAGTATTCGTTTATGAATCATTTATAGCGTAAACTGCCTATCTAGTACCGAATGGTAGGCTGTTCTCTAAGACACTGCTTTCAAGGCATATCGCATGATTCCTCACAAATAATATATGCCCGCAGGCATATGTTTAATTGGATCTAATGCTACCTTTCTGTTCGAGTTTTCAATATATAGTAAAATCAAACTTACTTTTTCTGCATAATCCCTAAAGTTCGGGGGTTACGACAGATGGTGTCATCCAAGTAATCTTCCACAGCAGATGGATCGATACATACCTGAAGAAAATTTTCGAAAGTTAATTTTTTTTCTGTTTTGCTTCTTACTTTAAGTGAGAAACGACCAAAATTTGCCAATTCTATTTTAATAACCTGTCCAGGCGGACACTGCAGAAACGCTTCGTCTCCCTCGCATACATAAATATTGGTTTCTGAAATTATACGAATTGTAAAATTTTGACCTTTACTACTATTCATATGATTTCTTGTCCCATTTTAGGTTGTTGACTGTTGGCTTCTATTTGCCCATGCAACCACCCGCGTGGCGTATCGTCTTCCTCTTCCAGTTAGAAGCATAACCTTACGTAAATAAAGACCTCCACTTAGCATTATTCAATGTACTGCTACTGCTCATCAGCACGCAAAATTAATCAGAGGCTACTTATATCAACTAGTTCGAACCATCTAAGCATTAGAACGCATCTATATGCCAAAAACAAATTTGAATATATGGAATAGTCAACTGAAGGAAACCATTATGGCGGTAATGTTTTGAGCCACAGGAACTCTCTCACTTTCGCACTTAGCGTTCACATTTACCAATTAGGGATTACTAAGCTGACAAGCTACAAAGATATTCCCCAGTGTCCATTGCGAATGGATTTGAGAAAGGCTTAAAGCATGAAAGAACATTCTTAAGTAAATAGAAAACTGTAACTGAAACAGAAAGTGAATAATATCAATTCCTTTCTTATATACCATCCCTTCTGGCTTTGGTATTTTGTTTCAAGCAAATCAACTTTCCAAAATATGGAATTGCTTCGTTTCTGGAAAGAAACGAAGAAATACAATATTGCTGAAAAGAAACGAAACTATACCACTGCGCTGGTAATTATTAAGTACAAAAAAGTCAAGTAAGCATATATACAGTTATGATCCAAGATGATTATTTACTAACTACTCTCGGTCTGTCTTATGTAGCAAGAGCCCATATGCTTTAAGTTCAATGGAAAGAGACTGCCGAACAGGCAAAACTACAGCTAATCCTTTGGTCAAACACCCGCTGGGCTTTTAAGTTACCGATGCCAGAAACTTTTGTTAAGGAAGATGAGATAATTATTGTCATTTCGAACAGTGTGAATGACATAAATGAAAATTATAGCATATCGAAGCCTCATAAAATGACCTGATGAAAATCAATATCCACTTAGTGTGGAGAAGGAAAGAGAACACAATATATTTTCCGATTTAAAGTGTATTAGAGACGATTCAGCGATTACTTAAGGACAAGGGTGAGGATGCTATTCTCGCAGCTTTATAAACACAAATATGTTAATTAGCAGGCAAGCTTTCACCACCTTCATCATTCCGACATTTGGAACAGATGAATGGCATATCAACCGCAAATACGAAACAGATATTATGCTGCAGGCAAGCATGCGCCAGAATGATGATGAGTCAAACAGGAGGGCAAATGCCGGAAGGAAACGGGTAGATCAAAAGGATTTAACTAATTGGTGTGAAGCATTGATACCCAAGGCTTCGTTAGAAGATTTTCTTATTTGTTTCCGCTTGTTGGATAATGTGTCAGTTATCGTATGCGATACCTTATCGTTACATCTACCCTTTTTGTCCACCGCTTTTCGCGCATAGTCCGATGACAATCTAGGAAGATTTGCATACGCAATACTATCTTTCATTTTGACTAGACACATCATCTGAATCATAAATCCACCGCCTGGATGACCTTCGTCATTAGAATGACAGAAATCACTTGCGCACGCTTTTTTCTTGGGGGTATAAATTCTGCGTATAAACACAAAATTTATGAACATGAATCATAATTAAGTGTTAAAAAGAAACATAAGATCACGTATGTAACTAAAGTTCGCAAGAATCACAAAAGGTAGCACATGAAGAGATACTTCTGTAGACCTCCAAGGGCTATTACATGAAAGGGCTCGGAAGTATAAGCGCATACAGTAGATGAATGATTGACTTCTTACGTCACCATAATGTGCTACTGAACTTCTGCTCACTGCTATCATAACATAATAACACAATATATATATATAGCTATTTTAGTGAAATAGCTACACCAAGCAGAACATATTTCCGGTAACAGAAACCATGTTATTATAAAAAGCAATCTAGCAGAAACAAAAAATGACCTCCAAAACAATGAAGTACATTAATACTTACGAACACATAGTTTATGCATAATTATGCTCATCCATATAGTTTTGAATGACCATCATTATTTCTTCTAGATAATCAGTTAATATCGAAACAGGTGCATCGTGTACACCTTGACCAAATCTAATATACGCTAGCCAGGTGAAAGTTTCATAACACATAGTTAATCTCAGTCAATCGATCATCAATATTTTTGAAATGATTGCTTAAACCTAACCTAGTGCTGAATCAAAGCTGTGTGAGAAAATTAATCATAACGCTTCTATACGAGACATTCACATAGTTTGCTGCGGAACTTTCATTAAATTCTCAGAGACCTTACGACCCCCATTTCAGTTTAGTGGCAAATAAGGATATAAGGCAAAGAAGAAAAATTTAGAAGATAGCCTGTGCTAAGCAGAAGTATTCAGGAGAAGCTATGTTACGATTTAGGCCTGAATCACAACCAAATGTTGATACCATGTCTCATTCGTACTTGGCATCAGTAGTGATTCTAATAGCCACTATAAAAATAGAACAAATATCATATAGACTTGTTCCAACTTCATATCTTACATAATATTCTTGCGCCACAAAAGCGGTGAAGCTTTCGTGATGAAGAACGCAGTGTCAAGTACTGAATTTCTCAAATACGTGTGATTGTAGAGGAAATCGAAGAAAAACATAAGAAAAAATAACGAATAGAGAAAGAAACTGATGAACTCACTATTTGCGTATACGAGAGCGTTCACTAGTGCAGTTGTGAATAGCAGAATACTTAGACAGGATGAATAACTAGTCATAATGTTTGAGCATCAACAAAATACCATTACTTCTGAGTGAATTCTGCCTTTAAGTACTGGTTAAAGCCTGAAAACAGTTGAACTATTCTTTGAAGTTAAAAAAAACAAATAATGAACAAAGAGCGACGGGATAAGCGAAAGGCAAGTGAGGGGATACAATGAGGGAGGGGCAACCATGTTAGAACAGATAGTTAAGGCGGAGCGTGGATAGGTCTCAGCGGCTAACATAGGCCGTTGGACCCCGCCCATAAAGAAAACGAAGAGGAAACGGATCTGGTAGCTAACACGGAAAAATTGAATTGGAAAAAATTGTAATCACAACTTTCCTAATATATCTTTTTTAACCATATTTCAATTACATTTTTTGGAAATGTAGTGGAAAACGAAATGTTTAAATTTCCGTTGTACAGAAGCATTTAATCGAACATATGAAATAAGGAATGAGTGCAATTACGAAAGATGGAACGGAAAACATTAAAATAGGTATGCGTGAGAGAATTCTCATTCAGGGTAGAGCTATTAGATGAATTATTAAAGCTGAACCTACTGGTCAGTTTTGCGACAAAGTAGAATAGCTAAATACTACAAAGAGAGCAAGATGCAAATGAAAATTACTCAAAGAAAAAATAGAAGTAAAGAGAACGTTCGTTCGAAAAACTCCCACTGTCTAATTTGTATGAGCATGAGAAAAGCTTTTTTGGAATAGGAGCATAGGAAATATAGTTTACAATCCCAAGGTGTTCCGAGGGCATGCCAGAATCGGCTGTAAATCTATTAAAGGAACGTCAAGCCATGAAAATCATAAAAAATATCCCTTCCTCTATATATCTATACGTTAACATGACTGATCTTTAATAATCTTCAGAAATTAGGGCCAATAAAAAGTTATAATTATATTATGAACAAGAGATTAACGCTGACACTTACATGACTTATGAACGAAGATAGGATTGAGCCATATGGAATAATAAACTGGAAATCTGGCCTATCATTCTTAAACCATTCGTTCGTGAAACACAGAATGCAAAAAACGTCATGTGAGCTGTTTTTTGTGTTCACGTCAATAATTAGCATAAAAATGAATCACGTGACACGTCGAAAAGCCTAAACATATTCAGCCTGGCGAAACACAGAAGGGTTGATTTCAAAATCGTAATCAAAGCCAATTCATGAAGATATTACGAAAGATTGAATAAAACCTGAATTTCACATTGATAGTGTTAAAGAGCGTTTACAGCCGGGCGAACGTTTTTGACCTAACGTCTAATTATAGTCATTAATCATCACTGGAGCACATTTTAGCGGTTGACTTTTTTTCATGGAAAGCAAATGTCATCTCATCTTCGTCAGAAGGTACGTTTGACAATGTGTCAGATGAAGTTTGTATCGTTCTGAAGATCTGACATTCGCCAGGCGAAGGATCCCTTGGGCAAAAACTTCTTCTAATCAGACATTCCTCAGACATTGTATCAAAAATTCTCAAGATTTGCAGAGTTAGAATAAAGATATATGTATCAAATAATATTTTTTGAAGAGAAAAACCTAACGAAATATAATTAGTATGCACAAAATATAGCACATTCAATGAATAGCTTACTAAATGGGGATTGAAGTGGAGGGAAAGGATTGAGCATGAAGAAATAAATAGTATAAATCTCAACTATTTATGCACATTCCAGTCGTAGTTCGACGGACTATTGAATTTAGAACAATTAAGTGATTATTAACGCGAGTTTTCGCTTTATAAATTATATTTGAGATAAGAGTAAAACGATAAGTGGCAGAGAGTTACGAGGTCTGCGCTCGAAAGTGATGAAGGAAACAATCGCAAAGTAGATTTGTCATTCACGCCGCTACTGCAGTAGTTGATAGCCTTCTCTCAGTTAGTCATTTTAGGTTCGAAATAAGACGAGAAGGATAGAGAGTGTGCGTATGTGTATGTGAGTGTGTAAATTCGGAAGAAATATCAAGAGAACTGAACGAAAATAAGGGAAACAACAATTGAATTTGAAACATTTGCCATTTGAACTGGTATGAAAAGCATGCTGTAGGCTAATACCAGTGAAAATAATGAAATCGTCATTGGCCTTGTCCACTGTTGTCTATAGCTTATCGGGTTGAAGCCCTTCGTTCATTTTCATTTGTTGCATAACATAGACATTAGAAAGAATTGAATAAACTGGGATAGTCAAAAAAGAAGAAATACAACAAGACATTATATCAGACAGCTTCTTCCTATTATATACTATATGATATTAAACAGATTCTTCATTCTGTTTTTTTCTATGCAGATATACAAAGCAGAATTTAGAAGATGGAGAGGACGTGCAAGAAAGAAAGAGAGAAAGAGGGAAAGAAAGAGAGAGAAAATGAAGAGCTGAGTCTTCGAGTAGTGATTTCAAGAAAACAATAATCGTAATAGATGAAAAGATTGAAAAGTTATTTTGGAATAAGCAACTTAGGCTGAATAATTCATAGATTTTTATATTTCGTTCGTCATACTCAGCCAGCCGTTAGTTGAATCTAATTTTCCGATTTGTTACCTAGACTCCCATATGACAAAAAAAGAAACAGATGTCGTATGTAGGCTCAAGAAATGTATGTGGTCAGCCTTGAGAAAGCTTGACGATTTCTGGGTCTGAATAGTATTTTCGAGAAAGAATAAATAACAAGAAAGTTCAAAGTTGAATAAGTGGAAGATAAAGTAGAGCTTCTGTTTTTTCTCCAAAAAACTTGTGCGAACTACGAAGCTGCGAGATGAAATCATTGAAAAAACGAATGGAAGATATTAGTCAGTCAAGTCATTGAAGAACACAGACAGAAGTAGTTAGAGGTGTACAGACGAAAGACAATGAGTGAGAGAAAAAATGGAAAACAAGATGAGAGTAAGATATAAGAAGATGGAGAGAACGAGACTATTGAAGAGATATCTTATAACTGCAAAATCTCAAAATGGTACTTGTTACTAAACATCTTAGACTGCTCTCAACTGTAAAAAAACCTTAAACATTGGAAAGTTTGTGAAAATTGAAAAGATCTTCATAATCAGCGAAAAATAAATAGAATGGAGACCTTCTTTCACCTAAAACAGCTTTCAGTTCATTGTTTTGGGCAGTTCAAAGAAAGCATTTTGAAGGCAAAAACTAAAGCCATTTGCGCTACGAATAATGTATTCCGTGAGACCAAACGAAGACAGCCATAAAAGTAAAAAAGAGTGTTGAATAAAGAGGTAAAAAGAGAGATTTAAGAAAAAACGGGAAAAGTAAAGAGTGCCGGCAGGAGAACGGAGAAGAGAAGGAGGGCGAGAAAGCTGGCCAAAACGGAAAAAACTGAGATTAAACGTCTAAGAGGAGAAGAATTGTGCATAATACGATGAAGAACTGAAGAAGTAAGTATTAAGAGAAGCACGGTAAGCTTCAGAAATATATGAAACGAACTAGAGAGAGAGAGAGAGAGAGAGAGAGAGAGAGAGAGAGAGAGAGAGAGAGAGAGAGAGAGAGAGAGAAA
>CALQYR020004079.1:0-13550 GCA_943334845.2 Auanema sp. JU1783 | reverse complement strand
TGTCAGTTGGAAGAAAACTGATTCAGTTTGTGGTGCCTAAAATCAATTTGAATGTTGTTAAGAACTACTTATGTTTAGATTACCATCCGTTGAATGTTACGTTGACCAAAACATGATTCAACTTGACTATACTCCATCACAGTTCATTCATGAGCAGTACGAACTTTGAGTACAATATAGATTCGGGGATCAAAATGGATCATAGATTCTCATTGTAACACGTGATTTGACGTTTTTTCGGAATAGTTTCATTAAAATCTGATGAACATGTTGGTATATTAAATAGCTCTTGTATTAGAATTGTATTTATTGCTTTCAATCATGGAAATGTTAAGTAAGAGTAATGCAGCTAATGTCATGCAGTGATGCCCAAGTTAGAAAAGCGAGCGCATACAGGAATCAGATTTCAAAATATTCCAATTTCACTCATTAGAAATCATGTTTTAAAGAAAAGTTGGAAAGAGAGAAGATGAAATAGCTATATAAAAGCAGTGTACATCATTGATGTTCGAAGAAAGTCATAAATAATTTCATTCAACAAAATGCTTCATACTAAATCTTTCAGTTGAAAATAATATATTTATAATTTTAGTATAAATTTTAATCAAACTGTTTCTATGCCGAGTATTTTCCTCGTTTATAATTGTATCTATTTTCTATAATTGCTATTCATAACTAAGATTTTTCAGGTTTTATTGATTGAAAATAAGTACGCAAAATCGCGTGTGTGGTTTTTCGTTCTTACTCACACATTCTAAGCATTATGTGTGATGCTGTATAATCAATTTTCTTATAATTTTGGCTGATGCCACGAACCGTTTTTTTATATTCCATAATTTTTATTCTTTCTGAAGCATTATGTCTTGACCATTCAAATGTCATTATCTCTCACAAATCTTTCACGTTTCAAATGCTGGTTTTGAAAATATTTATATGCATAGTAGTGAAAAATAATTTTAAATTGTTTCAGGTTTGCTTAACAATGAACCAATTCGCTCGAGATAAAGCTCTGCGAGCTCGGATTTCAATTGAAAGCTTCTACACGGAAGCTATGAAGCAATGCATTGAACGTGAAAATCGCTCGAAGAAGCTCGAAGAAGGAATGGAAGCAGATAGTGAGTATTTCTTATATTTTCATCATTTTCTTCGTGTTCAGATCTGACTGAGGCAGACAAGGAGAAAAAGCGAAACATGCAGTATTCCAAAGAAACGGACTATTTACGCCTGAAAAGAAGCAAGCTCGCCGTAACCGACTTTGATTCTCTGAAAGTGATTGGTCGAGGGGCGTTCGGAGAAGTAATACTCATAATCATTCATAATATTTATTCTATTTCCATAGGTGAGACTAGTTCAAAAGAAAGATACGGGGCACATCTACGCTATGAAAATTTTGAAGAAGCAAGTGATGGTGGAAAAAGAACAAGTAAAAATGAAGGCACTTGCTATTATTCATTTTTTTCTATGCAGACTGTTCATGTCAAGACGGAAAGAGACATTTTGTCCCGAGCTGATTGCGATTGGATTGTCAAAATGTATTACTCGTTCCAAGATAGCTATAACCTATACCTAGTAATGGAATTTTTGGCTGGAGGTGCGTTGTATTCTGTATTCTATGTGTAGTATCCTTTCTTAGGTGATATGATGACTCTGCTCATAAAGCACGATACACTATCAGAAGAAGCTACACAATTTTATGTCGCTGAGGCTGCTTTGGCTATTCAATGTTTACATGAAATGAACTTTATTCATCGTGATATAAAGCCAGATAATCTATTACTTGATTGCAAAGTAAGTAATCGATCAATTGTTTGATTATACTATTTTCCAGGGTCATATAAAAATTTCTGATTTCGGATTGAGCTCAGGGTATCAGAAATTTCATCGTAAAAAATTCTATAAGGACTGGGAGACACAACTGCCTTCTGATTTTCTGCCTTTTGACTCGAAGCAACAAGCAGAAACTTGGAAGAAAAACCGACGGCAATATGTTCCAGCGAATCTATTAGACTTTTGTTTTATTTAATCAAGTTTTAGGCTTACTCTATGGTAGGAACTCCAGACTATATCGCGCCGGAAGTTTTCCAGCCAAATGGTTATACTAACAGCTGTGATTGGTGGAGTTTGGGAGTTATTATGTATGAGATGCTTATCGGTGAGTTTTCGAAATTTTTCTGTTCTCATTAACTTTTATAGGCTATCCACCTTTCTGCTCTGATACTCCACAAGAAACTTATCAAAAAGTTTTCAACTGGCATCAAACGCTAGTTTTTCCAACGGAACAACCAATTAGCATAGAAGCTAAAGCTGTAAGAATAAAAAATATATAGTTTTTAATGTTGTTTGTTTGAAGACTATCAAGCGCTTGTGTTGCGAATCCGACCGTCGTATGGGACATCATAATGGAATTGATGATCTTAAGCAATGTCCATTTTTCAGAAGAATAGATTGGAATCACATAAGGTTGGATAGTCTATATCAATTGCTTATCAAAATGAATAATAGACAAAAAGTGCCTCCTTTCAAAGTGGAACTGAAAAGTATTGACGATACGAGTAATTTTGACGATTTTCCGGAAAAAGAAATAACTTGGAGTAAGGAGTTTTCGTGCTCGAATCAAGTTAATTACAATTGTTTTAGATGTTTCCTTGGATAGTGAGGCGAGTGATGCTCCTACAGGACCATTTTACGATTTCACATACAAGCGTTTTGACGGTTTGACTCAAAAGAAACGTTATAAAGAGTTCAACTTCTAATAAATAAACGAAATGTGAAAATTGTCTCAAACTTCTCATGGTTTTAAAACAAAACCTGCATAGAAAGGAAATTAATAAATAAAAACGAAAATGTACATCCTTGACAAAAAGAACTTTTCGGGACACTGTATGATGTTTTCTGCCTTCACGATATTGTTTATCATCTGACTGATGTGGTGTTCATAGCAGAGAATCGACAAACGGTAACTAAGTCTTGGCAGCGGCTGTGTCCTCGTTCAGGAAGCTGTCTTTCCTATGATATATTCATCTCGAAATGTTTGTAGTTCAACTGTCTCTCAAGAAAAGAGGAATTGCCTTTTACACCCTCTAAATGAAGACAGATCAGACAGGGATTTGGGACAAAAGATTATGTACAACGTTGGGCCCGGAAGCTTGATTATGACATGCAGCAATATGATAGAGGGACTGTGGAGGGACCTTGAATGAAAGGAGAGCGAGAACGATTGTAAATTTTTTTCAATAGGAGGAAGAGTAGATAATGCAGTTGATGCTGATGCTCATGAAGAACAAGCAAGCATTATCGGCTGTTTATTTTTTGCTGAGTTCAATTTTACGGAATGTGGAGGAATCGGTTCAGGTGCGAATTTGGGAGAGCAATTCTCTGTTTTAGAAACTGCTAAGAGCCATCAGCAAATAATGAATATTGCAAACAGTATGCATACTAAGGTTCATTACCTTTCGCTATTTCTTTACTCATCATAAACACAGCTTGAAAATTTTGACATCGCTGCTTAAGGAAAACTACTTTTTAACAAAGCTGACTTAACAATTGTTCATGGTCATCGATATGGTTCAGTAGGACCTAACGGGTTAGTGGTGATAGACAAGTTAACTTGAAGAAGTTCTTGAATCATGGGTAAAACGACTTTATTGAAGCATATTGGAGCTAGATAATTAGCTATTCCTCCGCATATTAATCTTCTCTATTGCGAACAAGGTAATTTTCTGACACACGCGTCATTTTAGTTGATTCTTTTTTTTAGAAATTGCTGTTGCTATTGATACCATTGTATTATAAAGTTCGTTTGGCTTTATTGAAGGAAGCGGTTGTTCTGACCGCGAAATTGGAGGAAGGTGATACTAGCATAGCTGCGAGATTACAATAAGTTTGTTTCTCTGCAGTTGAAAAAAATCATGTGCTGGATTTAGGTTGCTCAAGAGCTGGGAATCATTGGAGCCCACGCTGCAGAACCTAAGGCGAAAAGAATATTAGCTGGTTTAGAATTTAGCAAAGCGATGCAAGAAAAAGCAGTTCAAGTTCGACAGTCTTATAACCATACATATAATACATCTGTCAATGTTTTCAGGATTTTTCCGGAGGATGGCGTATGAGAATATCACTAGCTCGCGCTCTGTTCCTGGAGCCTACTTTACTCATGCTAGATGGACCGACCAACCATTTAGATCTTAATGCTGTGATTTGGCTGGACCTCATCTTAGTAGCGGTCATTAAATTTTTCATTCACAGTTATCTTCAAACTTGGAAAAAAACTTTACTCATTGTTTCTCATGATCAAGGCTTTCTAGATAGTGTATGCTCAGATATTATACATCTAGACTTTAAACATTGGCATTACCAACTCACTAAAGTCGTTTATGTATTATTTCAGCAACAAATATTAATATTTCTTTGTTTACTTCTTTTCGTGACATAAGCAATTATCCATTTAATTTTTTTTATGTTTAAAATCTTTACATGACTATAATACTGGTTATAACGGTTTTCTTAATTTTCGTTCCAATCCGATTTCCAGAATGGTTTTTATAACTGAGCTACAATCAAAGGTTCCAAATAATACAAATAGTACAGAACTTTTTCCGTGTACAACAAAAAAATGTCCCATGAAAAAAAAAAATTTCAGCCTATTACCGATAAATTCCAGATAAAAAGCTGGAAAATTGGATCTTCGTCTGTGATTGTGAACGAGTATATTATTAGCATTCCTGAGATGATGGTTTTCATATCACTCACCTATAGTTAGTAAAAACCACATATGGGTAAAAGAAATCGAATTTGAATTAGTTTTTTAGGAGTGTGATATTGAATAAAAACATATTGTCTCTAAAATCGATATAAAATTGTTTAATTTGATATCAGTTTGAACATAACCGTAATCTAATAATTTTCTGCTGACAGCGGAAAAAACAAAAATGTCATTCTCGTGGCAGCTAAACACATCTCAAAGAATAAAGTTTGTCACGTTTTCTTTGTGAGTTATATTCATCGTTTTTCTTCTCCCATGAAAATAATAAAAACTCAACGGCATTCGATTAGATAGAAAAAATAGAGAAACGAACAATTACAATTTTAGCTAAATCAGGCTTAGTCGTTGTTATTATTCATTAGAGGATTGTTTAGTATTTGATTTGTTAATTTTCAATTGTATTTATCAGTTTTCAATGAACAAACGTTCAATGTTATTTTAATGTACGAAAGAGATTTAGTTGTTGCCAACTCAACTGGTAATATGCAACTGACAAAACATGCGCTCCAATTAAAGCATATGGTTAGTATGGATTAAAATGATTGATCAAGATAATCAAAATCCTTCAAAAGTCTATGACGGTCCCAAAACATTGTTCACCCTTCTTAATGAGCATAAAACCGAAAACTCTTATCATCAAAAGTGAAAATGACGAAAATCTACAGTCGCTAATTTGGCTTTTTCATTGTATTTCTACTTTAA
Source organism: Auanema sp. JU1783 (assembly GCA_943334845.2). Taxonomy (NCBI): domain Eukaryota; kingdom Metazoa; phylum Nematoda; class Chromadorea; order Rhabditida; family Rhabditidae; genus Auanema; species Auanema sp. JU1783. The sequence continues at coordinate 8,089 of CALQYR020004079.1, read as the reverse complement.
AAACTGACGGAGAAGGACAAACTTCATGAGAATGAAGTCGATGAGGAAGAAACTCAAATAAGCAAAATTAGAGATTAAATTACGCCAAAGTGATCATTTGACTTGTAGGCTGGACGTTCAACGTCATAGTTGCTCAAGCAGAAATAGTTGCAACCTTTGGATTTCATAGTCTTCAAGTTGCTTTCATGCCATTATGATTCATAAGGAGGAGAACTAGGGTTGAGAAACACATGTATCGGGATGAAAGCCATTTAGATACTGAAGCATGATTCATAGGCATTCTCGTTACTTCGATTCAAAGTGAAATGTAAAATTTGAAAAATGTGAATATCAAAGATTTTCTTCTACAGAGAGCTGTCAGGGAAGGCTTCGTTTTCTGAAAGTTGTTTATTATCTCATTTATACCGGAAATTTTAATTGAAAAAAGAATTTTGAATTCTTAAATCATTTATTCTCAATAGATTTGTCATACCTGCAAAAGGACACGTCGCAAGGAACAGACTGATTCGGGGTGGAGCCACCATGTATTCCTGAAAGTTGTAAATTTGAAAGCTTTTATGTGAAGGAAGTACGTGTAACCAGTGCGTTGATAACAATATAAATAGAGAATAAGACAAGAATAACAAGAAAATTAAATTATAACAGAAAGATATCTATCCTTCGATGATAACTTTTGATACTTTCGGAGATCAGAAGCTTCGGTTTTCTTATCTGATATCTCATCTGGGAAGTTGTCAGGCATGAAAACACCACGGATCTCATAAATTGTCAAATCTTCGACGAGAGTTTGTGAGTCAGGGTTACACAGCAGCGTGAAGTATTCTTGGATACTAAGAAAGCTTATTTTAAATATCCCGAGAACACTTTAATCTCAATCTGGTTGCAATCTTCTCATAAGCACAGATTTTATATTTTCATTTCATAGGTACACATGGTTTACCCATGTTTTTGATCTATTCGTATATCAGAGAGTACTGGTTACACGTACTTCCTTCACGTGAATGATTTAAAATTTACAACTTTCAGGTGAATACATGGTGGCTCCACTCTTGATCAATCTGTTCCTTGCGACGCTTTCACTTGCAGGTATGACGAATTTATTGAGAATAAATTATTGGAAGTATTCAAATTCTAGTTTCGACTGATATGTCCGGTATAAGTGAGATAATGAACAACTTTCAGAAAGCGTAGTCTTCCCTGACAGCCCCCGTCTATTTCCGCAACTACGACACCTATGACGCCACCACAGTTTGACGTCGACACTGAGTTTGCGAAGCTGTCCAAAATGTGTTTGAGCTCTCAGGAACATGGGCAGTTATGAAACAACACTCTCAAGCATTGGTTTTTGCAGGCTGTCAATGAAAAGTTGTTTAATGGAGCGCTCGAGATGATTGCCCAGACGGAGATGAGAGCGACACCAAACTTCTCGCTGGAAATAGCTCAAACCCTTTACGTATAGGAAGCCTACTGAGAGCAAACTGGCATCGGCGCTTACCATTGAAGCTTACTATAATCTTGTAGAACCGCATTCTGCAATCCGCAGTTGTAATCTGTTCAATTTTGAGAAAAGTATTGTATATTGTAGGCGTAGTTTCCGAGAAATCCGTCAGCGTGACGGAGGAGGGATGAATAGAAAAGTAGTTGATGACATGATTCACAAGCTCATAGAGGTTCGATACCAAATTTGTTTTTCAGTGGTTTCAGCTTGCATGATAAATTCAACTAAAGCGAAAGTTTGAAAACTTCATTAACTCACAGCTCATGGCACTCAACAAAGATAATAATAAGATGGTTAGCACTGTGCTGGTCGTTGGAGAAGAATCATTCACATGCTATACAGAGGTTGAAATCCATTATTGTGGACTTCATATTGATTGCAGGGATCGTTCATGACCGGTTCGATTCTTTTACGATGTGATCGACATCGCTTAGATAATATGAGGACTGCTTGTGAGAGTTAAGAAGAGTATGAATTTCTTCAGGAAGTCCTTCACTTGGAAAAAGAAGAAGTTGGACAGACAGCTTTGAAAAAAATCATAATACTTTCAGACTGTAACTGGCAGTCGTCTCAAAGAACCTGTGTTACAAGCCCTATGTTGACCAATGTTCACCGAGAGGCTCAAAGGGGCTCGCTCAAATTTAGCACAACCTTCAATGATAGCATTCATCCTTTTTTGATAAAGATCGAAATTCAGTGTATAACGCATCGGCGCGTAATACGGACCCAGTAGGCGTCTGAATGTGAATAAAGAGGCATTGAGCAACCTTGAGTTTTTACATCCACAGTCTCCCCAAAAAGGGTTTTTTTTGATTTAATCGAACTCAGTCCGATGTACCTGGCAACAGAGTGGCGTTGCGTCTTTTAAGGCTTTACCCTGAAGAAAACAATCGAAAATATCGAAGTTAACAAACCGTATTGTAAGCTCGAAGTGAGGATTCCCTATCATGTATTATAGATGCAATGATGAGACGTTCGTTGAGCACCCTTGCGAATTCTTCGTGGACTTTAGGACTTCTCAACGTATGTATCATATACCCTATAGAAAAGATGCCATTTTACCTGAAGATTTCGATCTAAAACGAAATGATTTTGATCCTTTCAAATTTTCTGCAAGAAAGTACACCGAAACTGGTCAGTCACTCCAAAAGCTATTGTGACATTCTTCTCACTGCAAATGCCGAAAGTTGTATCAATGAGGATTGCAGAGCCTAGAATCGGCAAGCATCCGGAATTGTTGACAGCTGATAAGAAGCGTCCTGAAAAATTTAGAAACGGCTATTGTATGAAGTTAGAGTGCTTACAGAACTCGATATCACTATCCACTTCTGATAAATCGCATAACTTTTTAATTTTTCTCTTGTGCTTTTTGAAGCTGTCGGAACTCAAGAAAATTTACAGTTAAATGTTTGAACACAGCACGGAAAGTAACTATTTGTATGACAGCCATCTTATTTTTTAACCACAAATAATTGTTTAGTTACAGACGAAACTTAGTATTCTTCACAATTTTGTGGGGCTGGATTTTCTCCAGAGAATTTGTCGAACAAGCGTAACGATCGTGAAGTTTCGAAATATAGCTTAAAGCTTACCACTCGTTTATCGATCTCTAGAAGATTATTTTATTATCCTCTTTAGTAAGTTTTGGAGTTATAACTAATTAGCTCATAGTGATCTGAATCTTCTGGATGTTATTTTCTTTATTCGGTTTGCATTTGAGCCCGCGTGGCCTAATGGATATGGCGTCTGACTTCGAATCAGAAGATTGTCGGTTCGATCCCGGCCGTGGGCTTCACAGTTATAAATTTTTTTCTTCTCGCTGACTTTCGAGACAGCTTATCACTCGTTTATCGATCTCTAGAAGATTATTCTCCTATCCTGTTCGGTATGTTTTAGAGTTATAACTAATCAGCTCATAGTGATCTGAATCTTTTGGATGTTATTTTCTTTAGTCGGTTTGTATTCGAGCCCGCGTGGCCTAATGGATAAGGCGTCTGACTTCTAATCAGAAGATTGTCGGTTCGATCCCGGCCGTGGGCTTCACAGTTTTAAATTCTTTTCTTCTCGCTGACTTTCGAGACAGCATATCACTCGTTTATCTATCTCTAGAAGATTATTCTCTTATCCTGTTTAGTAAGTTCTGGAGTTATAACTAATTAGCTCATAGTGATCTCAGTTTTCAGTTGCGCACTTTTCGTCGTCCTGGTAGGTCGTGTCTAATACGGCTCTGGTATTGATTTCATTGTATTCTACTATTATTTTTACTACTATTATTGATTGGTGGTATTTGTCATCATTTTGGACAGTGGATTTAATAGGTATCGATTGTTAGAAATCAGTGTACTTTTGCCGTGTTTTGCTTTCTTCCTTTTTTCCTTGTTTTGATTCTGATTCTTCACTCCATTTGCAATCGTACGCATCATGTCCGAACTGGAATGCCTTAAATCTCTTGTTAGTAGCCTTACAGCCGTTGTTTCTAAGCTCGAAAGTGCGGTTCGTGATATTCCTGAGTCCATAACCAAACTCACCAATCATATTGCTGTCGTTGAATCTAATGTAAGCTCCCATGATACTAGAATCGCTGATTTAGAGAAGAAACTTAATGCTCTCTCTCAAGCTCGTACTGTTAAGCCCAATGATCATTCTGAGAAACCCAAACCTAATCTTATTTCTGAAATTATTGGGTACCGTGCCGAAGAAATCAAGTTTTCTGAACGTTCTTGTAATCTTCTTTGGTTTAAAGTTCCTCTTGCCTTGGCTCCCTCTGATGATCGTATCAAATCCCTGCTCCAGGCTATTGCTGTTCTTTCTGGCGATAATTTTATCACCAATCTCATTGTTAAGAATGAAATACTCGGTAAACGTGCAGTAAACAGCTCTGCAAGTTCCAACCTTGCTTCTCCTATCATTGTCTCGTGCCCGTCCAAGGATATTCGCGACAAACTCATCATTATTTTACGAACCAATAAGCCTTTGCATGATCCTGTCCTCAGTAAATCTTATGTTAGACGTGACTACCTTCCCAGTGAGGTTCACGCTGAGCGACAACTCCGTGCTCAATGTGTAGCTCTTAACAAATCTTCTCCCAACCTAGTCCATTTTGTTAGAGATTTCAAAATCATTAGTAGAACCAGAACCTCTACTACATCTCAGTTTACTAATGACACCATGCCTGCTGAATCCCCAGTTATTCAGTCTTCTCCTGTTGAGACAGCGGATCCTGTTGTACCTGCTGCTACTTGTTCACCTTCTATCTTATCACCAGACACGAATATCAATAATGTCAGGGAAGTCTGCACCACCGAACCCCCTGCTAAACTCACCCGCAATCTCAATACTTCTAAGACTCGAGTAACATCAAACATTTCAACAACACATCAGGTTGAACAAAGATTTCGTAAAACATCAGAGCTTCGTCGTTCAACGTCCTTACCGAGATCCTCTACGAAAAACTGCAAATTAATCTCTGATGCGCTTGATCTCTGTCAAAACTCCTTTCGATAATTCTTTAACCATCTCTCAAAACTCTGCCTCTTCTTCTCCTCCACCTTCACCAAAAAACCAAACTTTTATTTCTCAAAAGAGATTGCTAAGTGTTTTTTCTGCCAATGCCCGCTCCATCTTAAACAAGCTGTCCTACCTGTCGTTACATCTATCTATATTCGACTACGATATCAATGTCTTTTGTGAAAGCTGGCTATACGAACAATTCCCTTCATCTTCCCTTATCCCCGATCTTGATACTCACAGCATTATTAGAAGTGATCGCTTTGGAAAAGGTGGTGGAGTATTAATTCTTATCAAAAACTCTCATGAAATCACGAACATTGTGTCCAAATCTTTTGGTAAAAATATCCAATTTGTGTCATTTTTTCTTCCGTATTTGGACATTCATGTAGCAGGTTGCTACCGATCCCCTGCTTGCTCTTCCGTTGATTTTGTCCATTTCCTTGATTTTTTCTCTGATAACTTGGCTAAAACCAAGTTTCTCCTCTTTGGTGATTTAAATTTCCCTACGATCAATTGGGCCACTTTTTCTTCTTCTCAAAATCGTTTTTCTCAAGAACAGCAATTCCTCAAAACTCTCTCTGAAGCTGCTGTCTTCCAACTCGTCGATTTTCCGACCAGGGGAAATAATATTCTTGATTATGTTTTCACCAACTCATCTGACTGCTCTATTGAAGTGGTAAAAGCTCCACCTTTTTGCAATTCTGATCATTTCTCAATAACATGCTCTATCTCTTCCCACAATCCTAACTCGGTGCGCCTTAACAAAACTTGTGCTCGTTCTGAACCAAGACTCGATTTTGCACGCGCAGACTATTTTGTAATTTGTTCACACATCTGTCGTTTTGATTTATCGCATTGTTCACAATTAACCACAGTCGAAACATTTGAATCTTACATTGACTTTTTACTCTGTACTATCAAATCCTATGTTCCTCTTAAAAGAAGAGCTGGTGCGAAAAACAAAACCTCTCATCTCCTTTCCCGACTGTGCAAATCTCTCTCCACTCTCTCTCTTGTCCTGTCTAGCTCAGCTGAGCGTAAAAGGAAACTTATTGCAAATCGTGTTAAAAATCTTTTGTATAAGCGTGATGTTCTCAGGGAAATTAGAGTTGCCAGTGCTAAAAACTCTACCAAGTTTTTTAAATTTTGTAAAAGTCGCCTTGGTAAAAACAATTTGCGCACTCAGTCGTTTACTGACGGTGTGAATAATTTCACATCCGATGATGACATTGTCAATGCTTTCGGTGATCACTTTGCAAAAACTCTTAATGCTATCAAACCAAACGCAACATTTGATAGGTCTTCAAATCCGTATTTTTCCGACTCTCATTATGACCAGTCATGCTCTGTCCCCTTACCCTACTTTCAAGTGTCTGACGTTCTCAACTTTCTCTCTAAACTCCCTGCGCGTACCTCTACTTCACCGGATGGCATTCCATACATATTTCTTAAGCACTGTGCTCCTGTTCTTGCAGGCCCGTTAACACACTTTTTCAACTATTTTCTGTATAGCGGTCACTGCCCTCCTAGTTGGAAATTAGCTTTCATTAAACCACTTCATAAGAAGGGCGTCTTCAATCTTATCAGTAATTATCGACCAATTTCCCTTACATCCTGTATTTCTAAAGTTTTCGAACGCATGCTCAAAAAAGCTTTGAATGTTTCACTCTCATCCATAATTTCTGAACATCAACACGGTTTCATGAAAGGTAGAAGCACTTCTACAGCACTTTTTTACACTCATAAGATTATTCGTTCAAATTTCAAAAATAACATACCTGTCTATTCTTGTTTCATTGATTTTTCTGCCGCGTTTGATACTATTGATCACGAAATTCTCATCTCTAAACTTGAAAGTTATAACTTTCCTCGTTCGCTGATCAACTTTTTCCAGTCCTTTCTTTTGAACAGATCATATCGCATACTACATAATGCTCATGTATCTTCTCCTTTTAAAATTACCTCAGGTGTCCCTCAAGGCACTGTTTTTGGGCCAATACTTTTTTCTCTTTTCATTAATGATCTTGGAAAGCACCTTCCTGAACCACTTGAATGTATTCTTTATGCTGATGATCTCAAAATTCTTTCCATTGATCCAGCTCTTCTTCAATCTGGACTTGATATTCTATCCAGCTGGTGTTCCATAAACCGTTTGAACATCAATCACTCGAAATCCAAGATCATGGTTTTTTCTCCTAATAAGCATCAGTCGCACTCTACTATTAATTTCGCTCTTGACAATCATATCTTAGAACAAGTTCAAAAGTTCAACGACCTCGGGGTGATCACCACCCCTAATCTTGATTTTTCCAATCACATAGATACTATATGTGCCAAAGCTAACAGTAAATGTCGGTTGATTCTGCGCTGCTTTGTTTCGCGTGATGCTCATTTTCTTTTCAAATTATTCAAAATATTTGTTCGACCGTTCTTGGAATATGCTTCTCCTATTTGGTCTCCAACTAGCAAGAAGCTTATAACAAGAATCGAGAGCGTTCAAAAACGTTTTGTTTTTGCTGTATGCATGAGATCTGGGTTCCTGCCACTAGCCTCCGATGTGGGTGACAACTACTGTTTGCGCCTTGCGCACCTTTCTGGCTGTACCCTCGATCGTCGTCGTGCTGTGGCTGACACCTGTTTTCTATATGTTCACCTCATATGCAATCCGTATAATAACTGTCACATAATCTCCAAACTTTTCCAGTTTGCTCACGAACGTAATAGTCGTTCCTACCGTAATGGTCACGCTCTCACTCTCGATCCTCCTCGCTACAACTCGAACGCCTTGAGAGGGTCTTTTGAGTACAGAATTACGGCTCCATGGAACAACCTGTCACCTGACCTTTTTCAACTAAAGAAGAAATCCTTCAACAAACTTATTAAAAAACACTTTTTGTCTTGATTTATCTGTTTCTGTTTTTTGTCACAATAGCAGAGGTTCTCACTCGATCTCACTCTTCTATTCTGGTTTTTTCTCACAACACTACCTTCGTACTTTGCTCCAACATCTTTCATAGGCCTTTAGCCATGCGAAGTTGTCGGAGGAATCGATAGCCTAGATATTGTTCTGAACCTTCTCAA
>CALQYR020004078.1:0-12677 GCA_943334845.2 Auanema sp. JU1783 | reverse complement strand
TGTAGTTAGCACAGTTGAAGAGAACTTCTATGTATGATTCTAAGAATGGTTAGAATGGAACCAGTTGTTCTCATCATTATTTCTGTAGTTGTTCAAAGTATAGATTCGAATAAATTTTCCATCATTACTTCTCCCACCGACAGAGTTCCTAACTTGAGCCAGCTATCTTAACAACCTCATCACATACACGCTTCAAATTTGTTTCCTGTCCTAATAACAAACAGGGTAACTTTTCCCGTCAAATAACCCACTAGCATGTATACTATGTATTAGTTGTGCGAAGGAAACATATAAGAAATTCATTAATATCAGCGGGCAGGATACACACAACGTGAAACAAATTACTAAAACAGTCCGTACAACTTTAAAACGTTTCCGTGTATTCTCGAGATCTAAATGGGTCAACCATCTTTCTAGTATAATGAGGGATTGAGTTAGACTGTCTTACAAAAGAGTTAGTTTGCATAGCCCTTATTTTTTCAAGCTATGGTGTAACGAGAAGCTGTCAGGTGTTTTGAAAATGTCTGAAGACGCAAATTAACAATAATGAAAAATTTGAAAGAAATTGATTTACCTTTTTCATAGATCTCATGATTGAGGCTTTCTGGGTATTAACGAAGCATTCCACCATGATTCTACTCGCAACTTGAACATCTTCATCATTTACATAACTTAAGAAGAAATAATTCAGAGAAATAAAGAGAAACTCACGATCTCAAATGAAGTTTGGCATGAGCCTCAGATAAACGAATCATTGATTCTACGTGACGAACAGTGATAGCAACAGAGCCAGTTGCCATACTCTCTTTTCTCATTTGGGCGAAAACACTGGAGAACTTATCAGAATGTTTCTCACTCAACGTTGGATGACATTTCTCACGAGCAAACAGAATGTACTTTTTCAGGAGGTCTTGAGGAATCAGAATTAATCCCGTTCTCTCATCAACCTAGGTTAACTAGCGTAAATAAGGTCTTTTGTAATCTTATTTACCTGTGTCTCTTGGTTTTCTTTGTTTTCATCCAGCTCTTCTTCTTCCTGCTTGTCTGGATGCAATCTGATATGATTACCAACAACAAACTTGGAGAGCCTACATGATAAAAAAATTTCAAATATAGTAAAAAATGGATTCACCTCTCATCTTCATTTGGATCAACAGTATCCCGCACAACGCAAAGAACATCGAAACGAGAAAGAATAGGTTCAGTGAGATCAACGTTTTCGGCAAATGTGCGTGATGGGTCATACCTGCGGGATAATATATACACAAAAAACAGTTCCATTATACCTTCCACCAATTGGGTTAGAAGCAGCAATCACGGTGCAACGCGCTTGGAGAGAAGTAACGATACCAGCCTTAGAAATTGAAATTGATTGCTGTTCCATAGCTTCGTGAATTGATGTACGATCTTGATCAGACATTTTATCAAATTCGTCGATAAGGCAGACACCCTTGTCAGCTAAGACCTAAAAAAGATATATAGGCGAAATTGTACGGCAGCATACCATAGCTCCAGCTTCCAATGTCCATTCACGAGTAACTGGATGTCTCTGAACATAAGCAGTCAAACCTACGGCAGAAGCTCCTTGGCCGGTGGTTAGAACAGCTCGAGGAGCAATGTGACCAGCATATCGCAAGAATTGCGACTTAGCCGTTCCAGGATCTCCGCAAAGAAGAACATTGATATCACCTATAATCCAGGAATAGATGAGAAAAACCAAAATCAAGACCTCTAAGTTTATGCTTCTCTCCTGGGTTCTTGGGTTCTCCTCTGAAAAGAGCAAGAGCAATAGCCTTCTTGACATCGTCATGCCCGTAAATAGAAGGAGCGATAGATGCAAAAATACGCTCAGCAATTTTAGGATCCTTTGACAATTCTCGAATCGCCTGAAATCTATCATACTAACGAATTATAGTAAAAACTAAACCTTGATTTCTTCATCAGTTAGTTGGTCACTGGCAACTTTGTCGTGGTTAGTAATATGATTAGCGTGAATAATTGTATTGAAAACAGGGAATCCTTGCTTATAGTTCAAGGCACCATCGTAATTGTTAGTATAAACTCCGGTAACTTCCTGAAAACGAAATTGAAATACATATCCAATTCGTTAAACTACTATTTCATCTCCAGGTTTGCATGTATCACACAAATCTCCGAGAAGAATAACGTCCTTAGACCGTGGTAAACGACCAGCAGCAACTTTGTTTGGTGATTCTTGGATAGTAATTCTTTGATAGTTATGATAAATAGTCTGCAAACAGAAAATGAACAAACATTAGATCAACTGGAACCCACTTGTTCAACGTTAAGCTCAAAGGGTCCTTTTCCTTGACAAGCAGGACACATAGTTGGCTTAACTTCTTCATCTTCGCGTTGGACGAAAGGTCCAAGAAGATACCCACAACCGACACAATCATACTTTATGACAGAGAGTTGAGGAAGAATTCCTGAAGAGTTCAAATAAAGATGTAAAAAGCGGTAATGCTATACCAGTGGTAACAGTTACGACTCCCGTCGTTCTGATAAGATTGTTCAAATGGACTTGGCGTAGAGATTTGATATCTTCCTCTACGGGCAGATTACTGATACGAACCTGGGAATAAGTTGAACATTGGTTTTTTTAATGAACCCACTTTGACTTCGGCACAAACTCGAGAGTAGTAAGGATACATATTTATAACGACATCGGTTAATGCTTTATCCAAAATTCGGAACATCTGTAAAGATACTGTTTGAATGACTATCGACTTATATAAAGATATTCAATAATAAGCCTTATCTGCAACATTTCTATATAGCCTTCAGAGAAATGAACACATACATGGGTACGATTCATAAAGTTAAAAAAAAAGGCAGTATGACATGCAAAAGTTAAATTGATTTACCTGTACTGGAGCATCAGGCAAGAAATAAACAATGTTTTGTTCTCCGTTCTCATCAGCGAGGTCTTGATAGTTCACTTCCAAAGACTCCTTGTTTTCAGCAGCCATTTGTTTTATCATCTAGAAAAATCTGAAATCAATGAAATAGACAAATTCTTACCTGAATATACTTAGGCTTTCTTGTCTCCTTATCTTTGAAAGCACGAAGGAAGTTTTTGAACCTAAACTTTGTTGAATTTTTGATCAAATTCTCGCTTAATTACCGTCTCTCCACTTCTCTGGCTACAGCTTCATCTGATACATGATCTTTAGCTGATCTGCCTCTCATATTCTCGAGAATATCAATAGGAACATCATCATCTTCCATTGCAACATCTTCCTCTTCTTCAGCTTTACGTACTCTACGTCTGTTTCGACCAGTATCCTAAACTTCTAATGAAACGATTCTTACAATTTAAAAACAAACCCTGTCATCATCTTCTTCATAGAAGAGAGCATCATCGTCTTGCATATGGTCTCTCTTAGCCATTTCTCTTTCTGCGGCTCTACGATCGCCAATGTCCATTTCGGAGAGCTCGTTCTCATCGTCAAGCCCAGATTCAGAATATCTATCCAACTCGGGTTGTAGTTGGTAATCTCTACATGTATCAAATTAAGTACTAAGAGAACACAAATGCACTTGCCTCTCCATATTGTCCCCGAATAGATTTTCACCCTCCTCTTCCTCTATGTCATCGACATCGTTGTTAAACATTTCATCTATAGGATCTTCTTCATCGTCATCTATTCTCTGTCCAATCGTGTTCTCCTCATCTTGAAACAGATTCCTTTTAAATACTCAAAGTCAGTCTTACCGATTTCAGAAGGGGCTTCATGGTTAGTGGACGACATTCTCGGCTATATCTAGAACAATCTATGCCTATGACATCAAAAAAAAACTTTCAGAATGAAGAGCTTAACAATATAACAAGTTAAAAATCATTAATTTAATCAAAAAGGCAAATTAAAGTATCCTTTTATCTTAGAAGAGCCTGTGGCGTTTGAATTCACAGTCTCACCCGCTCGTTTTTCGCGCAACCAACGATTTCCCGCCTAAACCTTTAACGCAGAACATTTTCTTATCTATACCATATAGATTGGAATATGAGCTTAAATTTGAATAATGTGAAGGAGTAACAAATGAAGTTAAAACGGTTATGATTTTTATTGGTTGAAACGTTGAAGAATATATGATACAACAGGAGATCGGATGAGTTAAAACAAGAACAGAAGTGAAGAATATTTAGACTCAAAGATCACTTCTTGAATATCTGTAAGACTTTGGCTTTAGAAAACTGCTTCGCTGAAACGATGTAACTTGAAGAAGGGCTTAGACGATATTACGTTTGTGAGGAGAAATGAGTGAAAAAGAAGTTGGAAGGTGAAGTGAATTAACACACCTTCTTCGATTCCCAAAGTGAAAGCGCTGCTTTGCAATGCCTTGATATATTCTGCTAATTGGTCAGGGGTTAATCTTCCAAGGTCTGTAGATAGCCTTCTTCAATAACTATTGTATCCGTCCTAACTAACCGTTTACTAATTTGACGTCTTCTGGTTCTAAGTCAGTACGGAATCGATTGTGGCCTGAACCAGGCATTAAAACCTGGATGTAGAACGGTTAAGTACTGATATCTCTTCAGGAGACATACTTCATTCTCTCGATTCAAATCCCAGGCACCGGGAACGTTTTCTGGGAATAATTCTGGTGATGGAGCCCTTTGAAACATTTCTGAGCATTGCAAGTTGTCGTTGTTCGTCAAGTCATTGTACTGTGCCATCCTATTTACAATCCTCTCGCTATGAGCTTATTCCTTGGAAAACAAAGAAAAGTTCAAAACATTGCGATAGATAGAAAATCAAAGGAAAATGAACTGTTTCTGTGTTAGAAAATAGTTCTATATAATTGTGATAAAAATAAAAATTTACTGTCTTTATGTCTGAACCGTACTATAACGCCAACATCAACTTGCGAGTCAGCTAACGCATAATGCGTCAACCCTAACTATCTACTATGACCATTATGAATTAGTAAACTCTGTTTTAACTTCGTATGCAACCTTAAATTGAAATTCATGGGGTGATTGATTCAATTGGAATTCATTGAAAGAAGTGATGAGAGCGTTTAAGCAGAAAAGTAAGTCAAATATAGTATCAAGGGTTTTCATTTTGAGAGATACTGCAGGAACTCTGTTCCCTTACATTTCGCTAATGCTAGCAGAAACAAACATGTGCTTGTCATATAAATTTTTATTTACTTTCACTTTTCTGATTGTTTTCAGATTATGTTGTTCGATGGTTATGTAAGATTTCATTCAAAACTTTTACGGCAGCTGGAGATATTCTGGGAAGTTCTCCACTGTTTCGCACCAAGTTATCGCCACTGGTGCTCTGGATTTGTTGAATGAAGTCGTCCTTTATGTCATCGAGCTCCTCTAGTTTGTTTGTTCTCAGTTCCATATCCTTCAGTTTATCTTCCAATAAGTTACAAAACATTGAATACAACGCCTGCAAACTCTCCTCAGTAGCAAAGAACTAAAACTATGATTCTCATTCGGAGTTTAATAAGTGCCCTTACCCCAACTTGAGGGGAATAACTGCTCCCGTTGTTTCTAGCCTCTTCTCTTGAACACAACCATCATTATTTCAAGATATCAGATTACTTACGCCTTGATCAAATTGAGTTGACGGTTTTCAATTTTCTTGCTGTTTCTTTGTGTCATCTCAACAGCATCATCGAAAGTCATTTTCGCATAAGTGCGGACAATCACAGAAGCATTGAAATTCTTCTTCGGTTCGTTCCGAAGTAGAACAGGTCTGAGTACTTTGGAATCAAAGCGTTCAAATCTGAAAACATCAGCCAATGTGGCTATAAGGAATTGTGAAGCTTACTTATCGATGAAGGAATAATGGCCACGTTGCCCAATGATATCTTCGATTCCAGACATCAAATATAACATATACTTCAAATGAAGAATTAACTGTTTACAAGACAACTAATGAACCTTATTGTAGACAGCTTCGGTCATTGTACTTCTCCTATTATCCCTCGTTTCCACATTCAGCCATTTCAGAAGTGGTCGAATAGTTATGCCCTATACATATCAAAGCTTTTAATTCTATTTTCTCAATGAGTGACTGTTTAACTGTTTTAAGAAATAACCTGTAGGAAGACATTGAAGAAAATGAGCGCTATTGTAGTTGTAATGAACATAGGTTTTCCTTTGATGCTCTCTGAGATAGACATGGCAAGTCCATACGCGATAGCTCCACGCAACCCTCCATAGGAAAGCAGAACTTGGTCAACCTAAAATGCTTCATAAAATCAAATTACTTGTTCTTTCACACATACCATAGAAAACTTTTTTCTTCTGAATCGGTTCAGGAAAGCGCACTGAGCTGTTACACCTGAACGGCTCCTTGTCAATTCGAAAACAATGTGAAAGAGCTAACCTATTGTACGGCAAATCAATGTCAAAGAAATGGTGCAGACGATAAATGGAATGTCTACGTAATGGCTATATGCAATAGTTGAGAGACCCAGAAACCTAAACAGAAGTCTGAGAAGGATAGCCAGTTGGATGTCATACATGAAAATCACAGTTTCCGATGATTGAGCTATGACTTTCGTGAAATATTTAACCGAGTTTGACGCGGATGTACTAATGTTTCCAGAAATGTAAGGCTTCATCACCATTCCACATACAGCGATTCTATAGTCACACGTTAATTTTTTTAGGTTCTGGAGGTACTATATACGCCATTATAGAACAGCATGACAGCATTTCTGATGTCAAATAAGCCATATAAGGAATGACGAAGATGAAGATCGGAGCTACGACTCTAACTGCATTGGTGAACCTCGAAGATAATTTTCGTTATGATTAAGATCAAAAAGTTACTTTGTAGAAAAAGCTGTCAAGAAACCAAAAATTACTCCGATGATCAAGCCGCCGGCTGTGACAACAACGAATAAGAACGATTTCCCTAAGACCAAGGAGAGATTCACTGAGAGGTCCTGCTCCAAGATGGATGTGAACATATTGTACAGAACAACACTGATTCCATCATTGAAAAGAGCTTCTGCCAAGACATTCACAAATATGAACTCATTTATGTTAATTTCCTCGAATATGGCAATGACTGCAACCTGGAACGTTGTTTGGTCTTGGTTTTTGATTTTCAGTAAGTTTACTGCGAACGTATGGAAATGAAGAAGAGGAGAGAGAGCAATTTTTTTGTTTCAGCATAGGTTTATATTATTTTCTACGCAAACTCACGGGATCACTAGCGGAAATGACAGACGAAAATATTAACAGTTCGACATTGGAACAGGAAATACTGAACAGATTGAAGTAGGAGAGGGCAATCAGGCACACTCCTGAGATTGCAAAGTAGATATGAGTTACACTGTGAAGGTGAAGCATCACCTATAGACATTGTGTTCCAAACAGTGCCAAAAATAGAAAACAGAAAAATAGAGTCACAGTTCTCAAAAAATGCCTTGTTTGGCATGAAATATCCTTAATGATGATTCAAATCGAAACATACACATATGTATAAACGAACCAGCTTCAAAAATGATTGGAGGCAAGAGGTAAATGAAGAAGACGTGAGCATCTAGAGTGATATTCACACTAGACTGGATTTGAACAAGAATGAATCCAATTAGCTGAAAAAACTGAAGTAACGCTATATTTGTTTAACGTATACCAAGCCTAAGCTTATCAGAAGAGCTGAATCAGGAACAATATGTGTGAGCCATGTCATTTTCTGGAAAACTTCATAGGGGAAAATCAAGAGCTAGAGGCCAAACTACTTATTTTTGCGATACAAGCGACTAGGAGCCAAATGACGATAGTATAAGGCGTTTGAACTAAACTCCATCGAATTAACTAAACTATCAAAGTAGATGAATATTCAAAATATCAAGCAACTTGCCTCATTAGCTTCAGATGTCGACTCAACATAAGTGAGAAGAAGAAACAGAACTATGACAAGCTGCCTCACTATCATTCTCTGAAAAAGTTCTGGCTGCCGAGAGGAAATGAAATAACTATATATGGAAAAGTTGACTAAATTTGCATAAAAAACTTAGTGATGGATTGGTAAAAGGCAGGAGAGAGATGAATTTCTTCATAGAAACTATGGTAAGAATGAAACAGAACCAGTTTTTCTTCGTTTGATAAGGAGCGTCATGAATATAAATCATCTCGTCTACTAGTACTTTTCCATTCTTCGTACATCTCATTGACCGATCAGATTTTAGAATCGTAAACCCTTCTCTCGTAGTCAGATGACGATTATTAAATAATAATTTATTTAATTTAAACACAATTATCAGCTATAATATGAACGAAAGACTAGTTGTTTTTTGCATTCGATGACAATTGAGATCATTTGTTTCTATTCGGTGCTGGGAGAAGATGTGGTCGATGAGTTTTCTTTCTCTTCTACTTCAGCGTGTTTACGGTAACGGCGGAAAATTCGATGACAACACGAGAAGTCTAAAATGTTCGGGCGTATTATCACTGCTTGAAAAAATTAATTTACCTTGAACGGAGCAACATGGGAGCTGTCCAAAAGCGATTTGAGCGGGAGGGGCCTGGAAAACAACCTAAAAAGGTAACATTGTTCAAAGGTTGTTCTGCCAATATACTACCTGAGGAGCGGGGGCGCAGGCATTTCCGAAACATGGTGGGGGTGGAGCTCTGAAAACAACCTGGAAAAACATTATCATTCAGTGATCCCTCTGGTTAGATACTTGAGGTGGTGGGGGAGCGCAAGCAACTCCGACGCATGGTGGTGGTGGTGCGCAGGCTACTCCGACACATGGTGGTGGTGGAGCACAGGCTACTCCGACACATGGTGGTGGTGGTGGAGCTTGGAAAATAATCTAAAATTTTGAACTTAGTGTGAAGTTCAGTAAATCTTGTGTATTACCTTAGGTGGAGGTGGAGCGCAAGCAACTCCAACGCATGGTGGGGGTGGAGCACAAGCTACTCCGACACATGGTGGTGGTGGTGGTGGATGGAAAATCACCTGAAGAGAGAAAGATATATGTAAATGATTTTACTACGCACAGGAACTTACTTTAGGTGGTGGAGCGCATGCAACTCCTACACATGGTGGTGGTGGTGGTGGATGGAAAATCACCTGAAGAGAGAAAGATATATGTAAATGATTTTACTACGCACAGGAGCTTACTTGAGGTGGTGGAGCACATGCAACTCCTACACATGGTGCTGGTGGTGGGATGAAAAACTAGAAGTATTCTGTACTCATATATCATGTTGAAAAGGATTACCGATGGATGTCTGATAGCAACGGGAGCGCATGGTGGAGAGAAACATGGGGGATTATGATGGAATACAACAGGAGGAGGTGGTGGCGCAGCAAAAATCTGCCAAGAAAAAAGAGATATTGAAAGTAAAATCATAAAGAATAACCTTTTGGAAAATTCCACATGAAGGACACGGTTGTGCTGAGGCAGTTGCTAGTAGAGCGAAGAATAAAAGTGAATTCATTTTCAGATGCACGATTGCTCAGAAGAATGTTGTGAGGACTGAGATTTGCATTTGGCTTTTATATGTAGTCATAAGTACCTGATGAACAGGAATGAACAGGATGGACATCCATGTTCAAGTCAAGTAGCAGGCAACAAGCTTAGAAAGATAACACTAGATGGACATCTTTCTCTTTTGATAGAATAAACAAAAAGCGTTTCTAGTTGCGAGAATGACTAATTCTTGGCTCATCAGAGCCAGCTCAAGACGACCTTGTTGACAATCCTGTCCGAGCTTCGTTTATTCAAGTTGAAACTTCCGCTTTATCAACAGCTTGAGTTGCTATGTCACAGAACGCATCATTCTTTAGTCGATATATTTTGTCCCCAGTTTCATGTTATATTATCTCTTAAGCTCAAAATTGTATGGGATTATAAAGTATTTCCTCCTTTCTTCTCCCATTTTCACATGAACTCATCAAGCGCACTGAGGATGATACAGCATTATTATTTTTCAGTAACAAGATCAGCGGCACTTTTTTTCGGTTCGTGTAAGCCCATTTCCAATCAGTTTTAGAAAAATTGAAAGGGATATAATGATGGTAATATTTGTTCATCCTCACTTTTGAATTTGTTGAACCTTTAGGAGAAGGTGGAAAACAGATTGGAGAGAGAATAATCGAATGACCAGCAACATAAGCGGTTTGTTTGATCGCATCATGGTCTAGTACGGCATTGGAACCGAAAAAAAGTGATGACACATCCAAAAAGAAAACACAAAAGTTTCTTCATTGTGTTTGTTTAATTGAATTAATGATTAATCCAAGCAATGAACAAGCATTCGTGTAATTAAAACATGGGATGGTTGGTTAACTGATATTGATGATGATCTGTAGAGTACTAATAATCGGCATATTGTGTTCAAGTACAATCTATATGATTCATATAGACAACGGATTACGTGATGTTACAAAGAGCAAATAGATTCCACTACGTGATACTTGCTATATAAAGGAATGTCTATCCTACCATATCAATCATTCACTTCACCACTTCTACAGTATGAAGTTCCTTCTTTCATTATTTGCTGTAACAACTTTAGCAATTGCTGCCCCAGGTAATATAGCTACGATTTTTGAGGTATCTTTTCTTTCCAGTCAATGTTACTTTCCCCGCCACACACAATGGCACTATTCCTTTTCCACCACATGATAATTCAACAAGACCGTCTGGTCAAGGAAATATGCCCCCACCTCCACCACCAAGAAGTGGACGGTCCAGCAACAGTTCTGCAGAAATAGAAGACCATCATTTTTTCCATGGTAACCATTCTGAAGGACCTCATCGTGGACCGTTCCGACCAAACGAAGATGGCCATCAGGGACCACCAAGACCAAACGTAACAGAGTCTGGCATTGAGAGAGAAGTGTCCCGGAACGCACGCTCAAAACGCCAAGCTGCAGCTCAAAATCAGGGAAGCAACCAAGGCTTTTTTGGGGGCTACGGTCGTGGAATATTCGATGGACAAAACCAAACCGAAGGCCGCGGACTGTTTGGTGGACAAAACCAAACAGAAATCCGTGGACCATTCGGATTACACAACCAGACCAATGGACAAGGACCGTTCGGAGATCGCAATCAAAACAACCAGGGACCACTTGGCGGGCCGCCTAGACAAAATGGAACAAGCAGTCAGAAATCATTTGAGAAGCGTGAAACTGTAGAGCAGAACCAAGGTGGACGACAATGGCAGAACCAAGGTGGTCCACAAGGAGAAAACCAAAGAAACAACCAGGGATCCCAAGGAAACAACCAAGTTGGACCACAAGGACAAAATCAAGAAAACAACCAGGGTTCCCAAGGAAACAACCAAGTTGGTCCACAAGAACAGAATCAAGGAAACAACCAGGGAACACTTGGACAGAATCAAGGAAACAGCCAGGGATCACAAGGAAACAACCAAGGTGGCCCACAAAAAAACATCCAAGGTGGACCACAGGGGCAGAACCAAGGAAACACGCAAGGAGCATTCGGAGGACAAGGCTTAGGATCTCAACAAGGAATGTCACGTTCAAAGCGCCAAATGGGCCAAAATCAGGAGAACAATCAAGGTTCTTTCGGTGGTCAGAATCAGGGACCATTTGGAGGAAGCCAGGGGTCGTTTGGAGGACAAAACCAAGGTAACAACCAAGGATCTTTCGGAGGACAGAACCAAGGAAACAACCAGGGTCCAAGATTTGGACAAAATCAAACGGATAGCCAAGGATCATTTGGAGGAAGCCAAGGATCTTTCGGAGGACAGATCCAAGGAAACAACCAGGGTACAAGATTTGGACAAAATCAAACAGATAGCCAAGGATCATTTGGAGGAAGCCAAGGATCGTTCGGAGGACAGAATCAAGGTAACAAGCAAGGATCTTCCGGAGGACAGAATCAAGGAAATAACCAAGGATCTTTTGGAGGAAACCAAGGACCCTTAGGAGGACCAAACGGAGATAATCAACAAAATGGTCAGAAGTCTGTTGAAAAACGTCAAAGCTCAGAACAAAACCAAGGCAAGCCACCAGGCCAACCTCAAAACGGACCACAAGGTAACAATCAAGGAGGACGACAAGAACAAACTCAGGTGGGACCACAAGGACAACATCAGGGGAACAATCAAGGACCTGATGGACAAAACCGAGGCAATACTCAGGGCTCCACTGGGCAGACACAAGAAAACAATATGGGACCTCCAGGACAGAACAATCAAATCGGATCAAACCAAGTTAGGCAACAATCACGGAACAAACGTCAAAGCGGTAATGCTGAAGTTATATTGTCAAAAGAATCGGAAGAAGATGATTCCATGGAGAATTCTGAGAACAGTGATGAGACCAGAGAAGACCCAGATCCAAGAGTTCCAAGAGTTCAATTATTCTAAATGGAAAACGAGTTTGAACTGATTAATAAAACATTTAAAAACCATTATTACTGTATATTCGCGGAAAAAAAATAAAATTATGTCAAAAACGTTTTATTGTTGTTATTTGAGAAAAGGCTGAGTTTCATCTTTCGTACGAGATGAGTGATCTACCGGCTTTGTCTTTCAACTTTCATGATGATTCGACGAAGGTGGTGAGCAGTTCTGCCTGTTGCTATGCATCATTACACCGAACAACCTCATGTGAAGGAGTAGTGTGAATGTTTCTATGATAAACAGCTGTTCTTACTCCTGTTCTACAGTATCACCCAGGAATTCGATGGATTCTATG
>CALQYR020004077.1:0-12547 GCA_943334845.2 Auanema sp. JU1783 | reverse complement strand
AGTATATACACATATAGCTATATATATATATATATATATATATATATATATATATATATATAGATAAATTTCTTGTCTGATGCTTGTTTACTTGTCTGACACTTATAGAAAACAACACTGAACTTGACTTTCTTCATTGACATCATCTCACTGTTGTTTCGTTCATTCGCCTTCACTTGCAGTTTTCAAGTAGTCTTTTCCTCCTTTTACGTACAATTTTCTTGTCAATTCAAGTCTCTATGACAATATATGTTGGACTTTTACCCTTTGAAATTATCGCCACATGACGTGATAAATGAATCATTCGTTCTTTTTTACTTCTTCAAAATGTATTTTTATCAGCTTCCTATCTCACCCTAATGCGGCATATATAAGGTCTCCGACGCCAGGAGAAACCAAAATACACGAAAACGAAACTCTGTTTTCAGTCTTACTTTCTACATACTATACTAAACAATGGATTCCAATACTAAACTCAACGGAAGACTTTCCTATCCTCAAGAGTTGGAGTCTGATGATATCGGGCCGTTCTTCAATGGTAAGTCTTGCTGTCAGCCTTTTTTCTTCTCATTTTCTTCCTTTTCAGTCCGATCGTTAACTACCAGAAGCAATGATTATCAAGCTGATACTCCTCAGACGACGTATAGACCAGGAATGTACCTCCAGTTAGCTCTAAGGACAGAACGGCTGTCCAACCAACTGAAGAGTAAACTCTAGATCTCTAGCTAACGAAGCTATTCCACTGTTCTCCATAATATTCCGCATTCTATCAAACATTTGTGTGTTCAAAACATTTTTATTTGCTTTCAAAGCCTGTTGAGTACTGACTAGATGAGTAAAGATTCTGAAATCATAATTGATCCTCGTACAAGTTGTTGCAGCTTATTAGGAAGTCCTAAAGGAATCATTAAAGTTGATTAGCTTGCTTATAAGTTACTTCAATCATGGGTTTGCCACAGAACTTATATATATCATCTTCATGTTCACTAGCCATTGATCGGATGGTTGATATCCTCAAGAGAAGTTGCGTGAACAATCCTGGATCTTTCGGGCTTTCGGTTAAACAGTGATCGAGCAAGCAGTTGTAGACCTTTTCTCGTTTTTCCTCAACAATATGGTGCTGTTTTATATTGGGAGCTTCTGAGTCAAAAGTAGTTATCATTACAAGTCATTGGCTATTCAACTAACCATGATCAAGTAAGAAAATAAGTTTTATTGCTCCCATCATCATCTTATCGATTGATAAGTCTCCCAGTTTATCCACAAACACGCACAACTTTCTGTAGGCAGATCACAAATTATAAAGAGAATGTTGTTTGATACCTATAGAAACCAGATGAATACCTACTTGGGAAACATTGATCAGCATCGAAATACAGATCGAGAGCAAGATCACAAATGATAAGCTCGCAGTAAGCTAGATAATAGTTCAAATAAAAACATTACTCAACTATAAACTGTTTATTACCATTATAGATAAGAACGGATTGGTCCTTGTTTGGTAATTGTTGAAATGCAGGAATTTGAAAAGCGAAATCCATTAGTCTCTGTCTATGATAACTCCCAGGCAATTCACCTATGCTGATGCTTTCTTCTGGTTTCAAATCCTATGTAAAATGATACATGAATGTATTATGTACATGTCACTTACTTCATATTCCTGACATTTGGATGTAGATGCTTTAGTATCAATTATTGGTGGCATAGGCACTGTTATCACCTCAGCTACCGTGGGAGGTGTAGCGTTTCGCTCTTCTTGAACAGCTGAAGATTTAGAGTAAATTGTAGTTTAGAACCTTCTCATACCTTCTTTCCTCATACCCATCTTCATACATTTCTCAAAACGACACGATTGACAACGATTCCGATGACGTTTGTCTATCAGACAATTACTTAACATTCCATGATTAGAGCTCGGTTAATAAAACGAATCGCCTTCAGAAAAGTGGCCTACCTTGTCTCTTTGCATTTGTACTTCATGTCTTTTCTGATTGTACGTTTGAAGAAGCCTTTACAACCCTCACAACTGTAGTTTGATGTTCAAATCATATGATATAATATATGAACACCTACCTGTAAACCCCATAATGTTTACCACTTGCTTTATCGGAACATATCGCACAACAGTGTTTAGTTTGTCTCTTCCAACTGTAATTCGATCAATTAATTAGCATACGGCAATCTGATCACGTGTTTCCATACGTGAACACGTACACGAGAACTATTTTGTCATTTATAAATAGCGCAGCGAGTTAGACGGTTGTTATTAACGTTCCTTTCTTAATTAACCTCACCTCCTATGTCCGTCGTTTCGTCTGGCCATTAGCAGGTTCAACTGTCTGAGAACAGCTGAAACTTATTCAGAAGAATGGAATTGAATAATTATAAATGATGATAAGTGCGATGAAAAATGTGAAAGTATATGAAAGGTTGGAAAAAAGGTTGTCGCATCTAATATGGCAATGAAAGAACAAGGAATGTATAAAAGGACAAACGAAGAGCGGAACTTTCAGAACAATCTCAACGAAAGGGAATTAAAAAAGAGAAACGCAAAGCTTAATCTAGCAGTTTACGTCTTCATTGATGCTTTTCCAGGAGAATAAGTTCATTTTGAAGGCTAACAACACGGCTTGGAAATAGTACACAAACAGGACAAGAATTGAAAGGTAGGACAAGGTCAATTAGATAAGGGCACTGTTTGAAATGCCTATTGGATCGTTGTTGAATAGTGGAATCTGAGTGTGTCAACGGCATTTTGTTCTCTCATTCATTATTTCGTAAATTCCAATACGAGTTTTTCGGAATGTTTTAATTCACCCAAAATTGCTCTTCTTGTAGATCTTCTACACTATCACACACAAAATCGACACTCATTTGATTTTTTTCGACACTTCTTTCTTTTCTTTGCTACCATGGGTCAGAGAGCAGATTGACATAGTGTGTATCTTTCTTGCTTCTTAACTTCAGACAGATCAAAGCAATTGTAAATAATTTTATATCCTCAAACTATACAACTGAAAAAAAAGAGTTAAACCCAACAATGGCCACTTTAAAGTCTTTCACTAAAACGGAAAGCTCCCGAAAATAGAATCTGTCAAAGAAAGCACAAACCTTCGAAAATTGTTTCGGTAACCGTACCTGAAACCTGGCAAGTTTCAGGAATATTCAAAACATGACTATTTTGGAGGAGGAAAGAACCGCAGATTATTAGATGTTTAGGACCTATATACCTATTAGCGGCAAGTAAATTATTAGACCAGATCTAAGATGACATTCAACAAAAGAGAATAACAAACATACAGATTATATAATTAGGCTGAGCAATAAATACATTACAACTATGATCACAATCTTTCTAAGAACCGGAGCAAACTACCCATATCTCACGCATGAAGGAAAAGGCAATGGAAGATTCGTACTATGGGGAATTGCACGCTAAGAAAGCTCAAGACATAGTTGCACCAAGATACTTTCTTGCTTTTTCATAAACAACATAACTGATACTAACAGCTGGGATAACCTGAGGAAATGCGTTTTGTGTGTCAACGTGTTAAGAAAACTAACCTTCATAAAGTTAGGAGCTAGTCCTCTGTACAAACCGATGAAGCCATCATTCTTCAGAATATAACGAAATTGCCCTATCATATTATCAGGTTGGAGGATATCAGCTGATACTGCTGAAAAACTTGTTTTATGAGGCTAAAAGTGGGATGCTCACATCTGGCCTGCAGCCTTGTTCGAACAAGTGCCAAAGGATAACTAGCTAATTGACCACACGTTGAACTAACAGACCCACAAGCTAGAACAGTCCATGAACCAGGTTCCGATCCTAAGAAGTTACGTGTATACAAGGATTTCTGAAGGGAGGAAGACTCGAACCTGGGTTATGTTTGACGTATAGCTTCTTTAAAGTTTCATAAATTGCCAAGTCTATCCCAGCATAAGGTATGATACCGAGTAAATTCGGCAAGTACCCCTAGATATAATCGCATATAGAAAGATTTCCTAGATAGAACACTCACCTTATAAAAACACATAAAACCTTCTTTGGAATACATTTTATGAGCAAAATGAAAAACACCTTTATCTAATTGGCCTGTGCGTCGAAGAGCTAATCTTGTCTTCATCACTTCCATTGGATAAATGATGGATTGAGATATGGCTCCAGCTGAAAAAGATCGTAGCAAGAGTAATGATGGCCGTTATTACCTGTAGAACCCGCACAGAGCCGAGAAAAAATATCAAGATCACTTTTACCCGTATATTCTTGAATAAGTCGTTTACACTGAAAGCATTACAAAATTGATCATCAGAAACATCAACACCTACTTGTTCGTAAGCCATAAATTTTATTGCAGACTCCGGAGCAATCTTAACTACGTTTATACCATTGCCACGCCAGAATGATCGAATGCCACCTTCCGCATGAAGAAGACTGAGTGATGACCAAACCCCTAGCTTGTTCTGCTTCGTAGCATGAACCTTCATATATATAAATGAGTGAAAAAAAACATCTTTGCGCTCACCTGCATGTAGACTTTTAACCTATCGAATGGAGCAGTACATGTTCTACTCATACATCCTGCTACAGCTCCGGCAACTAGATGCCTCCACCATACTCCTGAAAACGGTTTGTTAGAGATTAAACAACAACAGGGAAAGAGAACAACCGCACGTGCGAGTTTGAAAACGTAAAATGAAATGACGGCAAAAAATGAATATTCTAATGCTTACCTGATTGAATTTCCTGCTGCGTGAAATCTTCTGGGACTAAACCGTCTTCTCCAATATCAATAACCTATTGGTATTGATTACATTATACTCATTGAAGGAACACGAAGGCTTACTAGATTGTGTCGCCAAAAGTCGACAATATCCTTCAGGTCATGACTTGGGTATAGTAAAAGAAATTGTTGAAATTCTGACAAGTTTATAGATTCTGAGCCAGTTTTATCCATTCTAAACAATTGATCAAGCAGGGGAGTTTCAGCTGAACATACTGTTCAACTATAATTTGAGCTTTCCTGTCATCCATTGGAATACCTAAGTTGCTACAATACTGCTTGATCTCTCGAACATCAATATAACCTTGAAAAAGATAAATTCAAACAAGAATCATGTTAAAAACACTACCATCTCTGTTTTGATCTAAATCTTCGAAAATTCGTTCTAATCTCATTTCATGCTCAACTACATACTTCAAGAACTCGCTGAACCCAACCTTCTCTTGATTGTCAACCGAACTGATACGCTGCATAAGTTGCTGCAGAAAGAACATTTTATGAATAATAAAAACATATGTTTTACCGGAGCTAGTTTAGAAGGAATATGAGGGGTTTCTCTTTTCAAGGCTGTTGTCAAATCCCTGATATCGATCATCCCATCGTGATCCATGTCAAGCCTATCATAAAGCTCTTTGATTCTACAAAAAGAAATATATGAAATCAAA
Source organism: Auanema sp. JU1783 (assembly GCA_943334845.2). Classification (NCBI taxonomy): domain Eukaryota; kingdom Metazoa; phylum Nematoda; class Chromadorea; order Rhabditida; family Rhabditidae; genus Auanema; species Auanema sp. JU1783. Next base: position 7,098 of record CALQYR020004077.1, on the reverse strand, counting down.
TTTGCAATGCAGTTAAACCTTTTCTGTTTCTCATTGGATAATCCTTGGAGAAGGGCTGAATGAGTAGCGATAGCAGTTTCTTTTGGGATTGAGGCCTTAATAGAGCCATGTTTATCATATTCAAATTGTTATATTACTTGAATAAGGGGAGTACTTTTCGTAGCCGATTTGAGCAATGGAGTTACGTGCTTCACATGACTACTCAATTCTTTAGGATCAACTTCTATTGGCTTTTTACTTTCTATGATAAAACGAGTTGATTAGAAACAACGTAGTGAAAAGACAACCTGCGTTTGTTGTTCCTTCCTGATTATTATTAGGAAACTCATTATCGATTGGAGCAACAACATGTTGAGCATACACCGTTCGGAAGAATCTGATAAAAATAAGAAATGGTAAAGAATGAAAAACTAATCATACTTCGATCTCACACTCACAACATCTACACTGCCCATTTTGTCGCAGAACAAGGAATGGAACCGTTTAGAAGCATCCAAGAGCTTTTCCAAATTCTAACACAAACAACTTGTTTACCTTCAATGTGAAAATAAGAAGAAGCTAAGATTTACAGAAACAAGATAAGTTTTAGCTTCGAGCTCTGTACGTAAAAATTTATTTTTTGCTTTGTACGTGAAAAGTCGTATTCTTCACGGATGTTCTCCTTCATCCGCCTTCTATCCAAGCTTTTATGTTTTCCTCAGAACAAACTTACTTCGAACATACCTTTGCTTAATATGGAGTGTTTCCAGAATGTCAGGAATCTCTGTTCAAACTGGTAAAAAAAGCAGCAGTAGGACTGTAGCAACTAAGAAACTCATCATTGACGAATACAAAAGAAGATTAAAAGATAATATACGATCGTTGAGTGACAATTTCAACCAAATTATTCAGAATACTAAGGTGATCATATAGCATGAAGGTTTCTTTGAAAGCTACAGTTCAGATTAATGTTGATGAGCAGGCTAATAAGCTTCCAGGCAATAAAATGACAGAGTTCTATGTTGTGAAAAACGAAATGAGTGTGAGAGCAGCTCTAATTGTAAGCAATTTGTTAAAGTCTCATAATGAATCTGCTATAAACAACAGGCTCGTGCATGTGATGAACTTCTCAAGCTAACCAATGATCTCAAAGAGTTCCTAGTTCTACATGACTTTAACTTTCTGACACATGCCATCAAAGCGTAAGTACTTTCTTTGTGTATTTTCGGTTCTCAGAACTTTCATTTAGAGCTGAAGAAGAATGCGATTTGAAAATGAATGTTCAAATTCAAAAACATAATGAAATGCGCTTTGATGTGACCAACCTACTAACTGATCTCGATAGGGAATATGCTGATAACTATACGTTCAGGCACTAGGACCATTTGGTATTTTCCAATTTGTATCAATAAATCTTATTTATTCGTAACTGTTCCCAACTGTATTTGGTGTTACTCCCATCGTTACATGTTACTCCCGTCCTCTCTTTTATCGAAATCTTCAGGTGATGAACTATGAAGACAAATGGAGAGAGTTCTTATCCCTCGTGTCAGAAAGTAAAAAGGGATTCTTTAAAAAACCGGATTATGAAAAAATTTTAAACCAGATGATGGAATTGAGTAGGATATTCGAGTAATATTTTTGCCATCTCCGAAAGAACTCGGAATTTCTTTGAAGGGAAGATGAAGTGGAGGAGAATGCGGCGGCTATTCACGTGGAGATGAGCTCTATCTATAATACTCTAAATAAGCATGCAATGAAGGAAAAACATTTGATTGCAGCTGCAGAAGCTTTAGCGAGGCATATGGAGAAGAAAAAAAGGACAATGAGCAACTGTAACCTCATACCCCTAATTCAAATGATGATTCTGAGCATTAAGATGAAAGCCATTTCAAGCAAGACGCGTTCGGATTTTATAATGCTGCGATCAAATCGGCAGTTTCTACTAACTCCAGACTTATGGCTGGTCATTTACTCTACAATACTATATGAGTAACTATATTTTTAAGGCAGTTATGCTCTTCAAGCTGGAGATCGTTTCAAAGAAATGGGAGAATATTCCTTCTCTGAGAGGTTTTACAGGAAAGGTGAGTATTCATCCTGAGTTAAGCATTGCCTCGTTTCAGCGTATGCCTTTTATGCTGGTAATTCAAACCTTCAGTTAGGAATATTGTGGAATATGCTGGAAATTACTATCAAACAACGAGCAGTTCATAACTTATTGAAAACCATAGATAACATATGGCTGTTCATTATGAAAGATCGAACAAAGTGGGATAACTTATTTATCAATTTCATCCGTTAAGACTTTAGTCCGCTTGATTCTACTGAGCATTTGCAAATATGCGAGATGATTACAGTTCTCACTTTGACAAGGCTGCACGGGGTCTGTTGTGTTTCGTTATATCTTACCATTCTTCACAGCATCATCAACCGCATCCATTCGTTTTTTTTTTCAAAATGAAAGCAAAGAACAAGCTAATGACGCGTATGCTAATGAGCTCAAACTACCCATTCTATTTCTCAAGCAGTCCTTTTTATATTCTAATTGTTTTCAGAAAATAAGATTGAATGGTAGACACCGAGCTTTGTTAGAATTATACGAGATTGATATTCCTGAGTTAGCCATGAAGGTTCGTCGTCTTTTGGCATATTCCTATTGAGTTATTGAATTTCAGAAAACGAAAGACTCCGAGAAAGAAAAAACAACTCTATCGGGTCCTGAATATTCTTTGTTCACTAAATTAGTAACTGCTGCTTGGCTAGTCGATAAGCATGAAGTTGGTGAGCTATTAGGGGATCGTGACTATCAGTTCGTCCCTACTATAGTCCGCGAAGTTTCTCTGTTGCTCCTCTCAGATGAGACGCGAATCCCGTAACTAACTTTCTAACTTTATAATTTTTTGATTGTGATAATTCGGATGTACAAAAATGCATATCTTACTAAAAATCTTTCATGTGACCGGTATCCCTAGTGACTTACTCATCTCCCACGGTGCGAACAAATTTTTGAATTGCCTACTGTTAATGTTCAAGCATATCAATTTGCCTTCATCGCTCATAAGTTTTTTAATAAAGCAATATTCATACTTGTTATAACTCTGTTCCCAGATGCGTAAGGCTTTCCTATTATCAGTACTCAGTCCTTGTGAATTATACGTGATATTACGTGTCATTGCCCCATATATAGTCTTATAGTTTTAGACTCCTCCACTCTTTCCCTATGCTGTTACGAACTTCAAGAATGAAGTCAGTACTTCATAACTTCTTCCAATAAGCAGACAAGATTGTCGTAAAATCGAGGTGAGGGTGGGACAACTGCTTATCAACGTTTCAAGAAAATTGCTAACAGTTTATGTATCTGCAATTACCTAACTCAACATTATAATCTGACGAAGAAAACGAATTATGGCCTTCACATAGGAACTCTCGAAGCTGCTTCCAGATCGATAATTTCTTCCTCATTTTTGGAAGTGTATAAATCAAACTTTCGTCCTAGTTATCTAATATTGTAGTTCTGTTTGTCGCATTCGTTACCAATGTCTTGCGTTACAGCCATTCAATCGAGACCGTCTTATATTTCCGAAAATTGCGCTTGCAATTATTGATTTCGGAAGTTTCTTGTACGACGCTGATTGTTGTTGTCCTTTATGCGGTATCCTTGGTGATATCTGGCCTACTCTACATTATTGATTGAAAATAATTCGCTTTTATGAATAATTCGGATTTTTTGAAAACGTTTCCAAGTTCAGTCCATGCTTGTACACTTCTTGTTTGTTAGTACCCCCTAGCTCTACTTTTATTGATTTTCAATTGTTTCCGAAAATTTCTCGTTACTTATCGTTTTATTCCATCAATTTTCATTTCAACTCTTACTTCCCATTTCACCGTTTTTAAGATGGCTGACATACCTTCTCCACACCAAGATTTCCCTCCTTCAGAAGAGCTATCTCTTGATAGGTTTTTGATTGAGAAAAAAATTGGGAAAGGACAGTTTAGTGAGGTAGGCTAACACAATCTCTGAACAAATCTACTGAATTGTAGGTTTTTCGTGCAAAATGCATCTGGGATGGACAAATGGTAGCTTTGAAGAAAATCCAGGTATGTATTCTATACAGACCTCGTATATAATGTGGCGGTTATAGGTCTTCGAAATGGTTGATCAGAAAGCCCGCCAAGATTGTCTGAAAGAAATTGATTTACTAAAACAGCTCAATCATATCAATGTTATAAAGTGAGTCGTATACAACCGATTCGTCTGATCACTGCTTGAAAAATGAAAATTTATTTCATAGCGGCAACGTTATGAACAACTTGCGAAAGCCAATGATGGCTGTAGTGGTCATTGACTGAGTTTATTTGTTTGTTTCAGATATCATGCTTCGTTTATTGATAATAATCAACTTAATATCGTATTGGAACTAGCTGAAGCTGGCGATATGAGCAGAATGATTAAGCATTTCAAGAAGAATGGTCGTCTCATCCCCGAGAGGACCATATGGAAATACTTTGTTCAGCTAGCTCGGGCTTTAGCGCACATGCATTCCAAACGCATAATGCATCGAGGTGAATATCTTGAAACAGTTTGAAACAAAAATGTTATTTCTCAGATATTAAACCTGCAAACGTCTTTATCACCTCAGATGGTGTCGTCAAACTTGGTGACTTAGGATTGGGAAGATTCTTTAGTAGTAAAACTACAGCAGCTCATTCGCTGGTTGGAACACCATACTATATGGTGAGTATTTCGTTCTAATAACTCTCATCCTTCTTTAATTTTCTCAAATGTTTTTAATTTCAGTCGCCTGAGCGAATCCTGGAATCAGGGTATAATTTTAAATCTGACCTTTGGTCTACTGGTTGCCTTCTCTACGAGATGGCAGCCTTGCAATCTCCATTTTATGGAGATAAAATGAATCTCTATTCACTCTGTAAAAAGATTGAAAATTGTGAATACCCTCCTCTTCCATCAGACATTTATTCCACTCAGGCAAGTGCTTGCCATGTGCTTAATCCTCTTAAAGGAAGTAATTGCAGTTGAGAGACTTGGTGTCTCGATGCATTTTGTCGGATCCTAATCGAAGACCAGAAACCAACGAAGTTCTGGAGGTTTGAGCTGAAAGTTATAAGTCTGATAGATGTTTTTCAGGTTGCTGAGAGAATGAATGCTTACTTTCAGCAGCAAGTTCCAGCTAGCAAATGATTGTTTTGGGGAAAAAATATAGTTTCTATGGATGAGTGTACATAATCTGGGCATATGTTTCTGCATAATCGAAGAAGATTTCTAATGATCTGTCTTGCCATAATACCACCGCGTGCCATTCCAAAGTTCTGTGAGAGTTGTGTGATACGTTTCAAATGTGATAAAACCCTTTTTTTTCATTCTATACATCATTTATCATTTGTTTGTATCGAAACTATACTTTCCAACATGAACTCAACTGTTATGCAAGCTATCTATTCAGAATGAAACTATCATGGCTCATTCTACCTATACTTTCAATACTCGTACTTGTAGATGGATGTGATTGGCTAATGAAAATCAAAGAGAAAAAAGTGGATTTTAAAGTAAGCTGGCTCATGAGATGCTCCTAACGATTGAGGTTTCAGGTTTTGGGAGCTGGTCAACATAGGGTCTTAGCCGTTAAAACAAGAATTGTAAGCGAACAGAGGTTTTTAGAATGCCGACTTCTTTATGAGTTTGAAATACCTGATGGAGCTTACATTGATGGCGATAGGTTTCCTATTCTTTTATTCTGTATAATCATTTATTGAACATATATTGCAGTATTAATTCAACACTAATCAATCACAAGGCTTACATCAAAGATCCATTCGATGTCGAAGTTATGCAGGGACATGCTAAAAGACAGAAAGTCCTTGTCCTTCATTCCAATATTATCAGACGATCTTTCGCAGTAGAAGATAATTTAGAGTTGCCTGTACGAATAAGGTACCACCCAGCAAAAGAAGGTATCGTAGTTCCGAAATTTCATGATTGCCAAATGTTTTGCTTTCAGCCGCATTAGGAACTCCTCAAAAAGCAAAGGTTGTTTTCGTTACACCCACAGTGGCACTGGATTGTCCTAACGATTACGAATCGTTAGGTTTAGCGAAATGCGTTGGGAAGCGATCGTATAATTCGTTTTCTGTTCAATCGCAAGCTCCATATTGGGTTCTGATTGAGCCATTAAGTAAAATTAAAAATGCAGTTACTATACCAATTGGCAATATATCCGATACCCCGGTTGTAATAGTAATTTTAGTTTGTTCCTTATTAATATCACTTTATTTCGTTACCGAGTCCCCTAAAATTAAAGCGAAATAATAAAAAAAGCTTAGCTGAGTTTCGATGATCTCAACCTGCTAGTAAACGTAATAGTTGTGTCTAATATGGTTCTTGTAATATAAATTTAATTTATCAATATTATCGTTATCGCTTGCCGGGAAGATAGCTCGACTCTAGTGTGAAAAGTTGACCGGAAAGTCACCGTTCTGGACGGTTTGGGATGGAATGCAACCGTTCTGGACGGTCTGGGATGGAATGCAACCGTTCTGGACGGTCTGGGGTGGAATGCAACCGTTCTGGACGGTTTGGGATGGAATGCAACCGTTCTGGACGGTCTGGTGTGGAATGCAACCTTCCGGAGCGTTTCTGATGAGACCCAGATTTCTCCAGGCCCCATCTCCGACTTGCCAGCTGATAAGCCAGAGAGAGAGGAGTAAGGTCACCAGCTCACACAGCCGACTGAAGCTTCATGAACGTTTCACGGCTTATATACCCCGTGAAGACGCGTCACGGGAAAATGATTTTTACGTGAAAAAAAAAATTGACCCGGTCGTTCCCTTTGTGGTGAAAGTAATATCTCGGCTTCAACTTGATGAAATTGGTTGGTTTTTGGGTTGTTATATATCAAAATTCAATTTTAAATTCAGTTATGAGCTTTTTCTGTTGTTCTGAGGACTAAATTCAGTTGAAAATCTTTAAAACCTTGTTCATAAGCCTATCGGCTCAAACATCATAATTGGATTTGAGGTGCTGTTGAATCCCAATCAACCGGAAAGCTCATATTATACAAAATATTAAATCTCTTTCAACTTTTTTATATCTTAATTGTT
>CALQYR020004075.1:0-11191 GCA_943334845.2 Auanema sp. JU1783 | reverse complement strand
TTTCCGAGGGGGTTGGACAATTTGGAATAACATAACATGTTACATGAATACTCATGAGAAAGAAAACAAAGATGCATGAAAAAATTGGGAGAAAATAACAAACATGTTTTAAATGTCTCAAAAATCATGACTTTCGCAAAATAAAACAGGGACAATCAATGCTTATCGAAAAATATGCCGAAACAGATGTTTTTCCCGCACAAGATTCGCTAGCGAATGTTTTGGGAAAGAAAAGGAGAACGGGTGATAAACATAATTGGAGATTTAAGAAAAAACGTATCTCAGAAGCGTAAATCAAACGAACAATTAGCAAAAAAAATCTCAGAAACAAATATTACCTCTTGCAGAAGTTCTTCCGCCTTCTGTTCTTTCACCTCAGAACAGGCATCCTCTCGATGCTCATGACAATCGCCCATTTACTCCCAATTGGAGCCTCCTCTATCATCAAACGCGCGCGTAAATGTTTGGGCCGCATGTCATCTGCGTAGGTAACAATTAATTCACTTACTTTCATCAGCCACTCTGATGCTCTTGAAGGAAAGTTGGAGTCGATCGGTTCCCGGCCGATGCACCATGACGAAGGTTGGATCTCTCTATGACGTTACTCTACTCTATCTCTCTTATCTGATCACACTCTACGAGATCCCTTAAGGGCGCTCCGTAAATGCCCTAGGACTCCTTCTCCAAGTGCATCAACACTCGTACCGGATACGGTGCTTAACTACAGATGGTTCAGGGTTATCACTAGTACACGAGCAATCATCCACCTGCTCACACAACGTACAGATATGAAGCATTTATTATAAGATGAAGCAAAGGGAACAATAAAGAAAGAATATCATAGAACAGTTGAGAAGCAACCGTCTTCTACCAGCACAACCAAGCAAACCAACAGCATTCCACCCAGCAGCATCAACATTCCTTGGCTCCGCCCATCAGTGCGTCGCAGGCGCGACAGTGCCGGCGGCCTTTCGTTTCGGAAACTGTAGAGGACAAAGTATGTTCGGATGATTATGTTTCTTATTTCGATATTGACAAAATCTACAAGACTTCGGACTTTCACAACTCTCATCATGATAGTGTGTACGTAAACAGGCTTTACACTGATTCAACTCATCAAGCCTCAAGGCTCTTTCTTCGTAGTTCGCGTACTCAGTGCACGTGTTCGTGAAGTGTCCTTTTTTGAGACAAAGAAAACACCGTGCTGTGTTTGCCGTAACGAATCTTCTAGGGCGAAAGACAGGAGATCTTTCTCTTACTCTGACCATGGATTTAACGGAAGATTTTCTTTTTTCATCATAGGGATGGCGAGTTTCAGTTTTGCGTTTGCGTGATTCTTGTTCCTTTTCCTCTTCCAGCATTTGTTCAAACTCTCTCATCTTGTCGACTTCTTCTAAGCTTTTGGAGAGGGAAGACATGGAGTTCATCTGAAATTAAACATGTGTGGAAAAAGACGTTGCGTTTTGTTGATTGCAGTGTAATTAAGTTTTCAAGGTTTTTTGTGCAAATTTCAGATTTGTGGATAAGAGGAATTTTTGTTATATAACACGTTCGGTAACGAGCTGGGGCGGGGAGTGTGAAAAATAATACGCGAAAGGACTTAATAATAAACCTAAAGGAAAGTAGAGAAGAAGATTAATGTATGTTGCAAGGATGTCCTTTGAGCAGGACGTTATAGTGTTTTAGAGTCAGGTTTGGAGGGGCCTGACGGAGGGGAAAAGAGTATGATGCAAAGATTCAGTAATCTGCGCATAATCCGGAGCGACAGTGCTATGGTGGCGAATAAAACTTTTCCAGGTAAGCTTATGATTGAGATAGCAAGGAACGGGAGGGAAGAAAAGAGCGGAATTGAGTGAAGAGGAAGGATGCGTTCAATAATGGTAAATATGCAGCTCACTAACAAAAAAGATAGCAGAAAGATGGCAATGCTGAATAGGTAAATGCTTTCATAAATCGAGAGAATAAAGTGAATGTCTGGAAGAACAAACGAGTTTTTATACGCTGAGATATGGTATGAGTTGGAGGATTCCAGAAGTGGGCGTGAGAATTGAAGATGGCCGCTTAGAACCAAACGTTTTGATTGAGAGTTGCTCATATATGTGCATGTTATTGATGCATCAGCGGTATCCAGATATAGTTTGGGAGAATTCGTGGTATTCTGTGGAGAACAATGAATAACGACTGATTGCTCTTGACATCTCAAAACAACTGGGTCACGTTCTTTTTCGGAGAAACATGTGATGTTGACGGAAGCCCCTTCTGGGCAATGATAACATCCGCTTAGAGGTGATGACGTTAAGACAACATTAGATGCCCACGTATTATCTTGGCCAAATTTAATGTGAGCTAAGTTAAAGTTTAACAGGAGTTGTATGTTGTAAGTGTACGGAAGGAAAACAGGGGTGTTTTTGTGCTTATTATGAATGAAGTATCCTGATGGTCGAACGAGTGGCAACGTGTGAGATTGGCTGAATAATTGGTGAACATCGTTTTGAGGACTGTCGCAGTTGATTTGGCTGTCAGAAGCATGACATGAGCATAGATTGTTAGAGGTACAATTTTCTGCTGAAGTGCAGATGTATGAGAAACGGTAAGTATCGGGGACGGTGGCCATAAGTTTTGACTGATCTGCTTGAGTTATGAAACGCTTGTTCATCTGCAGATCAGGGTTAAAACTGAAGTGCGTGATTGTGAAATTTAATGGGGATGATGCGAAGGTTATGTAAGGTGATGCGGCAAACTTTTCACGAACTGTGATATTGTTGTTAGGGTAGGATAGTTCAAACTTGATAGTGGGAATCCATTGGTTACATTCGAACAGTTCGTAAAGATCTTTTTCGGGTACTTGATAGATTCTATAGAAAAGACATCCTTCTGAGGGTAAGCCACATCCACAACTGATGAAGCCACAAGAATCTAGGCAATATGAATTACCGGGATACTTGTTAACAAGGTGTAACTCAGGAATATGATCGGAGGTTTGGACTTGTTGGCAAAAGTCCCCTGAGCATGAGCCCATAGAAGGGCAACGTTTCTTTGAACGGAAAAATGTTGTGGTATTCTTTGTGTACAAAATTGTATTTTTCTCACAGGTAAGTCGTGTCTCTAACACTTTAAGATGAATGTATCGAGATGAATTTCCAAGAAGAAAACAACTGTCTGAGTGTAGTGTGTTCATTGATAGTTGAACTTGTTCAGAGAGATTGCATGATGATGAGTCAGATGTGTTGCTACAATGAATGGATTGAGATTCGCCTAGATAAAGAGCATTGCAAGCCGATGTTGGAGATACGAGAACGAGCGCAAGTGCAATGACGATTGGGATTCTGGACCGTTTCCAGTTCTGCATTGATATATTGATAGAAGAATTGTTCTTCGAAATAGTTTTGGAAAGACTATGTGCAGGAATACACCTAGCTAAAGAAGTCCACACGAAAAGTAGAATGTTTGTGATTATTTTGCGAAGGAATTGGAGCAGTTTTTTCATGAGGCATAGGATGCTGATGGTACTGAATAAGATCAACCAGAACATGATAGCTGTAGTGGAAACGGCAGCTCTTGGCCAACATTCAGGATTTGTTATCAGAGATGAACAGAAAATGCAGTTGATCATGTCGCAAAAGGGTGCAGCTGGACATTGAATTTGGAAAACGTGTGGTTCTGTAAGAGGTGTGGTCATACGTACGTTCAAATTGTAAGGGTGAATGGCAATGTCTGCTGGCATGAGAGCAGTGAAGTTTTTATTTCCTTCGTGGGTTATGCAGAATTTGTCGGTTGCGCACACGGTGACGTGTGTGTCATTACTATTTGGAAAAATGGCTAGTCCCCCTTTGGTGCAGTAAACGATCGGCGAAGCTGTCGTGAGCGGAATAACTAGGGAGATGATGCTGATTAAGATTGCGGTTTTCAGCAAATTTGCGAATGAAACAGCTTTGTGTGCTTGTCTTGGCAGACGGTGGGATCGAAGAGGTCCATTGTGAGGTTTGAACCCTTCATAAATAATATCTTGATTTGTATCATTAGCTGTGGTTGGAGCATTATCTCTATTGGGGGTTTGTGGCGTTTCGATCGTTTCGATCTGTATATTGTCTGTGTGTTGAATGTCGTTGGAATCATCTTGGGGATCGTGGTCGTCGTCGGAGTCTAGTTGAATTAGGTTTGGAGTGGAACAATGATTCTCGAGTTGAGCAGTCGTAGTCGAGACATCGGAGGGAAAGAGCAGTGGTAAGTTGTCGGAATCTAATTGAATTAGGTCTGGAGTGGAGCAATGATTCTCGGGGTGGGCAGCCGTAGTCGTGATGGCAGAGGGAAAGAGCAGTGGTAAGTTGTCTTCTATGATCGGTGAGTCTATAGTTTCAGCTAGTGATGTGGATGTGAGGTTGTTCTCATACGGAATGGTTTCAATTGGTTCCGGGGCTGCGTGTTCTTGTATGCTTACTTCTGGTGTGAAATCGTTAGAGGTAGTACTATCATCCGTTATTTCTAAAGGTACTAAACAATTGACTGATCTTATCATTGTTTTGTTTTTGAATGTATTTCTTTGTGTGAGGTGCGTTGTATTCACTGTCCGGAGCTGAGCTGATCTAGGTGATGTCGCAGGATGTAAACTGGTAATCACCGCAAGTTTCCATTGGTTTCTAGGCACTTTTTCATCTGCCATGAGTACTACACTTCCTACTTTTGGTGTTGAACTTGAAGAACGACCTTGTTTCATGGATTTTATGTGTTTTTCTCTGAGATTTAAAATATAATCGGTGTACCATCTGTTCCACATCGTATCGAGTCGGACTCTGATTTCGTGCATGCTGTTTACTAGATCTTCGTGTGTTTTCACTGTCGGAACGTGATCTGCTGAGGGATCAAAATCCAGGGTTGTGAAACATGAACCAGGAGAGAGGAGATCTATCGGTCTAACAGGATTATAATCCTGAACGGAGTCAACAACTGCTGATAAAGGACGCATATTTATGATCGCTTCGGCTTCAGTCACTACTGTGTCGAAAATTGAGATGGAGCACGGGAGTTTGAGAGTTGATTTTAATGCTTTTTTGACTAGGCCTATCATGCGTTCATACATCCCTCCTTTCCAGGGACTAAGAGGAGTGATGAATTCCCACTTTGTAGAATTCCATGGAGAGTTATTGCTCTTACGAATGTCTTCAAGCGTAACTTTAGTCGCTGTGAAGTTTGACGCATTGTCGGAAAGGATTGTTTTGGGTACTCCTCTGCGTGCTATAAATTTTCTGTAGGAAAGACCGAAATCTGCGGCAGAAGTGGATTCTAATGTTTCTAAATGAATGGCTCGTGTTGTGAAGCATGTGAACAACGCTATATATCGATTAACTACTGTGGAATCTTTTTCTCTAACTCTGAATGGTCCAGCTAAATCAATTCCTATGTGTTCGAATGGTGCGCTCCTTTTAAGTCTGTCCTGTGGTAGCTGTGCCATTTGAGGATATTTGTATGGGCGGTTGTTAAGTTTCTTACAGACCCAGCAGTTTCTTATGCATGACACTATTTGCTTTGTCAACCTGGTTGTCCAGAAGCATCTTCTGAACTCGCTTTTGATGAAATTAGCTCCGAAATGAAGGAATGAAAAGTGTAGATGCTTAAGGATGCTCAATGTGAACGGGTGGTATTCTGGCAACAGAACAGGGTTTGCTTCTAGTTTGTTGGGGAGGTTGTTCAATCTACCGTATAGTCTAATCATGCCTTCGGCGTCCTCGAAGAGCTCTAGATGTTTGTATTTGGTATCTCTTTTATCAATGTGTTTTTGTATATCTTTAATGATGCAGTTCTCTGCCAGTTTTCTTTCGAGACTACTGGGTTGAATGTTGTAGTAAGTTCCTTCATTCGTTTGAGGGACCTCGTCAAAAAATTCAAGACATCTAGTTCTTTTGTTGGGCCTACACTTGCGAATGAAGCGGAGTACATACGCGACTATGTTAATACTGTTTTTATAGCTCCTATTTTCATAGTTTAGTATTTCATTATCGTGGTACACGATTTTGATTTTCAAAACTGACATCTCCAGATGCGGTTTGAATAGGAAAGGTTTGATGTAGGGAATATGATCGAAGTTGTTATGGATTGCTTCTGTGAGGAACGAGGGTCCGTGAAACCATTTGTATACATCAAAACTTCTCTTATCCAGCCCTCTGGTGGCTAGATCAGCTGCGTTATGGTCTGTTGCTACATGATAAAAATGAGTTGGGATGCCATGACATTTTCTGATATGATTCATGTTGAGTATGATTTCTCGGGTGCGATTGTCAACAAATACGCCGTTGCTCTTGTCCGATATCAACCAACTTAGGGCGATAGATGAGTCACCGAACATGTTGATTCTTTTTATGCCAAAGTTTGTTTGTTCGAGAATGAACCCGGCTAATTTTACGCCTAATACCATTGAAGTGAGTTCTAGACGAGGAATCGTTAAGACGTCTTTCAATTGCTTAAGGGTTTTGTTCCGCGGTGCTAACCGGTGTTTTGCCATTAGAAATTCTGATGTTATGTTATCATGTTCGTCCTCATATGTTATGTATGCTACTGCTGCGAATGCTATTTTGGATGCATCTACAAAAACATTCAATGTCTGATTGTCGGATTTAGATGTTAAGATTCTTTGAGAGCCTATACTTCTTCTCATTTGTACTTTGTAACCGTGGATACTTGAGTGTATTTCTTCCCATTCTTTGATGTGATGTGAATTAAGTGGACTGTCCCAATGGTAGTCGTGAGCCCATAGTTTTTGAATGAAATGACGAGGTTTAATAAAGAGTGGAGTGAGAAACCCTAATGGATCGTAAGTACTATGAGCTGCTTGAAGTATTCTTCTTTTTGTTAATGTTTCATCTATGTCTCCTAAGTTCATCTTCATCCTGAACGCGTCCTGTTTTACATTCGAGTCTATGCCCAGAAGCTTAACTTCGTCGCCTTCGCATTTATCATTCGCATTGATGTTTGATTGTGTTACCATGTTACTGCAGGAGTATTCTCTTAGATTCATGTTGAGTTGTGAAAACAAAGATTTTGACTTTTTGTAAATGCTTGTTCCGACGTTTGACTCATCAAATGGTAATATGAGATTGTCAACGTAAAGATTTTTCTTGATTTCTGCGATCATTTTTGCTGTTTTCTCTGTAGCGATTAGGTCGAGACCGTAGTAGATGCCACCTGCTAATAAGAAGGGTGATGCATTGATTCCAAATGCTGGTCTAGTGTGTCTCAGCGCTTTGACATTATTCTCATTGACTGGTAAGTTTATTTTGATTGGAACAAGGAAACGAGTGGCGTCTCTATCTATTTCATTCAAATGAATTTGATGGAAGGCTTTTTCGATGTCGGCTGTGATTAGATTTTTACCACATCTAGATCTTAATAATACGCCGGCTATGTTGGGGAGTATGCATGGTCCTTGGTGGACTGCATCGTTTAAGGAAAGTTCGTTCTTTGCTTTGGATGACGCATCCATGACAATACGGATTTTTGTTGTTCTGCTTGTATGTTTTATGACTGCCCTATGAGGCATGTAATAAACTGGACCGTAATGTCCTGGGTGATCTTTCCAGTCTTCCACTTCTTCAATTATTCCCGATTTCAGCTGCTCATCGATGAGGTCGTTGTATTTCTGCCACAAATCAGGTGTTTTCACTCTCATTTGATTACTCAGTTGTCGTAAACGTGCTAATGCTATGTGGTAGTTTGAAGCGAAATCAGATTCTTTAACTTTCCATGGCAACCCTACATGTATACCGTCTTTTTCTTTACTAACCGTTGAAATGAAATTCTGTAACACTTTTTCTTCTTCTTGTGTTTTTGAAATGTTATCGAATATTTTGATGCTTTCGAGATTCCACATTTTCTCGATATCTAATTCGTCGTCCTTATCTGAGTCTAGTTCATGGACTTGAGTCATGAGGTTCCTCACTCTGATGGTACGAGTGACAGAGATCATGCTCCTGTGTGTTGTATGTGCTGAGCCGTAAACCATGTTCCCAAAGAATGTGGGCGATATCATTAGGCCTGAGGGTAGCTTGAACGAGTTTGATCCGTTTCTGTAAACTTCATGGAAGTTATCCAGGCCTATGAGTATATCGATTTCGATGAAGGGTTTCTGTAAGAAGCGAGGAAGATTTATACTGTATTTAATCACAAATTTCATGTCTGCTTTGTCCAAATTTACTGGAGTAACATTGTCGATAATTTCTGGGAAGGTTGAAATTGGAATTGTTAAACGCTCATCGTGGTTGTTGAAAAGTGTGAAGTTATCGATAAGTTTTGTTTCATAAGGTTCTTCTTTGTTGCCAAATGTTGCTATGCTTATGCGTTTTGTTGTGGTGTGTTCGGCGTCAATCTTTTTGGCTAGCCTTTCTGTGATGAATGAGCAATCTGCGCCAGTATCTAGTATTCCGTATATTGTTTCTTCCCCTTTCTTCGTTTGGACATGTGCTTCGAAGATCATCAGGTTTGTTCTGCTTCTGTTGTCCGATACTCTCAGTGTTCTTTTAACTTCTCTTGATGATGAGCGTGAGTTATGTCTGCGATCGTTCCTTCTGTAGGGCGTTTGATCTCTTCTGTTATTCCTATCTCTGCTGTTGTTTCTTTCTCTGCTGTTGTATCTAGAGTTGTCTGATCTGTAACTTTCCCTGCTTTGAGATCTCTCACTGTAAGGTGATTTGCTCCTGTACTTCTTGTTGTCTCTGTACGAATTTCTACTATTGCTCCTGGATTGATATGGAGATTTGCTTCTGAAGTCGTTTTTTCTGTAGGAGTGTTTGTGTGGAGATCTGTTTCTATGACTATCATATTTTCTTTCCGAATGACGAGTGTTGTATTTTTCATTGTTCGAGTACGATCTGCAAATCGATGCGTGGTGTGGTTTGTTGCAAACCGAACATGGCGCTGATTTACAATTTCGACTGGTATGTGATGCAGACAGGCATGAAAAGCAGAGGTCTTTGTCTCTAATGATCTTCACCCTTTCGGTGACTGATGTGAACTTTCTACATTTTTGGCTAAGATGTGTTCCTTTGCAAAACGCACATCTTCCTGCTGTACTCGATGTTTTCGTGAATAAAACTGAGTTATCTGTTTGTTGGACCAAGAGTTCATATAATCTCTTGTCCTCTATTTGTGATTTTATGTGTTTTATGAAGGATTCTACATCCTTCTTAGCTGCAGGATCTCTAAGTGCTTTTTCGGTCATCTTGAAAGGGAACATATTAACTATTCTTCTTATGAGAGAGGTGTGGTCTAAATGGGTCTTGTATGCCTTTTTCAACTCGATTATTGATTCTACGTCGCATACTGTCTGTAGAAGGCTTTCTGAGTTCTCTTTGGCTCGGTGGATGGAGTCCATTTTTCTTTCTAAAGCTACCTCGAGTAAATGAGGGTTAAGGTAAGTTGATTTCAGTTTTTCTTTTGCCATTGGATAGCCCGCCGCGGTGACGGGAATCATTTTTATGATGGATGCGGCGTCTTTGTCAAGTTTTGTGATGAGGTAACTAAATTTCGCGATTTCTGGCCAATCTTGTGAATCAATAATGGTCGTGAATGTTTCCCAGAATCGAGGGAAGTCTTCAATTTTTCCACTGAAGGTGGGTATTTCAATTTTGGGGAGGTAATGTGGTGTATGATACGTATCTCTATTGCTTTCTCTTGTACGCTGTGGTGTTCGCGATTCTTCTAATCTAGCTGCGTACGCTCTAACCTGTTCTGTCAGTGTTATCACATCTAACTCCAAAGCTCGTACTTTATTACTGTCTGTGCCTTGGGATTGACGGCCTGATCCCCCGCTTTGATTGGCTCTGGGTTGTTCGATAGTCGATGTTGGGGAATGATCCCTTGGGAAACTATGGAGCGATAAGGTATCTGATAGCTGTTCTTCTTGGATTTCTTCAGTTTTATTGGCTGGTTTAAGATTTTTGAGCCTTTCTCTTTCTTTTGGTCTTGAACTTCTTGGTGTTGCATCCTGATCGTCTTCCGATGTTAAATCTGCATCTCTTGGTTTTGTAGGTGGATATGGAGTGAATTGTTTTGTCTTTTTGCTGATTGTTATCTGTTTCGCTTTTCTTATATTGTCATAGAGTGGTCTCATATTTGTTATGTGTCCCATAAAAAATTTCCTGTCTAGATCGGCATAAGTTATACTAGTGTCTTCGTTTGTGGTTCTGTTTGCTATGTGTTCCGCAAAGGCAGAGTCGTTCATGGACTGTGTTATGTCTAGTTCTTGTAGTCGCATTTCTAGATTTTTCTTCATCTCCTCTAATGTTTCAATGAGTTCATCAACTTTTTCCTGTTTCTTCAATTTTTCAAATTCTGCCATCATCATAAGTACATCTTCTGGATGTCTTTTCATTGCTTTTTCTGTATAGTTTGTGGTTATTGTATCAATTGTTTCCCCTTCTTTCAGTTTGCTCGACAGTATTTCACTAGTGGTCGAAGTGACACCTGATAATTGCAAGAATTTTTCGCTGTCCCACTCGAGAGAGATGGTTTGACTCTCTTTATTCTTCTCATTCTTTGATCTGGTTTCCGCTTGATCAGTTCGTGGAGTTTCGAAAGATGACAAGTCTTCGTTACTAGAACTTGATGATATTGCAACGTTTGATATTTTGGCAGAGGGTGTGTTAGCGCCCTGAAGTGACTTTTGATGTGTATTTAGAACACTGTTCTCGCAGAGATTTGAATCGAGCAGACTTGTTAAAAAGGCTCGTATAAGTTTTTCGACCTCAGAAAACTTGGCGAGAAAGTTTTCCGGGTAGTTGGGATGAGTGCGCTTATCGTACTCATCCACTTCAGAATCTGCATCGTAGAGATACCGTATCAAGAGCTGAGCTGAGGGCTCAACTCTACGATATACTTCCACGAGTGACTTACGATTCTTTTGAATATAGCAATCCAACTCCTCCTTTGTAGTTGGGAAGCTGAAAGCCGGACTGAAGGCATAGCCTTCCTTTAGAGCTTTTTGTCCTAATTTGGACGCAACTCTGATGTTTCGGAAGTACGGTTCTACAACCGTTAAAGCAGAAGTTTTCGCAAGGAACATGATGCTGCCTTCTGAGAAGGTCGCACCGGGTAGAAGAAAGATTAGTTTTTTCCGAGGGGGTTGGACAATTTGGAATAACATAACATGTTACATGAATACTCATGAGAAAGAAAACAAAGATGCATGAAAAAATTGGGAGAA
>CALQYR020004074.1:0-11082 GCA_943334845.2 Auanema sp. JU1783 | reverse complement strand
ATTATTATCCGCAGTTACTTGATAACTATAAATTGTAGTTACTAAGATAACTTGAGCGTGCCAGACATTATACCTTAATCCCCCAACGGAACGTGGAGGTTCCACCTCAACTCAAGCTTTCCGCATCCAGCTTGAGAACAGCAAATGACTATTCATCTTACGCCCATCATTCTATTTACTGCAACACTAGGTTAACTTTGAATGACGATTCTATTTCATTATTATTATCTGCTGAGTCGTACAGCCCAATTCCGAACGAAAGTTTTGCCATTTTCTTTCATTTTTCAGTCTGTATCGTCATTCTCTTTCATTACATCTCTTAAGTTAACCGGCTTACTTGGTTCGTTCTCTTTGGCGAGAGGCGATAGTCTCTTCGGTATAATAGAAATGAAAAACCGACAGATTAACTATCTTTTGTTTACGATTATTCAAAGGCACTTACTTGAACCAAGTAGCTCGAATTCTACGAAGAAAATTTTTACTGTGCCCACACTTACTGTTATTTTGGAGACCCCCACTAACCCGGTAAAGGTACCCTTTGTTACCGGAGAATGCAACCACGAGGACTCATCTTCACATTGCCAGGATGTTCAAAATGCATATCGTTTTGAGTTATTTCAGTAGAACAGACTGACAAAAGAAAAAAAAAATGCTCCTGCTCTGTGAATGATGTGGTTGTACTTCTGGAGTTAGCTAGCTTACGCTACTAGCCATGTTCGGACTTTGTTATGGCTTGATTACTTTACTTTTTACTTTGTCTCCCAATTTATTCGTGTTGCAGGGTAGCTGAGCTTTGGTCCTCCATGTCAAGCTCCTACCGTAATCTTTATTTTATTATCTTGCCTCGTGATGAATAGACATTTTTTTTTTGAATTTGGAGTGACTACTTTAACATTCTAGAACCGACTGATCTTCGGTCATCTGTCTAAGATAAACGAACAGTCTCCAAAAAAGGAACAATTCTAAACTCTAAAACTACTAACAGCTTGATCGCACTGAACCGCACGTCACAAGGAATACATTCTTGCCCACTCTTTCTCATTGTTAATGCTCTTCAAGGAAGACTACTGTAACGAAAAAAAAAAGAAAACGACTAAAGATCGACTCGTTATGCTTCCCCAGGCACCCTTTTTGCAAAAATTTTAATTTAATCCTTTTGGGAACATTCTACGGTAGTCCTCTTTCATCAAAATGACGAAAACGGAGCAAATTCGAAAAGAGAGGAAAGAAAAAAAAAGAGAAAGGAAGAGTTATTTCAGCTTTAGCGAATGAGAGATAGAATACGGTAGCAGGCGGGTCTAGAACCGCCCAGAGCCTGATCAAGCTCTGCCATCACTACCAATCGTGCTGCAGCCCAGAGCAGCAGTTATTCTTAAATCTTCAGCTACTTAAAGCAACCACCCACCCAACCCATTTGTGTACTATCATCCTTCCTTATCAGCCCATAACATTCGCATCCTTCTCTAGCAAACGTCAGAATCCCTCACATCGCTCACCACTCCCAGTTCTTCCGAACAAGGGAGTCGGCTGAACGAAAACCCGCTGATAGAGAACCCAAAAAGAGTTCCAAGATATCGGATCTGACCGATAGCGACAAGCCTGAAAAAAGGCAATTAAGAGAACGAAAAGAACAACAACCTACAGTTGGAACTA
Source organism: Auanema sp. JU1783 (assembly GCA_943334845.2). Classification (NCBI taxonomy): domain Eukaryota; kingdom Metazoa; phylum Nematoda; class Chromadorea; order Rhabditida; family Rhabditidae; genus Auanema; species Auanema sp. JU1783. The sequence continues at coordinate 9,429 of CALQYR020004074.1, read as the reverse complement.
CTGCAAACGACACCATCGAATATCAAAGCTCTTCGGAGGAAGACGACCCGACGTACAACCCGGACGAGGACATCGATACTCCCCGTGCTAATCCACAGGTACGTACTTTGAAAGATTCTAAAAAGAGTGCTCGTGAAAAATCAGTTCCGAAGACTAAAAAGTCTCCAATCGTAGAAGCTTTTAATAGAATAAAACAATCTTTCACAACTTCCGCACTCTCGCCTAAAGAAAAAGAAGATAAACTTCGCGAGTACGTGCAGTCTGAACTCAACAAGTCTATTGAACGAGCTCAACAAGCTGCGAAAAATAAATCTACACCTTTCCCTTCTACAAGAAGTGCAGATAATTTAGAAACAACTTCAAACGAAGCTGATCTAACTTTTGCACCTCAGAACTTTTCAACTCCATCTTATTTTCAAACACTTTCTGCTGATCTCTCTGATCATCAAAACCCTTCTGACAATACATCTCCTAATACTTTTGGTTCTATAACTATTCCAACCGCACCCATACATTTACAAAATTCCCCTAATCTAAACCAAAACCAAAACCTTGAGAAGTCCAAATCATTTTCGCCTGAAAAAGTCGGAAGCGTAGAAGGAAACGAAGCGACATCAAATCTAAATATAAACAGAAAAATAGAGATAACAAGTGAGCCAGCAAGAAGTAATATGACAGAGAGTGTAACACTGCCAGGGGCAGGTAAAAAGGCCATTTCTTCGGCATTAAATTCACCTTTTTGCCCCGTCTATGACGGCACGAAAGCGTTCAGCGAATTCGTGGCTAAATTCAATACATTCACCAATGCTCTTGGGTTTGCTAACCCTGAACGTATCATGCTACTCCCTCTTCTCATTAAGAACGAAGGAGGAGAAAACGCTTATGATGCCATTCCGGACAGCGTAAAACACGCTGGTCCCTGGGATAAGCTCATTACTATGATGAGCGATAATATCAACCCAGATTACACGAAAGACACAGCACTGATCCAAATGCGTAATATAACCCAAGGCGATTTGTCAGTCGATGCTTTCGCGAAAAAACTCAGAACTGCAGGCATAGCAGCCTGTACTTCGAGGAACGATCCTCAAACGGATCAACTCCTCAGAGTTACGTTCATGGAAGGGTTGAATGCAAGAATAAAGCAAAGTGTGATAGAAGCCCGTCCAAAAACTCTGAGAGAAGCTATAGAGCATGCGAGATGGATTGAATCCGTGAAAAAGGACAATCCAGACTCAGCTCTCCTGGTCAATGCTGTCCATGACGCTTTACGTCCCTTCACAGATAGAAGTGAGAGACATGAGAGGAGCAGAGACACAGAGTATCCCAGACGAAATTGGAACAATCGGGGATATAATAATAACTTCAGTAGAAGCAATAACTTCAACAGAAGTTGGTCTCGACCCAGAAGTCATTCAAAACCTCGAAGTCAGAGACCAGGGTATAATGGTGGTTATAAAAATAACAATAACCGGCATGTTCAATTCGCAGATAGTCCAAATCGGACTCGCGGAGCGTACAATGCCCAGAACAACAGAGGTAGAAGCTTCGGTAACAGAGGAACAGGTATGAGACGAGTCAATACACTCTCTCTTGTTTCTCCATTATTTCTATCTGTTGTATTAACCATAATAAGTTGTCTTTCCTCACCTCAGGCTAGTGCATACCAAATATGCACCAAAGCTAAAGGAGGAGTGCTTTTGATGCCTCCTCCATTGAGGAAATGCTCTCAAAGTCAACCAGAGCATGTTATCAAGACACTTATACATTTGTACACTCGAAACGCATCGGCGCATGAATGGGATGCGTGGCGATGCACAAAAGAGGTGCATGAGTTGTGTATTCGAGATCTAATGTTTCTGAGAGACTCGAATCACACTATCAAAAGTCTTGAGCCAATAGAAGCTCAAGAATGTCGTAATATAGTAAGAGACCGAAAATTCAGTGATCAAACTTTAAATTCCGTTGGTCACAACACGTTCGCCACCGACGAACCTGTGCATGATCCAAGCAGGTCATTTTCCTTCTCAGAATGCGTACAACGGCCGCGTATCATTCTTGAGAGAGGTCACATGACCAGGATGCCAGACGACTCTATCCTGTCTGATTTGATTCTCAATACCGAAGGATGTCTTGCACATCATGGTGACTGTAAGTCTGAGACATCAGTGGTAATCTGGGTACCACAAGACTACGATAGAAGGTGTGATTACATCGACCTAAATGAGTACGATGCAATCATAGGAGATAACACAGTGGTTATCCCTAGTACACAGTCTGCTTTGGTTATAACAACCGAAGAAATCCCTAAGGCTATAAAATCATGTTTTTCCGGTCCAGTGTTCCATACGACAACAGGTAACTATCTTACGTTACCCAAGTTTCCCAACAACGAAAACATCCATGAACTCATCAAACAGGAGTTCTCAAAGATACCTAGCAAACGCACAAAACGCGATGCGTCAAAGCCTATGCGACCATGCACGTTTAGCTTCAATAAGGTATGGATGGAACAGTTCGAAGACTACGGGAAGGGTCCACTGTACGTGTGCCCATACCCCTTTCTCAGACCAGTTCTAAGCACGCCCGGCGTAGCTCAACTCTGGGATGAAATTAAAAGAAGGAAGCTAATCGATAGTTCTTATAAGTTAACGGATTATGCCAAACAAAGAACTGTGGAATTCAAATTCATAATGCAGCAAGTTGTCAAGATTAATGAGATCGAAGAAATTCTTCAAATGTATGAGTACGCAGATGTAGAAGAAGCCTTCATTCAATACTATACGTACAAAGAGCTCATAGAAGCTACGAAGAAAGCAATCTCGTACCTAAGTAATGATCAGTTGGTCATTATGATATCTCAGCGTCTCACGTTTGAGGAATTTGATATCCTGCTCGCACAGCAGCCTGGAGAAACGTATCGTCAGAGAGCTGAAGGAGTAGCATTTAGATTAGCTACAACGCGTCATCCAGTCACCGCAACTCAGTCAGTCCCGTCGATTGATGAAGTCCTTCAAGCCTTCATCTTAGCCAAACCTGCCAAGGAAAATTCTAAGAATCCAAGCGTTCTTCGTACCACATCACGTCAATTCCTAGAATTAGAAGAGGAATTGAGATTAGTATTAGCAAAGAAGTCTTCACCAGAAGACATTAAAAGTGATAAGTGGTTCACCAAACATCCAGATCCAAAGGGTTATGTTCCTATTGACTTCGAGAAGTTGCAACACTACTTCTCTGGAAATTATGGAATGAGATACCATTATGATCTGAAAATGATGGTTCCAAGTAATGAAGATCAAAGACGTCTATTCTACTTTTTCTTGCCTATTTTGAAAGAGAAAGGACTAGAAACGAGTGATCTTACCTTCAAACAGCGAGGTTTTGAAGGAACTGCAGAACGTTCAACTAAGGTGCAGCTTTCTACCATCACACCTGGTCCAACGTTGTCTCTGAGAGCACCAGTAACTAAGCCTGCTCCTACTACGACAACGACTACCCCGCAACCAACAACCACTAGGAGAACGACTACAACGACTACAACGACTACGACGACTACGACCACTCCAAGGACGACGACGACAACTATGAGACCCACGTGGATTCCGTGGTCATCAACAACTAAGTTCATTCCGAAAACAACTCTTCATTCATCTCCGAGACCAACGACCACTACTATACGAAGTATGCCCGCAACCAATCCAGTTAAGCCGATGACGACTAGCCAGACGAAAATCGATAGTGCAACTCAAAAAAAGTGACATTAACAAGAGTGTCAAAATGCAATTGTCTAGCGAAGAAGGACAAAGACCAAATTCGAACGCTGACATGTCTAGTAGACTGGCAATTTATGTTCCAGACGAGGAAAGGGAAATGCATAACTTTAGCACTAAAAATGCGCTTTCGATGGAAGAAAAAGATCTTAAAGCTAAAACAAACTATTTTTCAAAAGAATTTAATAATGAGCAAAAGCAGATGCATAATATAACAAGAAATATCGGACAAGATCACTTGCAATACGCAGTTCACGTATTCCAAGAGGATCTTCAAAAGCATTTTGCTATATCTTTTGAAACGGTTTGCGAGATTCAAAATAAGTACTTAGAGTTATGGAGATCCATTTTAGTAATCGAACCAACAGTTGCCATGAGAACTCTTCTCGCTAGAGAAGATATTGCAGCTAGGTTCGTGGGTGAACAGGTAGTACATATTCATGCTTGTACAGCAATTGAGGCTAAGACAGTGTATCATAACCATACAGTGAATAATACCTGTTACCTAGAAACACCAATCTTAACTCTTGAAAACATTCTGTTGTTTGCATCACCAGGTTCTCCTGATTTATTACCATCAGGAAAGGAGATATCATGTGATCATGTGCCAACAGATGTTTGGCAAGAGAATGGTGCTTGGAAAGGTATAAACGGTTCGGTAGAGGTGAATCCTATGTCAATAATAGAAGGATTCCATCAGTCCAAAGTGACTCCATTAAAATTCACTGGAATCAACCTCTATACAAACCTTACTTCTCGTTCCTCATCTATGACTGCAGCAATCGCATATGGTGTAAGCTTAGCAAGCATACGACAAAATCACGCTCTGCACGTGATTCATAACGACCCAATTGTATCTTCTATGGTTAAAACGTTAAAGAAAGGCAGTAATTATATATCAGCAGCTCACAAGTTTGTGAAAGGCTGGTTCAGACGTACACTCGACTTTGTAATTGGAACAATCGAGAAAACGTTGATAACCATTGGAATAATAGCATGCCTATTCCTAGCTATTATTATTGGTATAGTTGTGTATAAATTCCATACTGGTAGTTTGAAAATCCCAGTTATGCATGTAGGTACTGCTGCTATTAATGCAACTCAAACAACAGCACCACCTACATATGAGGAAATGGTTGAAATGATTTCATCAACAGATGAGCCATATCCAGATCATGTGATGAAAGCATACTTCCCTAACCTTGTAACAATCATTCCTTTAGCCATTCCTCTCGTTTGTAGTGTCAAAGACAAACAAGGAGGAACGGATTTACCCCTCATTTACCTAACGATAGGTAGTAAAATGGTTCTATCATTATGGGACTCAGGATCATCAGTCTCATACCTCAGGGAATCAACATTAGCTTATCTCGGTATTATGGAATACGAAGGTAATAAAACTACAGCTATAACAGCTAACGGTTCAACCTTTGAGCTATTGGGAAAAATTAAGCTATCTGTAGTGATAGCAGGTTACGAGATCGAGCATGTCTTCCTTATTTCACAAGATAACGCATGTCCATCTCCAGCTTTGTTAGGTTTAGACTTTATGAGAGCGTTGGATGAACAAAACATTCATTCCACTCTAATGCCTTCAAAGCATGTGTTACAAATTGGTGAAAACTTGGTTAAGCTGATGAAAGCAGCGGAAATTAGGAAGGAATTAAAGAAAAGAAAATCTCTAGTGAATTTGATCAATAATAACGACGTCACTATTCCTCCTTATGAAAACTCTATTATAACTCTACGACCACGATCTCCATTGAGAACTGACAAGTGGCTATACATAGAGCCTAAAGGCAAACTAGAGGATTGCATTCCAACGGTTTGTAGACCAGGAACAGAGATTTCCGTAACTTTCGTTAACAAATCAAATGAGGAAGTCAAGTTAAATGCAAATCAATCCATGGGAAAAGTTAAAGTGGTTGATTTCCCTCATTATGAAACACAGGATTCTTTTCAAACTCACACACCGGTAGAGGCTAATTGGGAAGATAAGCTTCCTACATTTCCAAGGGAATTTATGAAAGAATTAGATCTGAGACAATCAGATTTAAACATTCAACAAAAGATGAAGTTAAAAGATATCATCTTGCGTAATAAAGAAGCGTTCCTTAACGAGGATAGGAACATTGGTTTATTCAAGGGTCCGGTAGAGCATTCCATACCGATCAGGTCGGACATGGATATGCCGAAACCGAGAATTTTTCGCATTCCTTTAGGAAAACAAGAGGAAGTTGAGAGACAAGTGAAAGAGATGCTAGATCAGGGTATAATAGAGAAATCAACATCCTTATTTAATAGCCCTGTTGTGTTAGTGAAGAAAAAAGACGATACCTTTCGGTTCGTCATTGACTTTCGAGCGCTTAACAGCGTCACAATAAAACAAACTTATGTCATCCCAACAATATCAGACATAGTAGATCTAGCCGCAGGTGCGCAATACTTTTCTAATTTTGATCTAGTATCAGGATTTTTCCAAATTCCTTTAAAGAAATCTGATAGACACCTAACTTCCTTTACCACTAACACCGGCACTTATCAATATAGACGCATGCCTATGGGACTCTGCGGAGCACCCCATACTTTCCAAACTGCAGTAAGATTTCTTCAATCTAAATGTCGATGTCGACTCTTTGTCTATCTAGACGATCTTTTGGTTATATCAGAAACACCCGAACAGCATTTGATAGACATTGAGGAGCTTTTGAGCAACATAACTGAATTAGGAATGAAAATTAAACTTAAGAAGTGCACTTTCGCATCACGCGAAGTGAAATTCTTAGGTTTAATAGTAGGGAGAGAAGGACTAAAACCAGATCCTTCCAAAGTAGAATCAATCAGAGAGTACCCAATACCACGTACTGTTACAGCAGTACGAGGATTTTTGGGAATGGTAGGATTCTTTCGAAAGTTCATCAAAGATTTTGCACTTATAGCCAGTCCACTTCATGAGTTAACTAAAAATGATAAAGAATTTATCTGGTTAGAAAAAGAACAAGTAGCCTTTGATACCTTAAAGAATCATCTCATCAAAGCTCCAGTTTTGAAACCACCAAAACCAAACAGAACGTTTGTGATTGAAAGCGATGGCAGCAACATTGCCATCGGCGCAGTTTTATTGCAATCTGAAAATCCTAAAGAGCCCTTAAGCAATCTACATCCTATTGCTTTTGCAAGCAGAAAATTGATCAAAGCCGAGCGAAACTATGCTCCTATTGAAATAGAAGCCCTTGGATTAATTTTCGCACTTCACCAGTTTCGAACTTATGTCTTAGGGACCCACACCATTTGCATAACAGATCATAGACCTTTAACGAGTCTCATGAAAAGAAGAGACCTTTTTGGTAGATTAGCTAAATTCCAGTTGGTAATACAGGAATTTGATATAGACATCAGATACAGAGAAGGTAGGTTGAACCATGTATGTGATGCATTATCACGATACATTGGTGATGAAGCAAATGATCCCAAAACAGAAAAACCTAAAAAGAAAGTTCAAAAAGAGAGTAAGAGCAAACCAGCGAAGATAAATTTTGTACATACCAAAAGTATCAAAGAGATCCAACAATCCACGCCGTGGATAAAGAGAACAATTGCAGAGATAGAATATAGAGCGTCTAAAAATCAGAATGTAAGTGATAGATATTGTGTGATAGAAGGCGTACTCTATACCAAAACAACAACGACTAAACCACACCCTGCAATTATTCTTCCAAAGGGACATGAAGTTACAAAACAGATCATAGAAAACTTTCATGTGGATCCAACCATTTGCGCACACTTAGGTATTCAGAAAACAAAAGATGCTATTTCAAGACGTTTCTATTGGACAAACATGCAAGAGGACATAGCAGAGTATATCCGAAAATGTGTGAAATGTGTCCAACGTAAGAAAAACCCGCATCAAATGACGGTAGAACCATGCGGACAGTTTGAGATACCTTATAAACCGTTTGAGAGAGTTCACATGGACATAATGGGTCCATTTCCAAAATCTGCCAGAGGTAATGCATATGTTCTAACGATACAAGATGCTTTCTCTAAGTTCTCTGTCACAGCAGCGATTCCATCTATTGTAACAGAGATAGTACTAGACCGATTTTTGAGACATTTAGTTTATATATTCGGGCCACCCGCTCGATTGATTACAGATAGAGGCTCGAACTTTATGTCAGCTAAGTTCGCCGCAATGTGTAAGGCTAGAGGTATTACTCATGAGCCCACACTACCTCATCAGAAGAACTCCAATGGTCAAGTGGAAAGATTACACCGGACGTTGGAGGAATGTATGACTCATTACGTGAACGAAGATCTAACAGATTGGGATCTATTCTTGCCCAAAGTAACGTTTGTATTGAACACTCTTCCCAGTTCAACGACAGGTATTTCACCCTATGTTGCTGTATTTGGTCGTGACTGCCGTATGGCAATCGACAACAAACTTTCTCCAGAATGTAAGAGTAACAGTGATGATTTCTCTCGATTAGAAAACAAAATACTCCAGAAATTTATTTTTGATAAACTTAAACAAGCTTCAGTTTCAAATGCTATGAAATATAATCAAAAACACAGAGTATTAGAAAGACAAATCAAACCTAACGATTTAGTCATGTTAGCAGTTAGAAATTTTAAACCAGGTCATAAGCTGAGAAACAGCTACGAAGGACCATTTAAAGTGATGAAAGTTAGAGGAAACCTTGTTCAAATTCTTAACAATGCTAATAAAATTCAAGACGTCCACAAGGACAACTTGAAGATCTATTTCAGAGAGAGCGATACAACGAACAACAACAACACTGTAGAAGAAGTCGTGATCGTGGACGATCACGAACTGGAAAATGGGGAGAAAGAGCAACGTCTGAAACGCATGACTTCAAGGAAATCGATGGCAAAGCCGGAGCCGCCTGCCGTTTACAACAAACCAAGCGCCAGCGAGCAAAAGAAATCAATGAGGAGGCAGCCATCCACACCACAAGTTGAAGATAAAGACGAAGTCCAAGTCATTTATGATAGCAGGGATGATGAAATCTTAGAAGAAGAAGATCCAAGGGACCCAACGTACGTCCCGCCCAATGATTTTTAATTTAAGCTAGTAGAAAGTCATCTTGTCTAAGTTAATCCATTCTTTTTTTCTCTTAACCGAAAAGTTAATTCACAAAGATTAGAATTTTTTTTTTACAATCAAATGAGATACAGAAAGCGTTGAATAAGTATTATCCATTTATTCAGTAGAGAAGATTGCAAAACGATTGAGAAGTTCGAGTTATAATTCTGAGTCCTTGAAGAGGTCTTGAGCGGAATGTAAATCCACAATTCTTACTTCCATTTTCGGAAGCATGGTTTTCCAATCAGACTAATGATTCGTTCTGAATCAGAATTATAAACAAATCCTCATAGAAAGAATCTATCTCATACACTGGTACTTTCATTTCAAATACTTATTTCAAGCTTTAACAATCTTATTCATTCAAGACATCTAGAAAGAATCCTTGTGAACTAGCTTTAGACCTTTAATAATAAGTAACAAGATGACATTAGAAGTATTGTAAAATCTTTAAATTAGTTTAAGCTTTTCATAACAAGTAAAATTTTGTTCTATATTGTACGAGTCTACAAGCCATTCAAAAATTTAAACGATAGCCACCTTTTGCGAGGA
>CALQYR020004073.1:0-10875 GCA_943334845.2 Auanema sp. JU1783 | reverse complement strand
ATAAAAAAGTGAAACAAAGATAATATGGCATACTGACACAGACAAGCGAAATCGCATTCAAAAGTTTGCAAAAATGTCAATATACTGTTTATTTAATATTAATAAATACATGGTGTATACTTATACGAAGGACTTTGTGCTTTGAGCTAAGCAGACATTGAAAAAAAACAACAATTGGCCTGGCATATTCAAAATTATACAAACAACTCCCTCAGAGGAAACTTAGTACAACATGCAAATTAATGAGTTTTAGTACAATATAAAAGACTAGCAGTAGTGACATCGTTCATAATCACAAGCCCGTGCTGAGGTTTGCACGAAACATTACAAAAAGACTGTTTGAGAATGAGAAGAGCGCTGTGAGGAATGAGATTGGCCATATCATCGTAGACTGTTGAACAGATTAAGCTTACTACGAGCACCACGCTGTTGACCCGTTTTACAAAACACATGCCAAAACCTAAGAGTTTCATCGCCAGCTCCAGTAACAATCGCTTCACCGTCTGGAGACATCGCCTGAAACAGAACAATATAAACAGTACAATTGTGTGAGTATACCAAATACAGCACTCTGTACTGATGTCCAGTGAGCTTGGTCACGGGTTGAAGACTAGGATACTTCCAGATTATAACCTACACAAACGATAAATTATACTACGAAACGAAGAGTACCTGATTCAGCGAGTATCCATGGGTCGACACAAGTTCACTGCTATGCTTAGACCATGCTACGTTACATACCTGATACTGCGTTTAACAACATTACTATGAAAAAACAAACCTGGCTTCCTGTATCTATATATTGCATTGGTTGAGAAGTTAGAGTGTTCCAAAAGCGCAAGCATTTGTCGGCGGTACCTCCTCCGGAGACTAACAAACCATGATGATGAGGAGACCATGCCAACGCTTTTACTGCAGCATTGTGCTCCGTATATATCTATTACAAATATATTAAACAGATAACCATCATATATCAACCTGCATAGGATGATCCCTGCGATGTCCCCATACCAGAAGCTGATTATCATTACCTCCAGATGCCAGAAATTGTTTATCTGGAGACCATTTCAGCCCACAAACCTATAGCAGGTGAAACTTCATTAAAACACTGAACAATTTACCTCTTGTCTATGATATACTAATTTTCGCTCATAATTATCACCATTGGATTGTCGCGTGTCTCGCTGAAGAATAGTCCTATCTCTGCTACCGGAGGAGATTTGATCGCCATTCCAAGCTAAGCAACCTATTCGTGATGTATGTCCCGATAAATCTAGTATTTTTTTTTGAGTTGTTACATCCCAGATCTATAATGTAATAATCATAATCAGGACTCGATGTGAAATAACCTGTGTTAATCCGCGACTAGTACCAACAGCTAACAAATCTCCTTTATCGTTCCATTGCACAGAACTTACGCAGTCCTGTTCGGTTACCAGATCACACAACTTTATAACCTTAACACATGCTGATGAAATACAATGATCAATGCGTACATACCTGACTATTGCAAGCACTCCATAAATATACACATGAGCTTAAGCCTACAGATAGCATGTTCTGCGCGGACCAATCTACTAAATTGAGGTAGAAGTCATCTTGAAGATCTGGAGCATCCAACACCTAACAAATTAATAAGTTTAAAACAAAAATGGAACATCAGAACCTTATACGGATTTTTAGGAACCTTCCTCTGTGGCTTTCTTGGACTTTTCAAAAGCCTTTGGCTATCTTCACTCAATGGGCCTCCAAAGGGAGAAGAACTGAGAAAATGCTCATTTTTTGGGTGTTGAAAATCAATTTACTTCAAAGATCTACTGGTACTGGGACTTCCAAACTTCGATGGTGTTGTTTGTCCATATGAGAATAAACCACCAGCAGGATTCGGTAGGACACGCTCTCCCTCTGTATCTTTAGCTGATTGCAATGTCTACAAATTGAATAGTGTGGGGTTGCTAAGCAAAAAGGCTTACGCGAATATCATCAATGTTATCTCTCAGAAGTTCGTTACGTAATAACGCTCGAACCACTAGCTGGTCCTGTCTACTCTCTTCAGTATGTGGCTAAAATCATTATTAACTACATTGATTTGGAATTCTTACGTTAACTATATTAGCAGTTGGGCTTCCGTTAGACGAATATTGAGAACTACTTGAGTTGGTTGCTGATCGCTGACTTGGTTTATTTTTAATTACAGGCTGAACAGTATAAATTCAAATATCGAAATTTGCGAAGAAAACCTCAACAAAGGGACACGCCAAGGCTTGATACCGTGTTGACCAATCTTCGCTAGGTTGCCGAAGAGGAATAAACCTGTCACCATGGTTTTTGGTTGGAGTTCCATGAGGGGAGAAATTCTACAGAAATTCCAAGGAATGAGAAAAATTTAACTATTCTACCTTCACGGGCGAAGAATTTGGATTATGTTGACCAAACAAACGGCGTTCATAATCCCCAGAAGGAAGCATTACACCTATATATTATTGAAATGAAATTAAATACACAACGATTTAATGAAATTAAACTTCATAGATGAAAAAATCGAATACAGCGAACACAAAATCAAAAAAGCGAACAGCGTTAAACATAGCAGGAAAACTTTATTGATTGAGGAGCACAGCTAGTATACACGAGGTTCGGACGCAACGCGTGTCGACTGCGTGCGCGGGAGATTTGAAATGCTATATTCATATATGTCGAATTTAATTATGGATAACTGAACAAAGTAAGCAATATGATTTAATTCGCAATGTTCATAGAGCTTCAACTCAATTATCATAATTATTCTTTCTGTCCATGTTGATTTGTATGTTACCCTCAGATTCCTCCTGAAAGCCATGAAAACAACGACATCTAGGATATTATTATAGTTGTTGAGTTACATAATACTAAACTTGTAAGTATGTTGATCATTTCTGAGAGTAGCATCAAGATGACGGATATATCGTATTGCTAAGCGTAATGTATCGACCTTCGATATCCGTTTTTCGCTAATTTAATGACTGAATACATGAATTTGCACAGTTCATACCTATCGGAAACTGGCAGGTACTTTCGCAATTTTTCAAATCCTTCGTTAACACAGCGTACCCGATATCGCTCACGTTCATTTCTTTTCCAAACGGAGCTGCTAAAGAATTCTATAATCTAATCGCATCTGAACATACCTACCCGAGCTGTTCGTCCAGTTGAAATGGCATTGGCACGGTTGCTTCAGGATCGAAAGGATCAACTATTCTTTTGTTTATGTTGAAATCTTTGTAGGCATCTGATAAACTATTACGTTTCAAAGTGTGTTCATTTCTACTTGCCTGCTCTTTCTGCGGGTACCGAAGATTGCTGATGAACAGCTAGAATTCCAGAAGCGTAGAGGCTGTTAGGAATAATGAAAGTTTGAGACGAATATGCCATAGCACAGGTTTGATTTATTAGGACCGCAGATTAGAGACAGATTCCTGCTGTCTAGCGAGCAGATGATCCGTGTAGATTAAAGCAGTTATAGTCATGAGCTAACGGATGATGAAAGCTGTTCAAATAACTGAACACAACACTTCATCCATCAATCAAAAGATCCGCATATGGTCACATTACAGGCAGGTATAATATATAGAGGGTTCTTTTTCTCTACAACAAAAGCTTAAATATAGTAACATGTTTGTAAATTCAAACACGTTAGAGGGAAGTAACGAGCGTGGAAGTTCTAGTGGGCTATATCACTTTAGTTTGAAATTTGTAATAACTAATATTATGCAAACTATCCATTTTAGAGAGTTTTATTGATAATTTGTATTGCCACGTCATCAGTGTGTTTCACCCACGTCTGATTGAACTAGGGCGCAAGTATTTCTTTTATGTTTCAATCATAATAGTAGTTTGGATAAATTCCAAGAATGGTATGTTTCGATTTCTGTTAAGAAGTTTGTTGAACGTTTGACCATCAGGTTAGAGCGAGCATATCTCTCTCTTCTGAATGGAAAACAATATTACTGTGCTCCACGTGGTATACTATCAGTGCAATCGGCAGTATTGTTAATAAAGTGTTCTTACAAGTAAGTTTACTTTATCAGTACAGCATTTACAGTTCTTTCAGAATTTCCCATTCCCCTTAACTTTGTCCTTATGCCATCTTCTATGTGTCCCCTTTCTGGCATATCCATTCTTAAAGTATTGGAAAATAGAGAAAACTCACTTATCAAAAATTGAGTTTCGACATCTTCTTTTGCCATTATCGATAGGTATGCATTCCCCTGACCCGTTACTTTCAAATCATTAACTCAGGCAAAGCGTTAGCTGTTGGCAGTGCGTATTGTGGTCTTTTGGAAGTTCCGATATCTTATTCACAAGCTGGTTGTGTGATTTTTCTTCTTACTGAACCTTATTCTTGTTTTAAGTCAAAGCTTCCATGCCTTTCTTCGCAGTTCTCCTAAGCAGAATAATCCTCAAGGAGAAACAGTCATACTTGGTTTATTTTCTCTTAGTGAACGTGATACTTATCATATTATAGGTCTATCTGTCATTGTTCCCAATTGTCTTAGGTGTAATCATAGCATCTATCACGGAAATATCTTTCTCTTTGAAAGGTTTATTATTTGCTTTGTTTTCCACTTTTACTTATGCCATACTCAGTATAGTAATGAAAAAGGTGGACGAAGTTGAATTTATTCACTTCTTTAAATAATCTTCTAGCTCATGAAATGTACCGGTATTCACCCTTTGTATTTGCTGGTTTTGAATTCGGAACTGTCGGCCGTTTGTCTTATGCCATTTTGGTTTGTTAGTGACGGAATTCCTTTCTGGAGTGGAAGCTCTGAAATCGTAAGTCACGTTCATTTTTCTCGAAATGACATTCAGTAGGGGTATGATCGTGCCGCCTATGAGATGTACTTCTTGCTTATGTGTTCCGCATCTCTAGCCTTCATGCAAAACGTATGTGCGTTCCAATTGATCCATCGGCTATCAGCATTATCGTACTCGGTTTGTAACGCAACAAAGAGAATAACTGTAATATTCTCTTCGTTAGCCACTCTACACAATCCGGTTACAAGTGAGTAGTTTTGCTATACACAGTTAACATTAAATATATGTAGGCTTTAATATTTTTGGAGTGTCGTTATCAGTCATAGGAGTGCTTTGTTACAATAAAGTAAGTTCCCCATTGAATATTTATATCGTAGTATCCGATTTTTAGGCTAAGCAAGTAGAATCCGTTCACCCACCATATTTTTCATAGAACAGAATTCTATCCTTAGCAGATAAGATAGGCATATAAAAAATTGTGATGCCATCTTAGAATATCACAGTTACAATTAATATTATGAAAGTAATAGGATAAGTTAATAAATATTAAATTAACAAGTATAATACAGATTTGTTTCTCTCTTTGATCACTTCTTAGAATTCGCCACTCTTTTCCTACATTTTTCGTCGGCGTTGAACTAGAATTACGAATAATAATGAAATTGGAAATTTTTTACCAAAGAGGTGCCTACTGATGTTGCGTCTACTACACCCAGAGCATAATTCAACAACTGTTTCTAAACCAGGATAAGTTTCTAGGAGGTTGTACTCAATGCCTCACCTCTTTTTTAGGAAGGGTTTCTGGTTTTTGATTGATAGAAGTGGTGTTTTCTGAACTTTAACAAAAACGGTTAGGCATTATGCTATTGCAACTCACCTTTCGGTTGTGATAGCAGTTTTTACTTTCTTTTCCTTTCTTTCTAGTTTCCTAAAAACCATGAAAGGATTATTAATTATGACAAGATGTTTCACTTTGTTAAATCATCCACCACTTTCAACAATGCCGATTCACTTCTTTGTAACAGATCGTTTTGCTTTTCCAATAGAGAAACCCTCATCTCGTATTCCTTCCTGGTCTGAATATCTAAAATATTCAGATTGCTTCGTTCAATCATGAACTGGAGATGAATTTTCTGAATATTACTAACCATCGATTGAAATCTGTTGACTATGAAGCATTTGTGTTCTCAGGTTACATACTTGCAATTCCATTTCTTGTTTTTGAACTATGAGCTCCTGGTTACGTACGTGTATTCTCGGGTTAATGTAAGAAGTCATACCTCCAGCTCCAACAGCGATGACTTGTTCTTCTGTGAAAGCTGAGAGTTTTCTTCCATCAAACTCGTAATGTGGGTAGAGCATGTTTTGATGAAGCTTTTTATTTCCAACCCTAATTTATCGACTCCACAATTGTTTTCCAAGTCCGATTCACTTGAAAGTAGAAAATTATGAAACAAATTGTTTCTTAAAATACTTAAGATCTATCAGCCGTCCACTAAAAAGAATTTCGTTCGCTTCTCGGAGTGCCTTGCACACACCCTGGGAAAGCTATTATGACGTTAAAAACGACAGTTTACCATTTCAGCATAAGCAGTAACATTCAAATCAATTTCACACGTACTATTCAACTCAGAAAGTTCTATTTGCGGTTTTCCAGCTTCTGAAATAGTACTACGGAATTACATTCTCCGAAAACTATATATATATATATATATATATATATATATATTAGTAAAATCTATTTGGCAAACTGATTTATAGTAATAACTTACGAAAGGTCTCCTCAATGAACTCGCACTGCTTTTGTACAAGAAAAGAAAATTCTTCTTCATCACCCTGAAATACTATAAACTAATATCTGAATAAGAATCTTACTGCAGCTTCTGGAAAATCAACAGAATCCTCGATTTTTTCTAAGAAGGGTTGGGTATTTTTCTCAAGATCTTGGGCTAGTCTTCTCATTTCATCAACTTCCTCTTGTAAATGAGCGTTAGTATACGCTAGTTCTGAATTTGCACGGAGCAAAGAATCAATGTTAGTTTGCTTCGTTATTAACTTGGCATTCAAGATCTCTAAATCTATCTTTTGTCTATTTAACAACTGATCTAAAAATGTTTCATTGAAAAGGAAAGCAAAAGGAACTAGCCATCAGTTTTATTGACGAATCGCTCATTTTCCAAATCAGCTAATAACTAGAAGCGTACTTAAGAAAGCACTCGAAATACTCACAAATACCTTCTTATTCGTCTCTATCAGATGTAAGATTTCTTCTTTGATCGATGTTACATACAGGTCAGTTACTTTCTCACTGTCTTCCTCTATTCTGTCTTCCATGGAAACTCGTTCGAATAAAGCTCTATTAATTCCTTTGAACTCGCTAACTGTTTTGTGCAAAGTAATGTTCTGAAAGGAATCGTACAGCATTCAAAATATCAGAGATAGAAACTTCTGCTTTCAAAACGGATATATAACTACAAATAGTTTCTGTTCTGTTCAGACCGAATTGCTTTTCTTCTACAATTTCGGAGCGATCTAGCAGAGTGTCCATGATTGCATCAATGTTCTCTGATTGAAGGGATTGCGAATGCTGAACAGATGCATGAGTTCAATAAGCTGAGAATTTTTACTTTGGCATAGAGTTCATTGTAAGCCGCTTGCAAATCTTCATAGTAGTCATTGAGTAAATGATAAGCAGATTTCATCTCATCACTGTGAATGTATGGTTACATGAACTATGGGGAAAAACACCTACCCGTGCGTTTTTCTTTCTTCCGCAATTTTAGTGACTGTCTCCAGCTCTTTTTTTACCACAAGAAGCTCATTCTGGATAGTTTTACTCTCGGATGACTGAAAGAAAACTTTTTTCTTATCATAGTTCGAATTTCTTTTTTTTTTTTTACAATTTCAGACATTTCTAAGCGCAAACAATTTAAAGCTTCTTGATCACTCAACCGCTCGCTTTCTAACTGATCCCTCCTTTCTTGAAGAGACGAGCATTCCTGATGTGACTAAAGATATCGAGCACAGTTAGTAACGATAATGAAAATAAACCGTTTTCAATTGCTTGTTGAGAGACCAAACTTCTCCTTTAAGAGCATTGACAGCAGTTTCGAGCTCTGATTTCAAATCACACAATTTCTCAAGATCCTGATCGAAAAATAAGATAGAAAAAAGGTGGAGAACGTCACACCTCATATACATCGTTCTGAGTTCGCACAGAATCGTCAACACATTGCCTTAGTATGATATTCTCGGATACCAAGCGTGTAAATTCCATTTCTTGAATTTCCGAATGCTGGACAGTGCATTCATGGACTAATTCCGTTGGCTCACATAGGTTTATTTCAGAATCGTTAACGGATTGAATATTTGGTTCCTATAAATGCGGCTTATTATTCTGATCGAAAGCACAAAATAAACTAACATCTTCCAGCGTATCGAGCTTTGAACGATCACCAGTTTCTGCTGCGTGGTGAGCATCGTTACAAAGCAGCATAACCTTACCCATCGACTGATTATCTGTGTCTTTCTGAACGTCCTGTTCATGATCTGGATAGTTTGTAATGTCAGAAACGTAGACATCACTTGATTTTTCTGGAATAAGATAATAAAATAATTATGAAGAATATACCATAAACCTAATATAAAAAAATAAAAGAATGATGAAAAATATCCCAATTACCTTCAGCTGCATTTTCCGTGATATCCTCTGCAGAAACCAAATCATTCACTCGAGCGCAGGAGAGTTCACGCTAGAACTAAGATTGATTCAGGATGTGTAAACTTCAAACTTGTAAGAGATTGTTCTTTAGCTCCATATTCATTTTTTCTAATTCATGTTGGTCTTTCAAAAGCATCTCGGCCTCACAAAGTTTTTCTACAAGTTTCTCATTTTCTTCTTCCAATTCTTCTATTCTCCTTTTCAAATTATTCGACTTGATCTTATCTTCTGAACAAAAGTTTGCACAAAATAAGTGATACTGATTCTCCTACCATGCGAGCGACGAGAAAATTGCTCTTTCTCTAGTTCTAAAGCTTTCAACTTTGCTTCAAATGCTCTAGAGCGTATAATAGATCGATGATCAACCTAGAAGAAGTTTTTCAGTTACCATGCTATTTTCAACCAACACACCTTAGAAGCTCCTAGAGACTCTCTTAAAATACCAATATGTTCTTCGTATATGATAACATCAGCTTCAAGCAAATCAATCAGAGAATCTTGAGCTTTGAGAGCATCTAAACAAATAGTAAATTTTCAAAATATATTCACCACCTTTCAATCTGTCCACATCATCTAAAATGTCATTCTTCTGTTCCTCCATTAAAACTACAAGAGACTCTGCATCTAATAGCTCAACCATCACATCATCATTCGTTTCATTACTTTTTTTCAACTTTGATACACAAAATATTCTCAAAAACTACAACCTATCTAACCTTTCTCTGTAGTTCACGATTATTTTTTTCACTTCCATCCAGTTCTATTGTGATTTGTGAAATTTTAGCTCTGTTAACATGCTCATCGCAAAAGAAATGGTGACTTTCAACAAACCGAACTTCATTAATTTCCTCTTTGAGAACTCCATTGTTCTTCACTTCCCAATCTCTTGAACTGCGTAGTGAGTCGATTTCGAATAATAAAGAATCTATCTGAGAAATATTCGATAACAATAATACTACTGCTGGGCTCACTCGTTTGGATGCATTCGAATTCGTTTCTGTGCTGGCTTCTTCAAGTTCCCGAATTTTAGATTGAGCAACAGCGCGGCTTTTCAGAAGTGCATGTTTGGTATCTCGGAGAGCATTTTCTTTATCAGTTATAAACTAATTCATGTTGATAATCCAAGAACTACTTCATAGGTTACCGACTGAAGTTCCGCTTTCTCCTTCTCCCACAGTTCATAAGCTGCTTTGAAACGCGTCTGTATAGAATCTCTTTCTTCGATCAAACGTATAACTTCCGGCTCTTGTTCGCTGAATTTTTCGATTCGAACAGTTTCCAAGAGAAATAACAACACCTGCTAGTTTGCCTTGATTCTCTGGGAGGTAAATCGAATGTAACACGTTTTTTTTGCTTCCTAGCCAAAAGTGAGTAATCTACTTCATCTGACTGAGAAGGAAGTAGAAGCAAAATTCTACGATAGCTCACTTGTGACTGGGTATTGATAGTGTGTTCTTCATCGTACTCGCTGGGATCTAAGGGTGGAGGAGAGTAACCTGAAATTTCATTTGCATCACAAAACATTATATGTAACGAGCACCTCTTATGACCGCATGACCTGGGGTTTTTGCACTCTTACTTCGTGAATCCGCCCAGAGGATCGCATCTGTTTCTGTGCCTATCTCCTTCACTTCCTTGTTATCGAACATCTTGAAAAACTGAGATATTCAGCATTAACATAAAGATATTACCATTATTCTATACTGCAGAAGCCTCATCGCCTCATTTTTCGCAGCGGCCATTCTGTCCTTTTCATGGCATAACTCCTGATCATATTATGAGAATGCAAAAAAAATTAAACAAAGACAAACTTGCAAATCTAAGATTTCCTGTTCTTTGCACAGTATTTCGTTACTCAACTCACAGATACGATTATCCTTGAAGACATGGCCATAAAACAAAGAGTGAGTGAACAGTACCTTGTATAATAATTGATTTTGAAGGTTCCGGAGATCTGCTTGAGAAAGTGAACCATCGTCGCAGGATGAATTCTGAACGGTTTCGTTTGAAAAAAAAACCATTGGAGCACAAAGTTGTAAAGCTTAAGTTGGAAAACTCACTTGCACTGGTTTCATGCTTCCATCAACCAACTTTATAACCCAACACTCATATCCATTTAGCTCCTAACATCTTTGACGTCAACTCTCAGTATGACACAAACCCTGGGCTTGGCACATTGTCTAGTTTATTATATAGATGTTCATTATTTAACAGTCCCTGCATTCCATTTCTTCGGTGTAACTAAATTTGGCTTAGGCTTAGGCTTAGGCTTAGGCTTAGGCTTAGGCTTAGGCTTAGGCTTAGGCTTAGGCTTAGGCTTAGGCTTAGCCTTAGGCTTAGGCTTAGGCTTAGGCTTA
>CALQYR020004072.1:0-10306 GCA_943334845.2 Auanema sp. JU1783 | reverse complement strand
GGCGTCCTTAGTTCGGGATACTCCTTGATGGATTCCTAACGTCGGGTCATTATGGAACTTCGCGATGATGGTTTTGGTTATGTCGGCTTCTTTAGGAATAACCAAGGCGGGGTTAGGTTTCTTCATGCAGGGTTTTGTGAAGAGCATGTTATCAATGACACAGTAGCGGTCATTTCCTAACTGGTTGCGAGAGTTCTTGTACTCGATTTCGGCTATCGATTTCTTGATCCAGGGCGTTTGCTGTTGAACTTCCTTGACGGTCTTCATGGTGATGAAATTGATTTGGGGCAAAATCGGCGTTTTCTTCTTCTTTTCAGGTTTCGGGTCGTTAGCTTCTTCTCCGATATAGCGGGATAGTGCGTCACATACGTCGTTCAATCGTCCTTCGCGGTAGCGAATTTCGATGTCGTATTCTTGGATGACCAATTGAAACTTAGCGAGTCTACCAAAGAGGTCTCGTCTAGTCAAGAGACTAGTGAGAGGTCTATGATCAGTGATGCAAGTTGTGTGGGTTCCAAGAACGTATGTTCTGAACTGATTGAGTGCGAAAATGAGTCCAAGGGCTTCTATTTCGATGGGAGCATAATTCCGTTCTGCTTTGATCAGTTTCCTGCTTGCGAAAGCAATAGGGTGAAGGTTCTGAAGGGGCTTAGAAGGGTCTTCTGCTTGTAGTAATACTGCTCCAATCGCAATATTACTTCCATCGCTTTCAATGATGAAAGGCTTACTAGCGTTTGGCGGCTTGAGGACTGGTGCTCGGATAAGTTGCTGTTTGAGGGTGTCAAAGGCTTTCTGTTCACGATCAGTCCAGACGAAATCTTGATCAGCTTTGGTGAGATCGTGGAGAGGACTGGCGATGTGAGCGAACTGTTGGATAAATTTGCGAAAGAATCCGACCATTCCTAGAAAGGCTCGAACGGCAGTTGGTGTTCGAGGAGGTGGATAATCTTTTATGGCATTGACTTTGGCAGGGTCCGGCTTGATTCCAGTGCGTCCGACGATGAGTCCGAGGAACTTCACTTCGGGTTTGGCAAAGGCACATTTCTTCAGCTTAATTTTCATTCCTAATTTAGCTACATTTTCCAACACTTCGTTGATGTCAATGATGTGTTGTTCAGCATTTTCTGATATTACTAGCAGATCGTCGAGATAGACGAATAGTCTACAGGAGCATTTGCTTTGTAGGTATCGTACTGCTGTTTGAAATGTATGAGGTGCACCGCACAAACCCATGGGCATACGTTTGTACTGGTATGTCCCACTGCTGGTTGTGAATGCGGTTAAATGCCTATCAGATTCTTTCAATGGTATTTGAAAAAATCCTGATACTAAATCAAAATTTGAAAAGTACTGTGCACCTGCTGCTAGGTCGACGATGTCAGAGATGGTGGGTATGACATATGTCTGTTTTCTGGTGATGCTGTTGAGTGCACGGAAGTCGATGACGAAACGAAAAGTGTCGTCTTTCTTCTTTACCAATACGACGGGGCTATTGAAGAGAGCGGTTGATGGTTCGATGATATCCTGTTCCATCATTTCCGTGATCTGGCGTTCGACTTCTTCTTGTTTTCCAAGTGGGATCTTGTAGATGCGGGATTTGGGCATGTCCATATCTGTTCGTAGAGGGATGGAGTGTTCCATAGGTCCAGTGAAAAGTCCAATGTTCCTATCTTCGTTGAGGAAAGCTTCTTTGTTATTGAGAATAACATTCTTGAGGAGAAGCTTTTGTTGCTTGGTCAAATCGGCATCGGTGAGGTTGAGGTCCTTCATGAAATCCTGTGGGAAGGATGGGAGTTGGGCTTCCCAGTCGGCTTCAGGAGGTATGTAGGGATCCTTGTTTGGTTTGTCGTTCCAAGAAGGAAGTTCGATAACAGAGGCTAGTCCAATGTTCTCTTGGGCGTTGATTTGGAGTTCCTGGTTAGATGTGTTGACGAAAGCTACCGTGGCAAAAGGCCGTGGTTGAAAAGCTGTTGTCATACATCTTACTGCGTGGTCCTGAGTTGGTTCGATACATACCCATTCGTTTTTCTTCAAGGGTTGGTTGACTTGCAAAGTGAGGCAGGCTGTTCCGTTAGGTGGGATAGTACTGTCCTCCAAGTTGATGATGTTTATGATCCTTGCGGGATTCTTGAAGATACGTGATAGCATAGATCTATCAATGAGTGGGAGTGTGTGCTCTCCTATGATCAGTCTGTTCTTGGATGGGCGTAGACTGACAGGGATGTTATGTTCATCTAAAGTCTTCATGAGGTCCATACCAAGTAGGGCAGGAGATGGACAATCAGAATCTTTAGAGATCAAAAACTCATGGTCAATTTCGTAGTCGGCCAATTTGATTCTTAGTGTCTTGTATCCAAGAAATTGGAATTTAGCACCGTTTGCAGTGGCTGCTGAACTACGATTTTTAATGTAGCTCGTGATACCGAGGTGTAGAAGTGTGGATTCTCTGATATATGAGATCGAGGATCCAGAATCCCAGAGTGATAAAACTAGTTTGTCGTCTACAGTCATGTAGATGAGTGGTAGTTTTACGCGCTCAGAGGAGGCTTCTACTTTGCAAACGAGGGGAATCATAATTGGAATATACGTAATAATACTAGGATAATACTTTTGCATGAGTGTAGGAGGCATGGCTTGTTCGGGCTGGCCAACGAGCTGGAGTATCTGCTCATATGGTGGTGGGTAGACATCCATCTCGTCCATCCCAGCATCAACGTGCATGACGGGAATATAGGGGAAGAGGTAGGCTTTAGCGGCGAACAGTCCAATAATGGTGAGAATAACTAATATAGTTAAAATTCCAACGAAGATCAGGGTGCGTTCCACAGTTCCAATTACAAAATCGGTAACCTTGTTCCATAAAGTTTTTACTTTGTCCTTGGTTGAAATCAAATAGTCGCTTCCTCGTTTGAGTAGCGAAAAGCTGGAATCCACAACAGGGTTGTTATGGATTACATGCAATGCATGATTTTGGCGAATTGAAGCTAAGCTCACTCCATAAGCTATAGCGGCACTCATCGCAGTCGTTCGGGAAGTCAGATTTGTGTATAGATTAACTCCGGTGAACTTGAGTGGCGTGACTTTCGAGTGATGGGTGGCTTCAATCAGGTGCATTGGCGTGATTTCTACTGATCCATTGATTCCAATCCATTGATCTTTTTCGTGCCATATGTCCGTTGGTACTTGGTCGCAGGAGATTTCTTTTCCATTAGGGAAAACATCCTGGGAGCCAGGAGAAGCAAACCAGAGCTCTCCTGTTTTTGTTAACAGTGGCGTTTCCAAGTAGCAAGTTCCATTGATTGTATGGTTGTAAAACACGGTAGCAGCTACTATTTCAGTGCATGCGTGTATGTGTACGACGTGTTTTCCTACAAATCTGGCTGCAATATCTTCTCTGCCTAAGATAGTTCTCATGGCTATTGTTGGTTCGATATGCAGAATTGAATGCCATAACTCAAGATACTTATTCTGAATTTCACAGATGTTCTCGTAGGAGTTTTGGAAATGTTTTCGCAGGTCTTCTTGGAAGATACCTGTGGCATATTGCAGGTGGTCTTGAGCGATGCGGCGGGTGATGTTATCTCTGAAGTTTTCTTCGGCATCGAACTTGGCGGCAATGTAGTTTGCTTTTGCATTCAGATTTTGTTGTTCAAGATCGTTGATAGATCGTCTTTCTACAACCAGGGGTTGTTGGAACGTTGGCAATGAGGTGGCTGATGGCATGTAGGTCTTGATGGTCGAAGAGGTGGTAGAAGTGTGCCATGTCGTGGCAGGTGACGTTGTAGATGTTGTCGGCTTCCTGCTAGTGGTACTGGTGACGGTGGCTTGACGAGTTGTGGTCCAATTCATTGTTGTTGTCCGGGCAGGCGTAGAATTAGGCTGCTTAGAGGTAGTAGTAGTCTTGGAGGCCATAGTCGTCTTCTCTTCGATTGGTCGAATCAGCATATTAGGAGGGATCTTTAGTGAAAAGCTCATTTCTGAGGTGGGGTTATTCACATAAGGTGTAAAAACTTGAACTAGTAGTTTTCGAGAATATTGGTCTGGCGGTGTAAATGATGGGTTAGAAGAATAAGGCATTCCGAAGTTGTTGTCACTCTGTTGAGTGAGTCGTTCGAAGTTCTTGGTGTCCGGGAGTTTTGTCAAGTTGGCGAAGGCAGCATCATCTTGTTCAGCGAGTTGAGGGTTGAACTTATGTTTCTTTAGGGCATTAAGTTCTGTGACTATATCCTTTACGTTGCTGAAAAGTTGGCTGATGGCTGTGTTGACGGACTTAGAGGTTGGTCTGGCAGACATGAAGGCTTGTAGAACTTGATCCACTGATGGAACGGAAAAGGATGTGGATACGGGTCCGGGCGTGAAAGTGAGGTTTCGCGCGATATTTTCGGCTTTCTCGCGATAGGTGTATCCTTGTGTGGTCAGCATTCGATTGTCGAATTCGGCTGCCGTAATCCTTTGTGCGATTTGTTCCAATAATTGTTGAGTGGTTAAGAATTTCAAGCTTGCTCGGGTGGCGGCGTAGAGTTCTTTCTTTCCAAGGTACTGGATCAAAGCTTCCTCAGGGTCTGTATAGTCGTGATACTCCAAAAATGACTTGAGACTGTGACTGGTGATCTCCGTCTTCAGAATGAATTGCAGCTTGTCCCTATGGGCTGTGGCATACTTTAGGAAAGTATACGAGGGGTCGGCTGTTTTTCTTTTCTGAATGACGGACCACATATGAGCGATTCCGGGGTTGCTCATGACTGGTCGGAGGAAGGGGTATGGGCAGACGGACAGGGTAGCAGATTCATAATCAAGCTGTGTCTGTATCCAGTTCTGGTCCAGCGGAAAGATGCAGGAGGGAGAGGATCTCTTGCTGATCCTTTTCTTCGTCCTTGTGAACTCTCGTTCGATGAGCAGGTGAATGTCTTTGTCGGCAGGGAAGTGAGGCAGGGTGATGTAGTTTCCAGAAGTGGTGTGAAAAACCGGCTGGATGAAGCATCCTCTGATTGGTTTAGGGACTGCTTCATGGTTGACGACAAGAGCTGTTTGAGTAGTTGGAATTAGAACAATGTTATTAGCCAGGATGGCATCATAGACATTCAAATCCAAGTAATCACAGCGCTTTCCATAATCCTGGGGTGTCCATACGATGATAGAGGTGTTGGACAGACAGTTTCCGTGATGAGCCATACATCCATCAGTGTTTAGTAATAGATCTGAGATGATGGAGTCATCAGGCATACGGGTCATGATTCCTTTTTCTAAGATTATGCGTGGCTTTTCTTCACAGGTTTCCTGGTTCCAGGAGCGGGATGGCGAGAAATCCGGTTCGGGTGTGGCATAGACGTTGTTGTGCAGGTTAACCAGATCGGTGTCATTGATCTTCCGGTCGCGAATGATTCGGTTACATTCGGCTTCGGATATAGGTTCTATCCTCTTGATTGTAGTTGTGGTGTCTCGAAAGAAAAGAAGGTCTCGTATACATATTTTGTATATTTCCTTTGTGCAACGCCATGCGTCCCACTCATGAGCGGTAGCGTTGCGAGTGTACAGATGTACCTTAGTTTTAAGCACATGTTCCGGTTGGGCAAGGGAACAGTTTCGAGTCACCGGTGGAAGGAGAAGAACACCTCCTTTGGCTTTTGTACAAGTCTGATAAGTTGCAGAACATTGTCCAAATAAGCAAAGGCAAGCGATGGTCAGGCTTATCATCAGTGGAGAACAGAGAACATTGTTAATACGCCATGGTTCTCTTCTTCCATTGTTTCGGTTCTGGTAGTTCCGGTTTCCTGTCTGGTTGAAACGTGGACGTCCATGTCCTTGTTGGTTCGGGTTCTGGTTTGATCGATTACGGAAATCGTTCGATTGGCGTCCATCGTGGCTCCTTTGATTCCAGTGTACTTGTTTGGGCTGCTGTTGCTTCCATGCAGACGTTGGTGGTCCTCTGTTGTAGTCATTGTTCCGGTGGTTAGAGAGACTTCGACGAATAGGTGGCTGCGGCTTCTGGTTGTTCCGGGGTGTGAAGGGTCGTAAAGCTTTGTTGACGGCGTTGATGAGCATCTCCTGAGGATCCGTAGATTGAGAGGTGATTGATTCTTCCATCTTGGCAATTTCGATGGCGTCATTGAAATCCATAGGTTTGGCTCTCATAACATACTGTTTTAAAGAAGGTTTAAGTCCTCTGATGAATGTTATCTTGAGAGTGCTGTCTTTGTTTGGATCGTCGTGAGCAAAGGCTGACAAGCTTTGTTGTCGTAATGAGTGTGCATATGCTTCTACTGAGTTGTCTCCTTGGACGGTGCTTTGAAGTTGCATCAGTGCTGGGTCTTGTCTGTATTCTGGACACAGCTTCTTTGTCAGACTGTTGACGATATCGTTCCAAGGTCCATGCAGGCGAAGATTTTCATTCAGTGCATTGTAAGCGTCTTCTGCTGCTGGTGCTCGTAGTAGTAGAGGCAGAATGGTCAATCGTTCTGGTATAACAAGTCCGAGGGCGTTTGTGAAGGTGTTGAACTTGTCAACAAAGTCTCGGAAGTTGCGTGATCCATCGTAGACAGGGCAGTATGGAGATCCTAATGCAGCGGCTATTGTTGTTTTTCCTGCTCCAGGCAGATCCATTGCAGCTGGGCCATCCATAGTTGATTGCGATGACGGGGTTGTTGATACTGTAGGTCTTCGATTAGGCGATGATCTTCCAGTAGGTCCTCTAGGTGACGTTGATAGTTCTTCGGTTCCGGAGGGAGATGTTGAAGGGACGTAGGTTTGATCTGATGAGGATACAGGGGAGGAATCAGAAGATAGAGCAACTATAGAAGGGTTGCTAGTTTCTACGGAGCGGTCAACAGGGCTTGAACGGTTAGAAGTGGCAGTAGGTTGCGGATTAGATAAGGAAGGAGATGTAGATGAGGGACGATCCGCGGTCGTTTGAGGTTGGGAACCGGTATCCGAGTGGGGTGAGGGAGGGGTAGGGGCGTTGGATACCGTAGTAGGTGGGGCTTGGGGAATGGTAGATGCTTCGAGAGAGGCAAGGGGTGGGGCTTGGGGAATAGTAGATGCTTCGAGAGAGGCAAGGGGTGGGGCTTGGGGAATGGCAGATGCTTCGAGAGTGGCGTTGGAACAGGCTATTGACCGGTTAATAAGCTCAGTGTCTGTGAGAACACGGGGAATATCTTCCTGTCGTTTTGGAGTAGGTTTTCTTGGAGAGATATGAAGAGCTTCTAGTAGTCTGGATGCTAAGTTACGCTTCTTTGGTGTAGTATGAAGGCGTAGTGGAGTTGCGGCTGATGTCTTCTCAGCAGATGCTGTGGATCCTGGTTTCTGCTTGGCTGGGGTTAGTGTCTTGTCAGCGGCTTCCAATGAAAGCGATCCTTTGGTTACGGTAACAGTGCTGTTCCGGTTGACGGCAGTTTCCTCTTGTTGGTTGGCTGGGGCAATATGTGCTTGGCTATTCGTTGGCTGAATTTGGACTTGTTTAGGCAATGACGGAGTGTTCTGGGCGTTTGGCGTGAAGAACTGATTGATCTCTGCTCCGTCTAAGTCAGGGTGTCCTTCTTCTACAAGGTTCCTTGCACGTGATCGATTTAGGAGATCGTCGAGGGTAGTCTTCAGAAGCGGTGGGTTATGGCTTCTTGTTCTCTGTCCGACTGGTTCAGGAGTACGGTAGGGAGGCTTGTCCTTCTCCACTTTCTTCGGTTTAGTGCGGAAGAATTGGGAGTGATATTCAACGTGCGGGATCCTTGAAGGCTGGTAGGGTCCGGTAGATGGTTCGTTAACAGAATCCTATAGGCAGTTCAGCAACGGTTAGCTTGTTGGTTAATTCCGGCAAAATGATCGGTAGCGGCGGCTCAGCAGGCGGTTCGGCAAGCTTAGACGGCGGCGGCGGTTCGGCAGGCGGGAGGCTCGGTTGAGCGAATGGTGAAATGAGGAAGTTCCGCTTCCTTATATAGGAATTTTTGGGCAGCAGCTCTAGTCATAAAAAGCGGAAGCTAAACTAGTTATGCTTAATCCTGATTTCCGGAGGCGGTACTAGGTTAAATAGTACATGATTGCTCTCAGTCATTTTTCTCTGTCGCTTGTCTTCGAACAGGTGAGGTAAACTGGTCTAAGATGTCTGCGCATGTTGAAAAGGGATATAATTGAGGGGGGCGGGAAATGTAACAATTGTAACAACTGGTGGTGGTTAGTTATATAGTAGATATAATGGTTTAACTGGGTCAGGAAATCAAAATTGGGTTGTGATTGATATTTCTAGAAGTGCTTTTTCTTAAAATGGAGGTGATTAATCATGAAGTTACAAAGATCTCTATTGTTAGGCGAAACTATAATTGGTGGAGAAGTTAGTATAAATAGGAGTTGATATGTTGCAAAAGTTACCCTTGATTCGCTCTTCCTGGTAGCTTTTAGTTACCAGTCGAATTCTTCTTACTTACTTTCTCTCTTCTACTTTCGTCCTCTTCTAACCATGTCTGATGATGGTGAAGAAATTAACTGTCTCCTAGATGAGACTCGTCTTCTCATGGTGGATGGAAAGCTTACTGAATTCAAGGTTCACTTGAAATTAGGTTATCTGGCGAATATTATTGAAAATTATCACACTGTCAACGTTTCTTGTCGTTACCGCATTTATGAAAGTTACTTCGAAATGTCTGGTATCGTCAAAGAAATGCAGAATGCTGCACAACCTATTATTCAAGCTGCGATGTATTCCAACATCAAAACTGAGCTGCGCATGTGGATGTTACCTGACAACGCCGAAGCAATCTTGAACTATGTGAAGAATGCTATGGAGGTGTTCAAGACTGATTTGATGGAAGCAGCTGTAGTGATGGAAGGACGTGGTGCGAAGCTAAGAGAACTGAAGCAAAGTTTGACTGATATATATCCTCCTTATAATTGATGTCTCCTCTTTTCCTTTTTTTTTCTTGTTGAAAATCTTCTTCAAATGAATTTTTTTCTTTCATTCACATACTTTTACTTTCTTT
Organism: Auanema sp. JU1783; assembly: GCA_943334845.2. Taxonomy (NCBI): domain Eukaryota; kingdom Metazoa; phylum Nematoda; class Chromadorea; order Rhabditida; family Rhabditidae; genus Auanema; species Auanema sp. JU1783. The sequence continues at coordinate 1,343 of CALQYR020004072.1, read as the reverse complement.
CACAGTGAAAATACCTCAAAAGATACCTTCGTTGCAAAAAAAAATTGGTCGGAGCAATTAGTGAGGAAGTGGTCAAAACATCTTTCAAGGTTTGAAATCTCTTTTGCTGTCCAAAAGAAGTAAGAATGGTGCGAAAGCGAAAAAGGTCGATAACCTGCAACCTATATAACGAAAAAACAACTATATACTGTTCTCCTTCTAGTTTCAAAATACACAGCAATTTTGTAAGCAAATAAAATAATGACAAGATTTGTGATACAATATGCTGATACTAGTGTTATAAACGTATAGACTCAATTAATACTATAGAAAAGGAAATGCATTCAACATTGTTTAACAGGAAGTATTAAATGAAACTTCAATATGAGAATAGATAAGTATTAGTGAGGTAAGGTAACCGGATACAAAGAAATATACTTTGTACCGTGGTTGAACCAGCACCACCTCGAGCTGGGTCAAATGCTCAAGAATACGAACTACATACCCAATAAGTGTGCGATGACTCAGAGATCAGAAAAAAAATACAGTTAGCTGCAGTGGTAGTTCTCAATGAAAAGTGCGCGAAAGTCGCAAAGAAAATGTTTGGCCAAAAGTGATGGAATACGGTATTTCGAAACTATAATCATCACAAAACCACAAAATACAAGGATACTAGAGCAGCCCCAACTGACATCTAGTCCTTCCTCAGTTTCGAAATCGAAAAAGGTTTGTACTCTGAACCGAGAGTATCTCAGAGCAATATCATTCGTACAAATTTTACTATATAAAAGGGTGGGGTTTGGTGGAGTCAAAACAATGGTAGCGAATGAGGGAGTTACTCTGAGCCCTTTCTCTGATATGCTGGCCCTTATTCTTAATCTATTCTCAGCTGAACGGTTGGCCCCTGATGTGAAATCAGCTCAACCAAACCGTCCAGTTGTGGAGGAGTTCAAAAGCGAGGTGGAACCTCCACGTTCCGTTGGGAAAATGTTAACGCTCGCGCATCGGACATATACACCAATCTAGTGTATACATCAGATGCTGTTAGAATTCTATGTGTGTAGCGGTGAAGCGAACGCACGAAAAGGGTTGCCTAACAGGTGTTGACATTGAAGTTACGTGAACGCTAGGTTATAAAGATCCTAGTCTTGCATGAGTAATAAAGGTTTATTTAGACAGTGATACATAGTTACAGCTTACAATAAGAATACCTAGAGTTAATAGATTAACTCAGGATGGGAAGACAGATGAAGGAATACCATAATGGTAAAAGTGGTGTTCCTCCATCTGGAGTTACAGTTCCATAGAGAGCAATAAGGATGAGGGAAGTGAAGACTGAACTAAACTCAACTGAATAGGTGAGT
>CALQYR020004071.1:0-10018 GCA_943334845.2 Auanema sp. JU1783 | reverse complement strand
ATGAAATCTGTTGTGCCAGCTCTCTTCTTCTATACGAATCATAGGAAGAAGGATGAACTCTCACGGTATGAAGCCATGGTTTGGAAGCTCATTCTGTCCTTTCAGTGGCTAAAACTGATTTCAGTTGATTGTTGGAGACAATCTGTTCACTCATACCTGGTCATTAGCAGTGGAGATCCAGTTTTACCTAATTGTTCCTTTCATCTATTTATCCGAACGAATTCTCGGAACTCCAAAATCAGCTATTTTTATTCCTGGCCTAGGTAGTATTATAATAGTTCTTTACTTAGCATATCTCATCACAGCTGTCTGTTCTTTCGTATTCTACATATGTGTCGATGAAGATACTTCCTTCAACTTCGTATTTTCTCGTCTTTGGCAGTTTCTTGCTGGTAAGAAGTATAATCTATTGTAAAATCGAGATTTAAGGATACTTGACTTACCTGAAGGAATATCATCGAATCATTGAGCAACAAGATTTGAACGTCCAGTACAAAGAAACTGTTCTGACGTCAAAAAATCAAGGAGACTCTAGAGGGAATGTGTTATCTCTAATTCTATTTATGGCGTTGTTGATCATTGGGCTTGTACCGCAGAATTATCAGTCAAAAATTTGCTTTTTCCGGTGAGTATTTTCTACGATATCATAATTAATGAATTTTAATCTTAGACCATGTGTCACCCTTATGTGTTCGCTGTGGATAGCTGGCGAAGGAGGGAAAGAAAGATGGGTAATAAGCCTTTGGCCACTTGTTTACTTGGGAGATGTTTCATATATTTTGTATTTGGTACACTATCCAGTATATGTGTTTCTCAACCTACATGCTCTTACATCAGAGTACTGTTAGTTAGATTATTAACAAACTCTTAGAGATTATGAGTATTTTTCTAGGGAGAACGTTCGGACTGCTGTTCGCTGTTGTTAGTTCTGCCTTACTGCATCATTATTTTGAAAAAGAATATTTAAAATGGAATAGCAGATCTGTGTTCACTTTCATAACATTCCTCTATATCTCAATCATTCTGATTGTTGTCCATGATCAAGAACTTCAGGAAATGATATACGGGAGACGTATAGATTATGAGAAAATGCTCGAAGCGCCCGACAACTATACCCTGAGTTCATCTATTCATTTCGTCTCATTTTGTATAATATTTTTTCTCAGAAGAAATAGTAGCAGCAAACGATTTATTCAATGTTGATGACCGGGAGAGACTCAAACATTCGGCTTGTTCCTATACTGACGGTGAAGGACCATTTGGTGAATGCGAAGTTCGGGTATGTTTTGATGGAATATTGAATACATTTTTTTGAAGATGAATTCATCAGAAGAGGTCACAGCAATGGTGATTGGAAATAGCTATGCACCAAACATGTTTCGAATCGTTCTTGATAGCTGTCATAAGAATTTCAATAAGATCATCATGAAATCTTACCCAGGTTACTACAACAGCATAGAAGATGCTCATACTCAGAGAAGTTTTAGCTTGTGAACCATTGTGGAAAACGAAAAAATATCGTTTTGATTGTAGCAATGCTATAGATGAGTTGTCTCATTCATTGAGACAAAGAAATCCAGATTATCTGTTCATTCTGTCCAGGTTTCCCTACTTCGCACTCTCCAAATCATCGCTTTAGCAGACACATCTCACTCATTCCTCACGGGTTTATAAGCAGATCAGTAGAAAACAAGAAATCACTTATTGTGGCTAACATTTTGGAGAAATATGTGCCGTTTGTTAAAAAGAAAATTTTTATTCTGGATGCGTTTCCACGTCCAAAAGCAAAAATCGGAGAGTTGGTGAATGCATATCTTCTAGAAAATCATACAAAATCAATACCTATACATGTACAGGTATCCTTATGAGTGAATGCTGTGATATCATTTTTCTGCAGCAAACCTATGAAATGAAAGATGCGCGTTGGCAATCTGCTCATAGGGTTCTGGAACAAGCAATGAAACAATGCCAAAAGTGTACTCTGATAAGTATCAATTCGTTCCTCTCAAACAAGAAAAATCAGTTTCAATTCGTAAATGAGACAAATGGTTTGTTGTACTTTGTTAATAACAAACATTTGTCACCTTATGGACTTAAAACAGTTCAACCACTGTTCAAAGACATTTGCAATCATATTGTCTCCTAAGTCTATCCACTCGTTCTTGTACTCAATATGCTGTTATCGTAGATATTTGAGGATAGCAAATATGTATGAGAAAGTAATGAAGTGTAGTAAAGTGTTTTTAAAATATATGTATAATCAAATTACTATGAATGATAATTATTTTATTATCGCAGAAAAGAATTTATTGTGAGATCAGGTTCGTTCAAATGCTCTGTTCCGGAAGCCGTTGTTTGATAATCTCTTATCGAACTTCCGGAGAAATGTATATTGCGAGTAAAATCGAACATCAGGAATGATTGGAAATGAGCCAAACAAATCATGAAATATAATTATAAATTTAATAGGAAAAAAACCCTAATAAGCGAACAGCAAATGGAGTGCTTTAAATTATTGGTGATAACATTCTGATCAACACCTCCCACACACATCTCGTTCCCTGGAAAAATCTAACCATACCAGACAGACCGCCTCTTTTCCATATTAGTCATTGATTTCTAGTTAAAAGAAAGCAAATAAGAAACTCTCCATTTAAATACGCGCTATCACTATTTTCTTAAACGCCAAGGTGAAAGACGCCTTCACCTCTCTCTCTCTCTCTGATGCACACAATTCCAACTAATGCAAATCAATTACTTTTTAATTCCTAAAACAGTTCAGATAATGGATGAAGATCGCTCTAACCAAGATCCTATTGTAAACCCAGAGGCAGAGGAGTTAATGAAGAAACTCGATTGGGAAGTTCCATTTCTTCTTGATTGGTGCCTAGAACACACGGATAAGTGTGTGGATTTACATACACAAGGTTCTATACTATATTTATTTTATCCTTATGCATTACTTTATTTCAGCATAAATAATTTCAATAGAATTCAACAAATTAGAATGGAAAGATTCAAGTGCTGCTTGAGCCCAACTCATTCGTCATACTCAAATGTCGTGCAGATATCTTCGACACTATGAACCCATTGCTCCATTATTCTATTGATTTGTAAATTAGTCTTATAATAAACATATTAACTTCAATGCTTTGATTTGTAATTTAAACAATGATATTAAAAATTTGTGTGAACTGCTCTCCAAACTCATCCAACTCCATATCTAGTTAAAATGCCTTTTTGAATATTGATTATCGATCCATATCGATTTGAAACACCTTATTTGAAATACCATAATCGGAAGTACGTAGGTAATACTTGGTTCACAATATAATCTAATATTTTCGAATAATTATAACTATTATGGGCAGAGCTCAAATTACGTACACATATATGATAGTGAGTCTTGAGCAAGTTAAGTACAGCTGAATGAGGCGGTGAGATCTGGAGTATTAAAGATATTTTTTTGTATCGTGTGTCTGTGATATTATCCATCGTTTTAAGATATTGAGATGTTCAAGCGTTAGTTGCTGTGATCTTATATATGATATGGTATATAAATCCTCCATGATGTTCGCTTTGATTACTTCAAGTTAGAAAAATCTCATTGAGGCGTCAAGATGGGAACAACAGAATTTCACTGTTTTCCTGCAATGTAACGTTGGGAAGAGCATGAATGTCAACCAGGCGACATCACAGTAGCCTTTTGTCACAATCTAGGATCTCGTTTACAACTGGAAACAACCTGTAAGCTTAATTCAAACACCTCTGTTATCCTTGAAGATAGAATGGTGTAGGACGTTTGGGATACAGTTCAACTGACTACATCTTTATTGTTGATTTTTTTATTGTTTTAATATGAACTTAGATAGATGGAACTTGATCAGCAGCAAACAAAAATATCAAATAATGAAGTGTTCTATCACTGATGATTCATAAATCGTGATATCGATGAACCTTGTATGATACTGATCATTTGAGCAAAAGTAGTTCATTTGGTTATGAAGTATTTCCATAGCTGGATGGTTCAATGGAAAACTCTGGCATCGCCAAGTTTGATGCACAAAGATTACGGAAGGGTCGGGACAAGAATGAATGAGATTCATTTCATTTCATTTAACTCTGTCTGAACTATTGAGCGGTTGTGCTATGATATCGTGCAGAACGAACATTTCTCAATTTGCTAGAACTGAATTAATTTTAGTCATCTCCGTCTTTCATTTCACAGAAGCCATTTGATTCTTCACCTAAGTCTAAGGATGCTTTGTTTTTTTGTCATCTAAGCAACTGAACTTCACTCCCTTCTTTAGTGAATTACATAAGTACTTTCTGATTAATGGATTTTAGATCTACTAACCAAATAGTGATACTCAGCATGATTTTATCAAATTATCAATTTCTCATTCATGGAATATGACGTCTCAACCTAAACATAAAATGTAATGTTTAACTATTCTAATTATGATCAACGTACTCTTAAGAGACGTGGAGGGAGACGCAGCTGGAAGACACAGCTTGTTAAACTCAAAAGATCAGACGATGGGTATGCTCTAGTGAAGTAAGGAAATCAAGAGTACAGAAGAGAAGAAGGAGGAAGATGGTCTCTTTTTACTTCATCGATACAGATATTCGATTAAGAATGATTTTTGATTAATAAAAAACTTTATAAATATTTTCATCATACGCAATCACATTTGCATATGATAGAAGAACAAACATATATCATGTGTATAGTATTATCGATAAATCAGGTTAACGACACATGTTTGTGTTGACTGTTTTCATACCAATAAACTAGACCAAACTAGATACACTCTAACAAATATTGTAAAATACTGTACTTGATGGTATTGAAACACTTGTACCATCACAACGAGTATCATATGCTAAGTGCAGCCACATTTTGATATTTGTTCAATTGCACAGCAGTTGTATATGGTTATCCAAATTGTAATTTTGTACGAATAAGGTTCAAAATTCAAATATTGAGTTGCTGTGTTACCGTATCGTATCTAAATAGGAAAGTTGCTTCCAATCGTCTTTACTATGTACTACTCACCTGCCATACATTTTTACCTTTTTGTGGAAATGTAACAATAACATTGAATCGTTCATCATCTCTACGTGTCAAGCGTATTCGATCAGACAAATTGCTTGATGTTCCATAGACTACCTTCAAGGTTTGATTGATGATGTACTAAAAACATATTCAGTTGTAACCTCTGTTCTCCTTCCTGTAGCAGTAAGATTAGACTTCTCTCCTTGAAGATTAAGAACCACCCTGGAAAGAGTAAATGTTTATAGGTTATTGCTCGGTGTTTTCAAATATTTCTTCGGTCGTGTAAGTTCAACATGCTATATCGTTTAATGTATTTGAATCGTTTGTATTTCTTATTGTTCTGTTTACAACGATCAAGACAATTCGATTTTACAGCTTTCTCTGACCCAGCCGATTGGCAAAGTATCTGGGAGATGCTGCACTAGATGGCACAAAACCATATCTCTCGCTCGAGGAGTGCTGTACTAGTTTGAAACCACCAGAGGTATGATGCAGTAGTAGTAACCGAATCGAACAATACCCTCTTTCGGCTGCTAGCAGTAGAAGCATAAAATATCGGTTGCTTATTTGCGAGATGATGGCAAACAATATGGTTGATAAAGAATGAAAAATTCACATCGAGCTTGATGAGTTCATTCTGCCGTCGTAACGAAATCCTTTACAGGTTCCTGGTATCGGAACTCGAGCCATCGAATCACTTCTCTGGAAGCTTATATGGCTTGAAAAATTGGAACTTCAACTTCAAACTCACACAATATTTGAAAAAAAAGAATAAATGAATGGCAACGATTAGCACAGCTCTCATCTGTAGTTGAGATAGAACTAGGTGAGTTCCTTCTAACTATACCTACAAACGTTTAGCTTTTTCTGAGGCTGTAAAATGAACATCGTCAATTGTCTTGGTAACAGAAACAGACGAATGTAAATGAAAGAACATTCAACATGCTCATAACTTGTCGCTAGGATTTAGTTTTTTCTGACAAACTTTTTTATTCCAGCAGATTTTTTGCATGGGACGTTCCATTTCATTAAATCTAAAAGAATTTTGGAAACGAACAGGGTAAGACCAGGAGCTCGGTTGTATCTCTCTAAACTTCTTTAACGGTATAACATACATCAAGCATGCTTGCTCGAAAAAATCTAAAGCCTGTGTAGTTTATATTATGCAAATGATAATCTCTTTTCTTCAGGTACATGGACAGACGTACAACAATTCGTTCAAAGAATTCTTTTGATTGATATGTCTAGAACTCCTTCATACACTTCTGAAAAGGAGTGAATGGTAGGAATGAGTATGTTTTCTACTATTTATCAAAAATAAAACATTCCTTTCATGATACAAGATGTATTTGTTTAGATTTTGGAATATGTTCGAACTGTTAAGGGAAAGCTCACCGTCAATGAACATTTGATTCTTTTTTCTCTTTCCTCCTCCTTTCTCGACCTCTCCTTTTCCTTTCCTCTTTCTCCTCTTTTGTGTATAAGATCTCTATTTACCTCACTATGGATACAGTTCTTTGATTACCATTCCATATTCTCCATTTACTACCATTATCTCTTCATATCACAATCCGTTACTCTCTTTTGCATTTTGTACGATATCCCACCTTTTTTCTTAACTGCAACGCTTTTGTGCAGTTGCAACTGTATACTTATCCATTTACCCTGCTATGGCTAAACGTCTAGACTTGCAAGAATTACGCGGAGTTTTCATTTTACAAGTTTTGTTCTTCCATTTTTTCCCATCCCTCTCACCAAATGGATACGTTGGTGTTGATGAGTGAGTTCTTGATTGTACTTCAAGTGAAGAGAACGAACGTTTTTCAGATTCTTTGTGCTGTCCGGATACTTGATAGCTCTTGTACTGAGTCGATCATCTGAATCTTACTTGGATCATCTTTCAAATTTTTATTATTCGAGAATTAAACGAATTTTACCTGCCTATGCTTTGTTCATATTAATATCCATCATTTCTCTGTATACCATATATCCATTGTCCAACATTGACCTCAACATGGATTCCATCTACTCAGTCATATTCTTCTATCGCAATATGTTAGGAACAGACAAAGGAAAAGCTTATAGAGCCATGGTAATCACAGTAATTTCTAAAGAGATAATACAAATTATTTTAAGCTTGCCATAGCAGAAGACATTTACACACATACGTGGTCATTGGCTGTTGAAATTCAATTCTACGTACTTGTACCTCTCCTCTTCTCTCTCAGACATAGATTCAAAACTAAATTTAATAAAATAGTCTGTATTACAGGTAGGTAGTAGATACCTTTTTCAGAAAAGTACTTGAGATTTTAGCTTTCTTTTCCTGGCTTTTCAGTATCTGCTCTAGTGCAGATGTTTCTTTCAATAACGTGTTTGCTCGATTTTGGCAGTTCTTAGCAGGTTCGAAAATGGGTTGAAACATCGAGTGATCATCTTCATTCAAGGAAGTATTGTTTTCCTTCATGAGCAGAAAGATGAAGCCACGAAGTGTCAACGCACACCATTAGTGAATGACAATGATATTCCGGGTAATTGCAATCATTAGACTTTCCATGACATAGCCGTCTTCAGAAAATGAATCGGTAGTGAAGTCAAGAAGCATCAAGAAGATCTTATTCTTATTGATTTCTTTTGTAGGATTTTACCCCTACGATCTTGATGCTAAAACAGTGAGGTAAGATGGTCTCAGTTCAAACTATAAGTTAGTACTTTTCAGGCTCTGCTCAACTGTTCTAATATCTTTGGCCATTGCAGAGGGCAAAACATCATGCACACCATATAGTTTACTGTCTCGACCTCTTGTGTATCTTGGAGATATTTCTTACGTATTGTATTTAGTTCATTGGCCAGTGTATGTATATTTACATCTGAATAATCATCTCAAAACATGTCGTAAGTAGCTTTCATAAAACACTCAGTACAACACCTCTACTCTCAGATCTAACAATAGGACTGCTGATCTCCATTGTGATCTCTATACTTTTTCATGAAGTTTATGAAAAAAAATATTTATCATGGGACAAGAGAGAAATATTGAATTTGCTACTATTCCTTTATACGCTCATATTCATACTGTCTTTCAATAAGCACCAACTGGACCTCCTAGCTCATGGAGAAGAAAAGGAGTTTGACTACATTTTTCCATCCAACTTGACTCGATGTAAGAAACTTTATATATATCAATGTTACTCTCACAATGTTACAGATGAAGCCATCAAGCTAAACAGGGATTATCTATTAGGAGATTACGACAACGTTTTTCATCCAAACTGTTCATATATTGATGGAGCAGGACCGTTCAATCACTGCATACTCAACGTATAAGCTTAACATATCTATATTAAGTTAGCTGTGTTCCCTTTTAGGGGTCAGACTATCAAGAAGAAGTTTTGATGGTCATTGGAAATAGTTATGCTCCAAACAACATACATCCCTTGTATGAATACTGTTCCAAGAAATTTAAAAAGACTGTGATGTATTCTGTCCCAGGTACTCTTTCATTTAAAAAAGTATGTGGGAGATTCATTCATTGAAGCTTGTGAAGTGCTGTACGATACTGTCTTGCAAGGCTATAGTTGCTCTGGACAAACGGAGAAGTTTTTGAACGAAACTGCCTCATATCAACCTGATGTTCTCATTATATACACAAGGTAAGGTTTCATACTTTTAAAATGAAAATATTAAGTTACAGACACTTAACGATAATGCCAAAGAAAGTTCCAACGGAAGAAGAAGAGAAGCAAGCGCAAGAGTTGATTGAAACATACTTGAGCAAGCATGAGAAAAATGTTAGAAGGAAAATATTGATACTTGATGCTTTCCCTCGTCCATCAGGAGATGTTACAAGATTGGTGAACGACGGTTTGCATCTATCTAATGCGACTTCCAGAGATGTCATAGAACAGGTTTGCTTGATGGTAAGGTTTCACTTATCAATCGATTGTTCAGAAGTATTTGGAGGATGTTGCGATGTGGCAGTTAACCCGTTCTCGTCTGAAGACCGCTGTCTCTAAGTGCTCAAAATGTTATTTAATTGATTACGTAGATGTATTCACTAGCGAGAAGGGTGTCTTCCAGTTCTACGATACAAGCACAGGTGTTACCTATTTCAATAGTGGAAGACACTTAACTCCTCATGGCTTACGTAAAGTTCGTCCATTGTACAAAAAGCTCTGCTCTCAAATATAAACGTTCAACATTGATAACTATTTGAATTGTTAGGTTTGATAACTATACCGCCGCCTGAGGAACATAGTCTACTATCCAATTTGAATATTTTAGAAGAAAATCGTTTTTGAGCACGACCGCTCTTCTCAGGCTAAAAATGAAAAATGAATATTGTCATTCATTTCCAGATTCACTCGGGTACAATCTCTGTAATAATTATAGGAAAAAAAGTCTTTCTATCTCAGTGAAATATGAGCAATATATATGGACGACAAGTGATTTCAGTTTCCAGTCCTTCAACACTTGGAAGTGCCTTCTATGCGGGCGGAAAGACTTGAAGACTTTTTTTCTCTTTTTTTAACACGTTTATCCGCAGATTCATCAACCTATTGCCCCCGAAAAACGAAAGATGGGGTTGACTTGTCGTATGACGAATTCCAAAGCCGGGAAGATTAGCAAGACAATATGGTCTTCCAGAATGATTGAAAACATTTTAATTTATAAAATGCGCGATAGTCAGATGACCAGGGTTTCGCTTTTCAAGTATTTTAGCTGACCTGCTCATCAGGTTATGGCTTCTTTGAATCAACTGCTACTTATCCATTTTCAGATAATTCTTCTGTATAATCCTTTGAAATGGCCAAGAGACTAGACCTTCAATGTCTCAGAGGTGTTGCTATTCTACAAGTTTTACTTTTCCATTTCTTCCCCAAATATTTCAAAAATGGCTACATAGGAGTTGATCTGTGAGTTTCAAACAGATTTCCTTATATGACTTCACCTTTTGAG
>CALQYR020004069.1:0-10005 GCA_943334845.2 Auanema sp. JU1783 | reverse complement strand
TATAACATGTTCAAATTGCATATCTTGTTTTATTTATTTTTAGTACACAAGTATATCATTCGGCATAAACTCTCTCATTTCATCTCTCTCTCTATCTCAGCGCCAGTCATTTTCCTAGTATGTCAGCTCAATCAATTGTTCCTCATTCAGTTATCATTGAGATTGTCGAAAGCTGCCTGCAGACTCAATATAAAACTCCCATTGTGCCTCATGAAAAGTGAGCCATTATATTCCACAGTAGACTTCTCCTCCTGCCATAGAATTGATTCACATCTATCAGTGCAACGGATGTCGACACCCATCATTGCCTTGGCTACCAAAACAGTTGATTCAGTGTAGTGATATCTAACCACCGTTTCTAAACATACGTTTCTACACCACCAACTCATGAATTAACCTTATATTATCAGCGAGTTTCCCAGTTCACAAATGCCTTTCATATATTTTCTTGAACCCGGACATTTTCAGCTGTTTCATTCAACAATTAACTAATACATCGATATATTGCATTCCTTACTCTGAAATATTTGAAATATTTCTAGAAAAGACTATTTTCTTTTCTGTTTCTCTTATTTCATTATGAATGTCTTGCTATTTCACCGTTTCATCTCATACTATTCCATAATATTCGTCTTATTGATTTTAGGTGATTATGGCAGAAATGGAGTTTTTGACAACATTTCTGAGGTTTGTGACACTTCTGATTATACTCTATTCAAAACACACTTTATAGCGAAAAAGAGAAGAAGTTAGAGACATTGAAATTATGTGAGCCCGACTGTCCAAAGTGTCGCTTGACACATCTGCGTTATGAATATGATGAAGCTCATAAGGATAAACGTTGCGAATGGTTACCGTTAGTTTTGAGATGACAATTTATATTATTTTCATTTACTTGTTTCCAGACTATGCCCCGTAGAGGACTTACGCAAAACGATGAATTTCTCTGAAAGAGAGCCGTTCTTCTTTAAATCCGTACAACTCTTATATATTCTTCTCTAGTAAAAAGTTCATTTAGTTTCTCGGTGTGGAAGGATCTGTGTTTGAGTTCAGTATTGATCCTGAGATCATCTTTTTTAAGAGAGAATTTATTTTTTCTGTTTTTGAGGTTTGTTTCTGTGTACAGTGGAAATTTTCAAAAGATCTCTTAGGATCTCCCTTTCCATACAATTTTGAAACTCACAAAATGCAAGGACGTCAGTGAGCTTTATGAGTAAGAAGTTGAAAAAAATTTGTAGATCAACTTCTTTTTCAGGCAATTGCGACAAATTCCGAGTGTTGTTGTACCCAACTTCTCAGATGTCATCATTTCATCTGTTGTGTTTAACTTCATCAGGCTTTTCACTACGTTCCCAAGGTTTTCGAGATCATTGGTCATACGACATAATCTTTTTACAGACCATTGCAAGATCATCTTCTGACGCAACGTAAGTGCTATGACATTGATGAACGCAAAAGGCTGGTCTTACGCATACAATTTTCTTCTATTTTCTAGTTTTCAGGAGATTACTTAATGCACAAGGACTTCCGATAATCGAGCTCTTCCTGACTCTGTCCAAGGAATACTGTTCGAACAACACCAGTCTCAAAGCAAGATTAGTGAGTTTAATGTTTTTCAAAAGATATTGGGGTATTTATTCAGAACATGTTCGACTGGACAGATGTGATTCATTACGCTAAAAGTAGAAGAAAACCATACTTCCGAATGAAGGGAGGAAAGCTTCAGATTCCATATGAGTTTCACAATGATTTATTGATGGACTATGTCTTTCCATATAAGCATAATGCTCAAGAAGACATAAACAGACTCGGCATCCTTGTGCATACCCCAATAGGAGTCAGTTGGATGGATGATAATTGGAAATCACATCTGCTACCAAAAAAATTCGTTTTTCAAGCTAGTAAGATCATAAAGCGAGATGTCCCGAATATACTCCATGTTACCACGCTTATGTTCGATACCAACCCTTCTCCAATCGAAGTGGAGAAAGTTCCTCCTTTTTACCTGGCCGAGAAAGTTACAACACTTAGATGGGACAAGTTAAACAAAGTACTCAGTTCAACGCAGAGGGTATGCACGGCTGGCAAGTATCGTAGTTTCAAAATCACGAGTAACTTTATGCTTCCTATAAAAGAAAAGAACTCCAGAAGAAAAGCCGCGATCTTAGTTCCCGGTCCCGATTTCAATGATGTACCAGAGCGTATACTCTTAGTACACCAAAGACAAAGGGAAGCTAATCAGAAAGATGATAACTGGGGTCTTATTGAATGCCAAAATGATACGCTCTCTCAACAAGCTATCGAATTCACATTTGATCAACTATCATCTTTCATCGAGGGGAAAGCGTATGACTCTATGTCGTTATTTGTTTGGAAAAAGTCACTCAGTTCTAATGAGGATAGTACATCATCTGCGAATCTTGCCCCCCATGAAGGAGACAATATCTCGGACGAAGTTATTGTCGTTAATAACAACATAGGCAGTCTGAACTACTTTCTTGACGATGATGGCAATCGTATAGCTTTTCCACCAGAGAATGCCATTGATGAGGCATTGATCTTTTTCAGCGAATTCTCGGCTGAGAACGATTTATGTGACATAGATCGGAGAGAACAGCTAGAAGGTACTAAGGTCACTTTGACTATTCTAATGAATATATTCAGATGAACTGCAACAAGAGTATAAGCAGAACACTCAAGAAGAAAACAGTTCAACAGGTATTCAACCTTTATCTTTGAATTATATTCGTAAATTATAGATACCGAGAGCGAAGATGAGATTGAGTACCAGCTTAACACTCTGAAAAAAAGAAGAAAAGATCTCATAGGTATTAATTAACTTCGTTCTTTTTTCACATCAGCTCATTACAGACAAAGCAGCCAAAGCTGAACTGAAAGTAACTTACATACCGAAACAGACATGCACTTTCAGCGATTGTTTTCTATCTGCATTTGACTCTTCAGATAGCGATCAACTTGAAGAACTGAGTGTGGACGCATCGGAAATCGACAGTGAAGAAACTGGTGAAGATACCATTGAAGAATTCCGTGAGGCTGTGCTGGGGAACAATTCTGAGCCACTGGATGAACATCAAACTTCTGCTAAACTTGTAGAAATTTCGACGTTTGAGCAGGCTCAAGGAAACGAACATCCGAGGCCAGGTCATGTCGGAGGTTGCGAAGAAATACAGCCTGATGCTGAAAATTCCTGTGTAAATGAAGCGAACGCTTTTTCACTCGAAGCAGCGCACCCAGCACCAACTGTCGCATCCTACACAGCACAGAACTTCGAAGGGGGCCTTGTCCAAATTTTAATTACAAGCAAGATCCCGACATCTACCTCAGGCCAGATTCCGACTGATAGCTTGGCTGAAAACCCAGGTATCGACTTGGCTCAACATGCAGCAGTCCATATCGCTCCAAGTGCCGCATCTATCTCGGACCAGATTCCGACTGATAGCTTGGCTGAAAGCCCAGGTATCAACTTGGCTCAACATGCAGCAGCCCATATCGATCCAAGTGACGCATCCAACACAGCACAGAACTTCGAAATAAGTGTTGTTCAAATTTTGATTACAAGTCAGATTCCGCTATCTAACTCGGTCCAGATTCCGACTGATAGCCTGGCTGAGAGCCCAGGTATTGACTTGGCTCAACATGCAGCAGTCCACATCGCTCCAAGTGCTGAATCTTACTCAGCACAGAACTTCGAGGAAGGCCTTGTTCATATTCCGCTTACAAATCAGATCCCGTCATTACCCTCAGGCCAGATTTCGATTGATAGCTTAGCTGAAAGCCCAGGTATCGACTTGGCTCAACATGCAGCAGTTCATACCGCTCCAAGTGCCGCAGCTAAAACAGCACAGAATTTCAAAGAAGGCCTTGTTCAAATTCCGATTACAAGCCAGTTTCCGACTGATAGATCAGGCCGGATTCCGAGTTATAGACCAGGCCGGATTCCGTGTGATAGATCAGGCCAGATTCCAACATCTACCTCGGCTGAAAGCCCAGTTATCAACATGGCATATCAACAAGCTGCCCATTCTGCTCCAACCAATGAGAACTCATCAGCCAACCTTTGGAAAAATATTGTCAACGGTTTTGTTCAAAACTATGTAGATCACCTCGCTCAGTTTCCAACGGCTAGGCCAGGTCAGAATTCCACTGCTAGCTTAGATCAGATTCCTACTGCTAGCCTAGGCCATATTGCGTCATCTCCCTCAGGCTCGATTCTGACTGCTACCTCGGCTGAGAGCCCAGCTTTCAATTTCGCTCATCACGCAGCAGCCCACTCTGCTCCAACCAACCAGAATTCAGTTGCCAACCTTTGGACAAATATTGTCAACGATTTTGTGCAAAATCATGTAGACCACCTTGCTCAGTCTTCAATGGCTAGCTTAAGCCAATTTATGACTGTTAACTTGGCTGAGAGCCCAGCTTTTAATTTAACTCAACACGCATCACACTGTCCTATCCATACTGCTCCAACAAACCAGAGCAACGATAATATTCAGAACTTCGAAAGAGACCTTGATCAGATTCTTACTGCTAGCCTAGGCCAGATTCCGACATCTATCTCAGGCCAGACTCAGACTGCTACCTCGGCTGGAAGCCCAGCTGTTAACTTAACTCAACACGCAGAAGCCCATACTGCTTCAGCAAACCAACACTCACCAGTTGGGGAAAATGCGTTCAACGATAATATCCAGAACTTTGAAAGAGACCTTGATCAGATTCTGACAGCTAACTTAGACCAGATTCTGACTGCTACCTCGGCTGAGAGCCCAGCTATCAATGCAGCCCATGTTGCTCCAGCCAACCAGAACTCTGCTGCCAACCTTAGGAAAAATATTGTCAACGATTTTATTCAAAATTATGCAGACTTCCTTGCTCAGTTTCGAATCCCACGGTCAGGCCTGATTCTGACTGATAACTTCGTGCAGTTTCCGACTGTTAGCTTAAACCACCTTCCAACTGCTAGCTTAGCCAAGTTTCCGACTGTTTCCGTTGACCAGTTTTTGATTGCTAGCTTAGAGCAGAACTTTTCTCTCTATTACGCTCAACACGCAGCAGCTCATTTTTATTCAACAAATCAGTACTCAGCTGCCGATTTCAGGCGAATTAAGGTTAACGATTTCCTTGAAAAATACGCAGGCATTACTCACTCTCCAACCCAGCGCTTAATTCCACCCGTTAGCATAGGCACGTATTGGAGAAATACCCGTATCTCTCTTAAGCACGAGAACTCAGACACTTTCAAGCAAAACTTAGCCAACCTTTTATCCCGTAATCATGCAGAAAACCTTTCACAAAATCCGTTCGTAAATCCAGATGGATTGCCACACTTCCAATGTTCTAATCCTGGTCAGTCTTATCACTTCACTTGTGAATATCCGTTCGATATTCCACAAGATGATTGGTCCCTATGGCGAACGTTCCATCTACTAAATATCCCGAAACTAAGTCTTTTAACATTACACAATGCTACCAACATAACTTCACGCAAATATAGGAGATTCATACCTGATACTTATTCATTGGACTTTCCTAAGTTTTCCCAACTATATTGGAGACATTACCAAGCGACTCAGAATGATTTCATGTGTCCTATTCTGAAATACGACAGAAAGCTGATATCTTATTCGTTAATCATGCAACGCCCTTATTATTCCAACGTATTCGCACCTCTGGAGCTGCACTTTATCAAGCAAGGCACCACAGCCAATGGAGAGAAGGTTTCGCGAAACAATGAGCCAGCCGATAGTATGGAAAATGATGACGAATGGAGCATTCGAGAAAATGAGAATTGGGCTTTGATGAATGATTATGGTTACCGTCCACAATTTAACGCGGTTGCCCTCTCTGCTCATTTCCACTATATTCGAAACGGTTTCTTCAAAAAATTGAACGATCCGGCAATATCTCTATCTTTGGAACAGTTGGCTTACTTCCACACTTATCGTGAACATTTCCTAAACTTGAAGAACTTTTGCAACTACCTTACACATTGTCATCGCTGTTTGGATTGCGCCCAACATTATAAAATACTTGCGGGAGGCTTAGAATGTGTACCCGCCACGATTATTCCAGTAGTACTGTTAAAGCCACTCGATCTGAACATTACGTCAGCATCAGCTCGCGTACCTACTATGGGGAATAACGATAATACAGCTGAAAACAACAGCGATGTACCGATGGAAGAAGAACGTGACGTAATAAGGAACGCAGATGACGAATTGTTGATTGAAACTTTCGGCTCTGAAGACATACACTTAAGACTTCTCATGTCGGAGAACTGGAAGATGATGCATTGGAAGTTTGCACGATGTGCTAACCCAGAATGCGATGATCGCAACTTCTCGCTTATCTCCGAAACTTGCGAAGCTTTACTAAAAGTTAGTTTCAGAAATGTTGAGCTGTGTGTGTTGGGTAAGCATAGGCTATATCATTTTGTACTCATGTATTACGTCCAACAGAGAAACGACCCAGACATGCAACTGTTAGACTCTACTGCTGCCACGTCTCTAATCGAAAATGAAATACCCTACCTTGTGAGAAAAACGCTCGATATTCCCGAAAACATCGATATTTCTCCACAAAAACATCCGACTCAGTCAAAAGAATTAGTACAAGATTCCGTGATGAGCGAATCTGCAAATGTTGATGATCCGCCCGAAATTGCGCTGAATGAATCCGTTTCGAGGAAATCAAGTGTAGTGGATGGAGGCGCATCTGAGATTTCCGAACCTATAGAAGATTGTCAACAAGAAAGACCGCGAACTGTGATTTGTGATGTTATAAACAAGCTGTTTCACAGCAAAGAAGCCGATACCGCTGACCAGGAGAACAGTTCAACTGTTGAGACAATAAATGCTGCATACACTCGCTATCTTGAAACATGGTATAACAGAAATCATTGTATTGGTGTAACTGCTGCTAGATTTGCTCATTATATGTGTAAAGTACCATCACCTACTTCACGAGCAGTGAAATCAGGAGATATAAGTCCTGTTCCACGTATGAAACACGAAATAGTTCCAATGGAGCTCGACGACATCGTTGTAAAACCAAGCTTGCCAAGGATTATATTGAAGGCTAATCACTCGCGTACCACTAAAGAAAATGGTCACAGAATTAAAAGTCGTCGAATCGCCAATCACCATTCTGACCAGGATCGGGTGAAGCGAGAGTTAACTTCACTCGAATGTTCTGAGTTTATCATGAAAAAAAGGATGTGTAAACACTCAACTCAGATGAGAACACATGAAGAAGACGCAAGAATCTTGGAAGAACAGGAACTGAAGAAAAAGAAAGCAGAGTTCGTTGAAAAGGTCTTGGCTCTCGCGAGAACTTGTCCCAGACCTAAAAAATTAGATACAAATCTTTTTGGACCTTTGAGCCCTGTTGCTCAAGCAGAGAATACACCTCTTGATGAAAAACCTGCGAAAAAGATACCCACTGCTGCTGAGTTGCATCTCTATACGAAAACTCTGGGTTATCATTTCATGAATCAACAAGAAAAGTAGGTTGATAGGGTTCCACTGTTTAACCAACTCAATTTTAGGCTGAAAAAGACGTTCAGAGAGCAGCTGATTCAATTCACCTTCCGAAACGAGAAACTTGAGAAATCTTTCATAGACAAACCTTTTATAGAGTACATGAAAGATTTAGATCGTCGTGGCACAGACTATACCGAAAAGCTTGGTTATCACGTACAAAACATATTGGACTTGGGATTTTTGTCATGTGGATTTCCGGAAGACTATCCTACAGGCCCACTTTTCTTGACTATGAGAGAAAGAAACTTATTCCGATGTATACTTAAAGAAGATCAACTTGCGGATCCTAACCTCAAAGTGTTGGATGTCGAGTTACTCTGTACTCGTACTGATCTAAAAGAAACTTTCAACAAGAAGTTAACAATATGTGCCTTGTTGAACCTCTTGAGCACTTACCAAGATCATCTTATGGAAGGGATGATGAACGGAGGTGCCGCGAATGGAATTGAAGTTTCCGATTATCTGGAAAGGAATAAGGTAATTTCAAAAAAATATCACAAAAATTGAAAACTCATTTTTCAGTTCAACATTGAAAGATTCCGAAATAACTTGGACTATCTATACGACATCTCGTTTCCCGAAGAGGAAATGGAAGAATGAAAATGAACTGTAACTGGCGTTAAGACTTATATTCTTTTAGAATATTAAATTTAGAAAAATCCCATCAAATCTATTTAGTTGTTATCTAAATTCTAAACAAACTCTCTTATCTTCAAATATAGCCTTATCTCATTATCCCAGCAAAGGGACAGATACTATATTAGAACTTAACTATTATAAAATAATATAACTATAGGTCAGTCAATGGGCATACTATCAGAACAAAACTATTCATCTTTTGAGAAAAAATTGAAAACTTATAATGTTTTTCTGAAACCATTTTCTGACTGCCCTAGTCTCTCAAAACGATCTCTTATCTAGTTCCCGATTATCTTTTAAAAAAGCCGAGTTCATTCACAATCTTCACCAAAAAAAAAACCATATTTAATCACCTATATATAGAGGACTATTTACTCTCCCAATATGTATCGAAAGATCTTCTTTTTATTTTTAGTTTCAACTCCAAATCCTATTTGAGAATGACTGAAAAAGTATTTGATCAATTGGAAAACTTCAATTACGAATGATTTGAAGAGTTGAAACTTACTTAAAGATCTTTTTAGTTTAGTCTGAAAAAAATATTTTGTAAATCCTTCCATTAAGAGTTATTTCTCTAAAACAAAGCAAATTGTGACCAACCTTTTGGATTCCTATGCTGTATAAGTTGTTCAGTTTACTGAAAATGTCATTATGAATAAAGAGAAGGATTTGCAGATAATCTCGATTGCATGAAACAATAAAATGAGAAAAAAACATCGGAATATAAAAAAATATTCATTTGACAGAAATACGAAAAGCAAATAAACGATAATGGAATATACAAGAAGAGATATGAATGGATGAATTACTTCTGAATATCAAGATTCCAACTGAATTCAAGGTAAACCTTTCCATAATCATCAACAATCTGTGATTTTATCACAAATTTGCCCATACTAATCACCCCAGCTGAAAGAAACATTCATAGAAATCCTTTGTATTCAAGTTGAAACTTACTTTTTGGACATTCCTCAACACTTCCTTGATACACAATTTTCTCAGAGTTTGGAGCATATGAACCGATCATCACAGAATCTTTGTGCAGTTTGATGCCAAGTTTCTTCATTTTGAAAACATATCTACAAGAAACATCTAATTCTCTTTATATATCTTTTTGATTTACTTGAGACCCGATACTATCTCCCTCTGTACATAGAATTCAAAGCCGATTTTGAATTGATCAGCTTGATGAAGTTTCAATGTGACGTCACTCAGCTTCTCTTCAATTCAAAAGTATTTATGAAAAATGAATAAGACATACTTGGGTTCTTGAGACAGAGATAGCTTGGTTCCTTTCCTGTGACAGTCAAGGATAACCTTTCGAATATGACATTCCTTTCATCATCTGGGAATAAGGCAGGAGGAACGGCTGAACCAAGAAGTCTGTTCTTATATTTCATGAGAGATTCATCTTCCTAAATGTTATCTCTTACTTCCATATAGAAAATGAATGAAAAGCCTTACGTTATCGATTTTCAAAATTTCTTGGATACTCTTCTGATCTGGAACTCGATATGTCTGACATTCCTCATTATCGGAATCGTTCTGAGTGTTGTTCTGAGAAGACATTCTGATAACAACTGAAATGAGACAAAAAAAGTTTTTTTTTCATTTGAGAAGACAAAAGAAGAAGACTACTGTCAGAATGTGGTTGAAATTCAAAAAAATAAGTGTCTCGTTAGGTTGTTTTTTCGATTCTTCAAAATGTGACTCCGTCATGAATACTAGTTATTGATTGATTTCATATAGGTTGAAGGCAAAATATGAGACCGACAGACAGAGCTGAGAGAATTAAAAAGAGAAAATT